>WTTZ01000013.1:0-458885 GCA_011750695.1 Penicillium sp. OUCMDZ-019
TTTATAATTAAAACTATATTAGTATAATTAATATATAGTAAAGAGATCATAATTTTTCATATTTTTAGCTAAAATCATATATTAGGTGGGACTGTGCATCAGGCAGTGAAGTACTGTAGATGCTAGCACGGCTAGCCTGAATGGGCATTAGTGTAGTTGTCGACATAACAATCGCACCCAAATAGAACGTTGTCCTGGTTATGCATTGCTGGGGTCGACGACAACGGCAGTTGAGTGTTCCTCACTGCCGAAAGAAGTTGAGAAGACCATGAAATGATCATTAACACGCAAACTGATTACCAGTATGCATTATGGTGGGAACACATGGAAAGTAACAATGCAAATCATAGCCTTGTGATCATATCATGGTGCGTTTAATATACCATCCAGGGTTATAAATGATCTCGGCAGATTCACAGGCATATGACTGCCGATAAATCTCCCTCTCTCTTGCTTTATTCATTGAACTCAACCTGGAAATTGATGTCTTAGGTCTCAGCGGAATATCCCCATTTTTCTCCACATCATCTGAATTTTGTGGGGTTGTCAACTTGACTGGCCTTGGTTAATTCTGCAGGAATTAGTGATCCATATATGCTTCGGATCTCTGAGGACGTTTAACTGCCGGCTTCACCCCGCCTTTTTACTCATAGTATAATATCTCTTCGTGAACCCTTTCTACGTAGAGATTTTGACAAGTCTATAGACCTGAAATCTGGGTTTGCAAACATTTTCTTCAAGAATATGGGGTTGATTATGGAGAGATTGGTTGGTGCAACAGCCGACTACGCTGTATATATTATCCCATATCTTCTTTTTCTATTTTTCGCTCGGAACTACTTTCTTAATGGGCTGAATCAATACCCAGGCCCTACGTGGGCAAAAATTTCAAACATTTGGCGCTTTGTTGATGTTTCTCGAAGAAGACCTGATATCACCCATATATCTTTGCATCGCAAGTATGGCGACATCGTACGTCTGGGTCCAAATTTTCTATCCTTTGCTGATCCAACCGCTATCAAAACTATCTATGGTATGAATAAAGGGTTTGTCAAGGTATCATCGATATCAAAAAAAAGTCTCTCCTCCGCTAAATAAAGGAGTAGGGAGGGAGCATGGTTATGCTAACTATCGATGGACTAGTCTCAATTTTACCCCGTGCAAATGGCGACATTTCGAGGAGAGTCACTGCCATCTCTTTTCTCGACACTGGATGAGTCGTTTCATGCAAATCTGCGTCGATCAGTGAACCATGCATTTTCAATGACTTCCCTAGTTCAATACGAACCGATGGTTGACGAAACAGTCGAAATATTTCTCGACCAGACCACCAAGCTATACGCTGATAATGGGAAAGTCTGTGATTTTGCACGTTGGTTGCAGTTCTTTGCTTTTGATGTCATTGGAAGCATCACGTATAGTAAGACACATGGATTTGTCGAGAACAATGAGGATATAGAAGGTATTGTGAAGTCATTGGGTCGCATATTCGACTATTCAGGCCCCGTGGGTCAAATACCATGGTTGGATAGAGTCTGTTGGAAAAACCCTATATTCAATCTGTTGCAGAAATGGGGTGTTTTGGATAACTCGCACCCGGTTGCCGTCTTTGCGCGTAACAGGATGAAAGAACGAATGTCAATGGCATATGAGCAGACATCTGAAAAACCTAACCACAGAGATGATCTGTTAACTATGTTTATGCAAGCGCATGAAACTCGCCCAGACTTCATGACGGAGCAACGAGTGTTAACGATGAGCGTGTCTATGGCATTCGCTGGATCAGAGACAACTGCCATTAGTATCGGTGCTGTCTTTTACTATCTACTCAAAACACCGAAATGCATGGTACGTGTCCAGAAAGAAATCAATAGCGCTGTTCGTGCAGGCACAATAGAGAATCGGTCAACAGGACTGGTTTCCTGGGGCGAGTCTCAGAAACTGCCATACTTGGACGCATGCATCAAAGAAGCCTTCCGCCTGCATCCCGCTGCAGGCCTACCACTTGAGCGTGTCGTCCCACCGAATGGTATTGAAATAAACGGCAAATTTATCCCTGGAGGCACGATCGTCGGCTGTAATGCATGGGTGATGCATAGACGCGAAGAGGTCTTTGGACCTGACGTTGACAAGTACAACCCAGACCGCTGGTTCACAGCCTCTGTGGACGCACTCAAGGTGATGAATGGCGCAATGTTTCAGTTTGGAGCTGGGAGCAGGACGTGTATCGGCAAGAATATCTCGTTGATGGAGATCTACAAAATTGTACCCAGTTTTTTGAGACGGTTTGATGTAAGTTAAGAAGTCATCTATAAAACACACACTCTCTCTGGCTCCATTCTCATATGTATGGAATAAACGCTGATATAGTTTTGATCAGATTCAACTGGCATATCCCGATCAGGAATGGCAATTGTGGAACGCCTGGTTTGTTAGGCAGCATAATTTCAAAACAACGTTCACTAAGAGGGAGGACACTCATCTGTTTTGACTAAAAAGCGAGTTATCAGGTAATACAAGTGCAGGACATCGAAATAAAAATTAGTTTCTTCTTGTTGTCTTCATTATGGAACTTAGTTTTGGTCGAAATGTTGCTATGATTTTGAGGCGAACTTGGGTAGAAATTGTGTGTGTGGCGTTGGTAAGTTCTGCAGCTATCATCTAAGGCTTTTTAGACAGAACTTTCAATCTTCCATTGTATGAGACTTGCCATATTATCTGGGGTGTGAATCGCTCTGTAAAAGGGGTATACAACAAATTTCTTATGCGCTATAGTTTTGGTGTCCTCTAAGTACGTCTATCCTGAAAAGTCCAAGCGTTTCGCTGGTATTGTGGTTGAAATGCCAATCGGCAGAGAGCAAAGGCTATTTAGATAATCCAATCCAAGCTTTATGAGAATGTCAAGTAGAGAAATAATTCCGAAATCGGCGTTTGAGCGCTATGATCTCAGAAAGAAGAATGAATAAGATAGTATACATATGAGATGAGAATATGAAAATGATTGGAAAAGCGCGCACAGAGGCACAATTTTATTGAAAGTCCCACTTGGTTTTTTCACTGAACACCAGTTTTCTCCTCTGATTGCGAATGTCCATTCTCGTTATGGACATACAAATGTGTCAACCGTGGCCCAGCGTAGTTCCCGAGACCATAGAGAACCCACCAAATACTCGTCAAGGCGACGACACCTACGAGGATAACGCTATTGTAATTCATAGCTGCGGTTGTCGTAGGGATTGAGTAAGCTAGGAGAATCTCGTCAGTCCCATCAACAAACAACAAGGCGAAATGAGATAAACTTACGGAAACAGTAAAAGACATCGAAAAAAATAATCAATACAACAGCCGCACCATTCACAAACAAAGCAGATTTTCCCAAACGGAATGAGCCCTTTGGAAGGTATCTACGGCCAGTGGCCATATTGGCTGCAATTGGAATTGCATAAGAGATAGAAGTAAGAATGATAAACGAGCCTGTTAGATCGATGAACGCGGTGCTGCTGCCTAGGGGGATGGCTCCGATACCCGTGGCTAAAATGACTGTACAAAAAATGAGACTCTGAGTTAATTTGTTTTCGAGTCACAACAGTGACTTACCACATAGCAGTGTTGCCCAGATGGGGCAGCTCAGTCTCTCGCTGACTTTACCGAAAAGAGAGGAGAATGGCACCGCATTGTCGCGTGCAAGCGCCCAGTAGATACGGGAGTTCTGACTGCGTTAGAACGTATCAAGTGAGTACACTGGGAAAAGAAAACTCACGGTTAATACTGTGCTAATCGAGCACAACAAAGAAGACCAGAAAATAATAAAAAGGAGCCCAAATGTAGCACCGGAGCTACCTGTGGCCTGCTCATATATGGTGGCGAGGGGGTAACTATTTACTCCAGATAAAAGGGCATTTAGATCAGTGATCGAGTAGCACAAGGCAATGGCAAAGCAAAAGGCATCTAGATAAATGTCATAATATGGTTAGACATGATTCTCGATAACAATAAACAAAGAGAGGGGAGAAGAGAGGGAGTTTTACAAAGAAAACCTAAGCCAAGTTGCAGTCCAATAGCTTTTGGAAGATCCCTCCTAGGATGAGGCAATTCTTCAGCCATATGGGTGATCGCGTCCGGAGTTCCAATGGTAAAGGCGCCGTTGAGCACTCCGCAGAGAAATGAAACGCCGCCAGACCATCCGGTAAGGTTGTTCTCGCTGAAAGAATCCCAGACGAAGTGCGAGGAAGCGTGTGTTTTGGGCATAGCAGCAAGAACAATGATGGTCACGACTCCTCCGACAATAATAAAAAGCATTCCAAGGTATTGCATATAAGGCAACAGACGGTTTGCAAAGATGACGATTGCAGCGCATAACCAGAGAACCAATACGTAGGTAATATAGGTCTGCCACGCCCCCTGGACGAAGTCTGGGTGGTATGTTGCGTACATCTGGACAACAGTGTTTGCTGTGATTTGAACCAAGGAGGCGAGATCGAAAATCCAGCCAAAGAAATTGATCCACCCTGCGAAGAATCCAAGAGCTCTCCCCCAGCGCGGGCCTCCTGTGACCGTAGCCCAGTGGTATACACCTCCTGCTGAAGGAATGGCCGAGGCAAACTTCTCCATGTATTAGTATTTATTCATCACGCACAATATATCGAGGTAGCCATGTTGTTACCTCTGCCAAGTTGAGACCGATCAGAGAGTAATATGCTCCCGCCACGATGAGTCCGAAAATAAGACCGGGGGGTCCGCCATTGACTGCAGGTTCATCACTGTTAGAACATCGTGGATGATGCCAAGGACATAAATAGAGAAGTATTATAGAAACCAACCTATAGACACTGAGATGGAACTCCCCAGAGCAACCCAGGCGTTGTCAACGGTTAGGGCAATACCACACAAGCTGAGAAGGCCATATTGGCGGTCTAATTCATCTTTCCAACCAGATGCGTTCACCACAGCTCCATGGTCGTTGACGACCACAATCTCATTGTCCGGACTGTCGGACTCCGGCTGCAGTTCTTTTTTTGTTTCGCTCATTGTTCCTTGAAGGGGGATGGGGATTGTTAGATGGTCATATGTATAGGTATATACAAACAATACATGTAATCGCTCCACAGCCAGTGTGATTGATGATAATTGATACTATGAAAAAGGTGCAGCCACCATTGTATTTGTATTGACAAGAAACGCTATCACTGCTCTCGAAATAACATGCATGCTCAGATGCTGATAACGACTTTGTCATGTAATTAGTTGCACGCGTAAGAGCGACCAGCTTCTTTTTCTCGGTGGGCCTCCTGGGGCCATTACGATCAGGGACATTTTCGACCTGACCGGGGGTTCCTATCAACAATGCATGATAAGGGACGTAGTCAGGGCTGATGTTTAATTGTGGTTGATTGGCCGCCGAATTCCTTATCGCAGCCCTAACCGCGGCCACCCTGGCTTCTCCTCCCTTTCACCTAATCGGGTAATGTTCTAATATGTTGGGTTTTATACCCATGCCCGATAGTCTAGAACTGGTATAATGGAAGCAAGAGATGGATTATTGGGTATAACTTGCGTCGCCAAAAAAAGATAGAGAAAAAGTGCGACTATACTTACTATGCGTATGTATAGCCCGCTACTGCAGCTGGGTGGGTCTAGTCCTAACCCTAACTCTTGGTGAGCTTCCAGGATAACGCCAGATAGCCCTAAGTTGACATTCGATTCTACGAAATATGTACGCATATAGGAATGAAAAGAGACTCGCTTCAAAATTCATGGTATTCGTTTAACCACTCGCGATGTAAGTTGCTTAGGTATATGTATCTACAGCAACAAAGCTGTATCCTAAACAGCACTGTACAATCACTTTCCTTGAGACCTCATCCTCCAAAAAGCATATTTATAAGACTTATCACACATCTTCTTACAGCTCATTACGTCCTGAGACGCTCAATGGTCCGCTCTTCACCATCATTGTCATTACCTCGTATAGAACATCAGCCGCCGCCCTGTCGTCACGTAATCAGTAAGCAATGGTTTGGATAAAGTCACGGAAAGGAAAAGGAACAACGTACATAGTTGTAAGCTCGGCATTAGTATCGTATGCTGGAGCAACCTCAACAATATCGGCTCCAATGAAGTTCAGTCCATCGAGACCACGGATGATTGTGCGGAGCTCGCGAGTAGACCAGCCGCCGGTTTCAGGGGTACCAGTAGCAGGTGCAACTGTAGATCTCACCTATCAGATTTGTCGCAATTGAAAAAGAAAAAAATCGAGAACTTACAAGCTGGGTCAAGAGTGTCGATATCAATGGACAGATACACAGGGTTGACGGTTCCGACACGCTCTCGGATTTTTTTAATGATGCCATCGGTTCCTATAGTTGAATCGCACTTAGCAAACTGCGTTCTATCTGAAAGATTAGAGAAGAAAATAACAGTACTTACCAATGGTGTCAATCTCTCTGGCTTCAACAATCTCAAAGCCAACGTATCCATCATTCTCGTAATCAGAGGGACCAGATAGAGTAGTGCGGATACCAGCATGGATATTGGTGTCGTTTTTCAACAACCCTTCCATAGCCGCATGGTAGAAGTATGTCCCGTGGTTGATGCTGGCAATTTCCGAAGGGGCACCGCCGAAGACTTTTGGTTTCCACGAGTCCCTGAAAACATGTTAATAATAAGTCTTGCGAACCAGGAGGAGTAAGTTCATACAGATGACTGTCAAAATGAACTACGGATACAGGGCCATAAGCCTTGTTTATACTGCGTAGCAAAGGCAAAGTGATAGTGTGATCACCGCCGAGTGTAATCACACGGGGAAGCGTCTTTCCGGCTTTAGAAAGTCCCTTTTTGTCTGCATCAGTAAAGGGCTTGCGCATCAGAACGCTGTTGTGTCCTTCTTCAATTTGATGAATAGCCCAGCCGTTGTCATATCTAATCAATAGATGTAAGATTCTAAATTTGGTGGATCGTGGGGGTTGACGTACGAGGTGACAGGAATGTCTCCGCAGTCCAGGACTTTGATTTCGCTCGCGAAGGGATTGGCTTCCAACGGGACGTTGTATCCTCCACTGTTATTGGCAACGCATTAGATTCGAGTAATCTCAACGGGAGTTTATGGAAGAAAATCAAGACGCACTATAAATTGAGACGGCGAGAGCCCTGTCTGATACCGCTGGGACCGAATCTTGCTCCTGGTCTGTACGAAGTTCCGGTATCGAATGGAGCTCCTATATGAATCCCAAGATTTAGTTAGCACCCGCAGCAGCAAATACCCATGCAAAAGAAGAAAATAAGAGGAAAGTGCAGACCTAAAAAGGCGATATCATATTTTTGAGCCTCGCTAGCAAGGCACGGGAAGAAGGGAAGTCTTCCGAATGTTGAGATTCCAGAGAAAACAGAGTCGGCCTATCAAATGTTATCAGTTTCGCATTGAAACATGTTTATATTTACCACGCACCTGAGTACCACCATCTCCGGGGAGAGTGTTGTACCACAACTGCTCATGCGGACCAGCAATGGGCTTCTGCTGATGGTCTCCATGCGCAGATGCAAGGGCAGAAAGAGCAGCCAGAGTCCACAACGAGGAGTGCATGATGATTTCTTCTTTCTTTTTTCAGAGGAAACGAATCAAACCAGTGAAGTAACAAGAAAAGAAGAGCAAATTTCACTAGTAACTCGAATAATAGCGACAGCGGACTGTTATATGTTTTAATGTCCAGCTAGCTACGTACCATGCAAGAAGCTGGATGTGGCAGGTTAGAAAAAGAATGCGGAGAGTTTAAACCGATAATACGATTCTGCCATCTTTTTCTTTACTAAAAGCTATGTTCATACTTCCAAACAGATATGGGCCCAGGTTTGTTGGTGCATCAAAAGCACGGCAGTTCTCAATCGACCTACCAAATTAGGGCAACGGGGAGAGTTGTTCGCTTTTCTCCCGCCGTTGCACGCAATAGGAATAACGTCTCCGCCTGCCAGCGAGCATAATAAGCCCGCACTGCACTTCAGATTTATCGACAAGCTTTTTTATACTATTATGGCTCACTCTGAACCAAAGCCGGAGTGCCGCTCTTTGATAGGCCCTTGACCGTAGGCCTGAAGTGCGAAAATGTATGTATCCGTTCCGTGCTCTAGCGTGGTGAGCTGTATGAGAAGTATGACGACCGCCACCCAATCCTGATGTATCACCTTATCTCGTTCCAAAAAAACCGCAAAAATGACATAAAACATGTTTATCTGCAGTTGGAAAGGAAGACAAAAAGGGAAGGCCGGAGGAGAATTCAAACAAAACGTGGTTCTTATGGCGATGGGCATCAAACTTGTGCGTCATCTGAGAATTCTATTATTTTCGGCCGTTTTTGATATCGCCGATGACGGCGTGTGGACTCTTCTTTCTGGGACAAAATGTGCCTATCGAAGACTGAGAGGAAGAGCAAAACGATGTTTACTAATAGTCTGACTTGTTTTGACTTATCATTAATAATATGGAGTTTTATTGACTATCAACTACAGAGTACGTATTCACATGGAATCTGGGCCGAACTGAATGAACCTCGCTTAACCACCGGTGGATTGGCCAACACCAGCCTCAAGCATGCCCTGCACGTCCATTCTTTTGAATGCCTTTTCTACTTCCTTGTCCCAATTGCTCAGATAAACGATGCCCCATTCCAAACATCCAACCACATACAAGGCAATGCACTGGCCCACCCACAATCCCTTTAAGCCCCAGCCATGGAAGGCTAGCCAAACACCCAATGGCAGTGCGCCACAGTAGTAACTCACTAGATTCACAGCTGCACCTACATGTTGTCGACCCATGCCTCGGAGACTGCCTCCGCAGCTGCCGTTCAACCCATCCGCAATCTGGAACAATGCAACGTAAGGGAGCACTTCGGCGGTGAGACGCACCACCCGATCGTCATCGTTGAATATTCTTCCGAACGAATGCCGTGAGCCCATCAAGCCCATCAAGACTACCCCACCAAGTATAATACTAAGTAAAGCAGCTGTGTTGGCAGCGCGTGACGCACGACGAGCATCCCTCGCTCCGAGGAGGTTACCCACTCGCGTAGATGCAGCAACACCCACACCAAAGGGGATCGTATTCAGCACTTGATCTGCAGTCATGATCACGCTTTGAGCAGCTAGAGAGATCGTCCCCAAACGTCCAGCAGCCAGTGCAACAATCTCAAAGGCCCACCACTCTGTACCAACATGGATGATACCCATGAAAGCAAGACGAGCAAAGGTGCTCATATTTTTGAACGCAGTCTGCGACCATCCACCCCAGCATTCGGATCCAGCAATGAATCGTGTATATAAAACGAGTAGCCCAAAGGATAGCCAGTATGAGATACTTGTAGCAATCGGAGCACCGAGGAGTCCGATTTCAAAAGTGTAGGTGAAGACGTAGTTGAGACCTGCATTGATCGGCGACGTGATCATAAGGACGTACGTTCCAGGATTCATGATTCCTACAGAGAGATTAGGAGGATAAGTTTCTAGGTAGACTGGAGAAAATTCCTACCTTGGGCTTGCAAATACTTCTTCATACATTCAAAGTAGATATACCCTAATCCGCCAGGAATAAGGCATGTCAGAAACCTAGCACTGTCCTTGGACAATCCTGGGTCCTGGCCCAGAAAGATGAAGACTTTCTCTGAGCACACCCAGAGGATGGCAACTGGTAAGTAAAACAGCCCGAGAACAAACAAGCTGCGCTGGAGCAATATCCCAAGATCGTGTTTATTGGAACTTCCGGTAAAAGAAGATGACGCCAGGGTATCCAGAGCCGTGGTTCCCCCCAGAGCGATGAGCCACGCAGTGCACATGGCAAACATGTACGAGAACGCAGCGGTTGCCAGGTTCTCAGGCGATGACCGCCCAACAATCAGCACGGATATTGTCTGCAGACTGTTTTGTAGCATGTAGGCGAGGATGACTGGTAGGCATCCCTTTAGAAGCACCCAAATTTCCGCCAGTACTAGACGTTTTTCATTGTCGTCCCCCAAGTCACCGTCATCCTCACCGTGATCTTCATCTTCATGCTGGGGGCTATTGGACTCGCCAAAGTTGGGTGGCTTTGGTAGAAGCGATGTATACTCATCCGGCGGTGCTTCGGTGGTGCTTATAGCTTCGCTTGCCATGGTGAGGAGTCGGGATTGCATTTGGTGTCAATTGGAACAATGCGTGAGGTGGAACGCCATTGGGAACATAATATAATATTCGTGTCGGGCACAAATGCAAGCAAGGACCTTGATCGTGCAATGAAGCAGAAACGGACATGCTGGCGGAGGTGGGTCGCCGTTAATCCCCATCTGGTCAATAAAATACATCGCTTACTCATTTAGGCAATTTCGTCTGAATCCATAATGTTGCACGAACAAACACGCATGTGTAATAAATATTATGCCACCTTTCTATTATCAACTGACGTCCGGCCCAAGCAAGTTGATCCCGACCTGCCGGAGTGAGTTTAGACAAGAAAAACATGCATCGCCGTCCCTATCTAGTATCAGCCCAGCGCAATACGTACCAAAACACGAGTTTCCACTAAAATTCGCTTGTACAAAATGCTTATCGTAAAAAAAAAAAGACTTCACAACAAGACCGGATCTAGGCCGATAGCCACCGATGGGTCGGTAATAATAACTGTTCTCTCCTTCTGTCCAACCACCTTTGTCTTCCAGTAATACACGATGATGCAGTGCTTTTCTTCGCTTAGGGTGAACGTCGGCTTGAGCATTTCCTTCGTCCGTGTCAACTCAATACGGCCGTTCACATTAGTAGAATGAAGTATTGATTAAAGCCACAAGATGTTCTGAAGCCCTAAACCCAGCTAAACTTGGCCTTTACCGACTGAGGCACTATCCTCTCAGGTTCCTTGTTGGGGACTGCTGAATCTTCTTCAGCGAGCAACACAAGCTCCAGAAACCAATCCTCTAATTTCGAATCTTCCATAAGACTCTGCAGTAAATCAATTTCCGTATGAATATCGCGTTCAATGTGAGGCCACTGCTCGGCTCGAAAGCGGTTTCGAATAAGCTCGTAGGAACCGATATTCTTAAGCTCCGATGGTTTTGGAATAGGGTAGATATCTCCTTTAGGCAGTCTATGATACGACTCTGCTCATCCGTCAGTTATTAGCCAAAACAAGATGACAAAAGGTAACCTACCTTCCATTATACAATCGGCCAAAGTCGATGCCAGCGCTGTATTGCGATAAAGCGACTTGCGATCAGAATCAGAGCGAATGTCGGCACTGGAAATCGCGCGCCAATCATTTCGAATGACACACCTCCTCCAAATGAGTTTTAGCAGAAAATCATGTCTAGCAGGGTCGTTTGATGAATATCCGCTGAGTCGAAGAACACGGAGCGCTAGATAGAACTCGTGTTTATAAACAGCGCTTTCTTCCCCTTCGAGAAATTGGACCTCGTCGATCAGAGTGAGAAGGTTGATAAGCTGGTCGGCATCAAGTGCTTGTCGGCGTATCAAATGCGTCAACAATTCCTCAAGAAGATCCCTCAGTGCAGGTCGGTCGATTATTTGGCTTCCGAATTGCTCCATTGCTAACTCTATTTCCGCCTTTTGATCAATCGCGCTATGTAAAGCAGGAAGTATATGGTCGTACGTAAGATCCTGGATGCCACCTATTTCCAATACATTGTCGAGCCTTTGCAAAATGGTGAGCGTCGTCGCATTGTTGTTGGGATTGTTTGTTTTCTCCAAAGACGCCAACTTGGTTAACTTGGCCAAGGAGAGCTGGACTCGCTGGTCCCATAACTTGGTATCGGGATCCAGGGCAAGTTTTTCGAGCGCATCCGATGCTGTCTCGTAATCTTCCTCGCCAACGATATCATTTATCCAAGACAATGGCAAATATGAGGGATCCTTTCTAAGAAACCGGGTGACGTTACTCTGGTATTCTTTCATCGATAATAGAACTCCAGGTTGACCGGCAACAATTTGTCGAGAGAAGAAGGCGTCAGCCCACAGATCGCCAAAACTTTCGAAGTATCCAGCAATTTTCTGCTGAAGAGTGGACGCATTGTACACCGTTGGAGAGACTGCGACAACTGAGGTCCCCATAGAGCTACTGTTGCCCCTGATCTGATCCTGAAGCTCTATCATGAGTTCGACTAATGCTTCAACATCACGGAATTCTTCTGCTAAGCTGATCGCTCCTTGAAGCTCACCGATCCCTGCCATCTTGTAAAGCTGCCACCTCCGTTGCTTTTGACTCGAGTCGTTCAAGGCAATTGCCTCGTCTGCTAGTTTTGGATCGTCTTGGGCAGACAGCCACCGAATTCTCTCCGAAAGCATCTTATTTAGAGTACGAAGCCTGCGGCAGCTGTTCTTCCCAATATGACCAAGCATATCGTCGTCCGCATGTGCTACCTTGGACACAGATTGCTGCATCCACGATCTGGTGCTATCAAGCTCCAGGTCAAGCATATGTATGGTTTCATTGTACACCATGTTTTCTGATGTCCAAAATTCAGGAATTTCACTATATGGGCTTAGAAATACCCCATTGTCAAAGTTCTCCTCGCCGAGGCCATACTGCATCGCATGGTCCTCTCTAAAGCGATATGCTTCCTCAAGGATTGTAAGCGACAATTCACTCGCTTGGTATACATGGGACAGAAAGGCTGGACCAGAGCGCCCAGAAGGCCCTTTTAATCCACGGATAGTGTTGAATATCCAAGGAATTATGTGTTGCATCTGGAAAGTATCGCGAACAAACCACTGGCGTACGGGATCGTTCTGGTTATTATTATCGGATGGTACATATTTTGTTTTGAATTTGTCGTTCATGAGACCTATGACGCGAGAAAGGAAAGTCTCAGAATCCCATCTTTTGCGAAAACCTTCCTCCAGGCTCCACATAGATCTCTGAGCGGCCAGCTTTTCCCCAGCCCACATCAATTCCCACTGGACTCTCTTTGACAAGGGTATCCTACGGCGAATCAATTCTGCAGTGAGGTCGCTTAGGGCTTTCGAGCGTAGACGGAAGTTCTGCTCTAGAGATATTCCTCCACGAGAGATAAATCGCGAAGTAGAGCGGAGAATTTCACTGCAAATTACCAATGCCGCCTCTTCAAATTCCGGAACACTAAATGTCGGCTCACCATCACTGCTGAAACTAAGTGGCGTATTGGACATTGTGCCATAGAATACCGCTTGTTCAATTTTCTGTTTAGCAGTAACACGAGCATATTCAACGGAATCTGGCTTGGAAGGTAGGGTCGAAATGCGTATGAGACCAAATCCCCGAATCATGATAAGGCAGCCTGAACCCTGTGTATCCAAGGCTGTTTCCTCCGCGCCACTTCCAAGTATCTCGTACTTGTCTCCTGTCTGGAATTGAACCCGATCTTGAAATGGTTTTGAGACAACACCATCTAGAAGTTGGGCGGACGGAGATGGTTCTATTTCACATAGCGAGAGGATCCATAGCTTCTGTCCTAGGAGGATAAAAGCTGTGTCCCAAGGCTCCGCAACATGCAACCTGGGATTCTGTTTATCCAACTCATCAGTGATGACCACGTTCTCTAGGATGTGCGACGACAAAAGTTTCATGTTGTCATTCCGTAATTGTGCTTTTATAACAGCGCAGGTTTTCGTAGATGTGTTGCGAGTTATAGCAACAAGAATGAAGAGTGTTGTTGTTTCATGCCGCTCTTCAGAATTGGAAGATAGTTTTGTTTCCTTATGAGCAGCGACGAAGTCCAGTACGTTAAGAGAGCTCTCAGGCTTGTTGTCAGCCCCCAGGCCCAAGAAAGAGCATATGTCTTTTTGTAAATCAATCTCGGCACGGAGACTATTGACGCTGTTCCAGTGGGAATCCCAGATTTCAAACAAGCCGGATGTAGACGCAACAATAATGTCACGTTGCCCTCTAAATAGTGAGTTTCCAGCCCTGACCGCAGCAATATCCTTGCGCCATGCCGAATTTCCCAAGACGTTTCTGATACCATAGAATAATCCACCTGCTGCGAGTTTCGCAGTGCTCTGCAGAAAGTTCACGGACAAAGCAGGCTTCCCTTGGGGATCTCGGAATGTGATTTGAGCTACCCTTCCGGTGGAAAACGTCAGGATAACTCCAGATGGCTCCGCATTTATGACGTCTGTAACCCTTTCGCCGTAAAAGAGACCGGAAATAGATCCTTGAAGGCCGCTCTGTTTTTGTTTCGCAAAACCTATAACGGTGGCATTTGACGCAGTCTCCCAATATAGCAATTTGCCAGAAGACGGTGCCACAATGAACAGGCCCGGAACCGTGCTGGTAGCGTTTGATATGAGTGTCCCCATTGAGGCTTCTCCCTCGCTTTTACACCATTCGGGGATCGATATTGAAAGCCCAGAACCTTGTGAAGAAGCGCTCGGATGGTATTGCCAGATCAAGGCTCGGGACTCGCTCAACAGAAGTGAAAAACCACTCTCGGAATTAAATATGGATCTTGCCGGACCTATTCAGAAATTAAAAAGTTGCTCTTGTAAAATTGGTGTTCGGGGATGCGAGCTCACCAGAAATTGTCTCCTCGGGTTGATCTGACCCAGTAGGAAGTTGCGTAACGGTATAATAGTCATTTGAAGACTAAGAGACTGCGTTAGCTTAAAAAAACAGACTAATTGACACAGTGAAGTCATACCAAGACAACTGTACGATCATTCTGGGCTGTTGGTTTGGCCGTCTTCTCTGAGCCTCTGATTGCGAGATTCCATTCTACCCCGAACTCATTTTCATTTTCTGTGCGTTTGATACCAGAATCAGGTTTGAATTCACTCTCCTCGTCGAAGTCGGCATCTATGTCCATCGAAGGCTTGCGTGGTTCTCGGCGTAAAGCAGATCGTTGGCGCTTAGCATCGGGGGGCTTCACAGGGTCTTCCAGGCTGGTTCTCTGGCGCCTCCGCGGGTTCCGCAGGGAGCTGACAGCGCGAGTTCCTGACTCTGGGGCGAACATCTTCGTTGCTACAGCTTGACATCAATGAGCAACGATGGCGGCTGCCAACAAAGGTAAAGTTTTAGGCCACAGGAGGCAGCGGCGAGGAATGGCTCCTTATCGATGTACCATACGGGGTCAGCGCGACGTGGACGTGAGGCGATCGGCGAAGTTCCTAGAATTATTGTGATGTCTGCTTGTTGGGCGAAGAAGAGACGCGGTGAATCGGGGACGAACAGTCACTTTCTGGATTGCTCTATTTACCTTTTAGCATTTGCCTTTGGGGAGCTAACCCACTTGGCACTAGCGTGGGCGCCAAGGCGTCGTCGGGCGAAGCTCTTAGCTCCGCAAATGGCGGAGGCTTCCTCAGGCTCCAATTCTTTTTTTATGTACGCCGTATGTATCTATTTATGCCAGTTGAATGAGGGATTAATTATCTGAAAGACATAATATATGATATTACGAGGGCCTTAATGAAGCCTGATATCCCGAGGACCCATGGCTATAATCATATGCATTGAATCTTCAATGTTAGTTTCAGATGGAAGTTTACGACAAGATGGTATGAAACTAGGAGTAATTTACGAGCAAATCAAAAGCCAGCGAGGCTAAAATGTAAAATTACCGTAAGACGCTGTAAACTGCTCTGTAGATTAGTAAGGCCATCATGTGATGCCGATGGCTTCCTCACTAGGCATAGTGTCACTACTGACATGCAATGTCATCCTTCCACCAAGAACATCATCCGTCAACGCTCACTTGGACTGAAATGATGATTGACGCGCATGAAATGTACGTGGCTATAGTACTTTCATCCTTTCGACTCTTTCTTGTTATTGACACCTAACTAACTCTGCAGCAGGTAATACCAAGTAAATAGCAGCTAGCGCCTAGCTCTCAGTACATGACATCCAAATCCATAGCTTTCAGCCGGCAAGCATCGATTCGAATATGCAGCAGAATGGTGCACAGCATTACAATGAGGCACATTTGTTCTTCACCTCATAATGTTGCAACCGACTCTCTATGCGACCAAGTGTACTCGAAACACCATGCGCAGATCATTTTCCATGCATTCTGCTAAATACCTACGGACGGCTCTTTTCTTTCCTGGTTCGTCTCCCCAAATTATAGGGCCTAGGAATGTCTCCTAATCCTCTGTAGGCCACGGGGTTCACCGTGTCGGCATGATAACGCCATGGGCGAATGCATTCCCAAAGACCGCTGGCCCCTTCATGGATGAAATGGATAGTACCATGGGGTTTGCCTTGTCCCGTATCATCTCGCAGGGGCCTAGTTCAGAATTGAACATGACCGCAAACTCGCAGCCATCGATCATGGCAACTTCGATACTGATTTTGCGGGTACTCGAAAAGGAATTTGGCTTTCAGACACAAAGTCGTGTCGATGTAACTCTCGGGCATAGCTTGGGAGAATATGCTGCCTTGGTTGCCGGAGGATACCTTGAATTTGCATCTGCTCTCAAAATGGTCCGAGGACGAGCTGAGATTATGGCAGATTGTACTCGCAGGGTTCAACAAAAGTCCGGAGGCAGCTACGGAATGGTTGCATTGATATGTGAACCAGGTCGCCTACACGGACTAATTGCAGCAATTCAAGAATTTCTCGGACCCGGGTCAGCGGGTTCCAAGGATGACTCCAGTAACGAAATGTCGCCCATACAACAAGTCCTTATTGCCAACATAAATTCGAAGAATCAAATAGTTCTAAGCGGTAGTCTTGAAAGGATCAAGACACTTCTCGTCCAGCTTCGCCAATTTGGTGGTCATGACCCACGTGCTGTGAGACTGAAGAGTGACAGTCCTTTCCATAGCCCGATCATGGCTCCCGCGGCACGATATATGCGTACACAATTAGAGGCTACTAATATTACATTTCCCGCAGCAATACCGTGTGTTTCCAACGTTTCTGCGATGCCTTTTACGTCCAAAGACAATCTCAAGGACCTACTCTCTAGGCAGTGCGTGGAAACGGTGAGGTGGTGGGACAGCATCAAATATCTGCATCAAGAGCGAGGTGTCAAGCGATGGATAGGAATTGGTCCGGGAAAGGTTGGAAGGAACCTAGTAGGCAAAGAGGTTGGTCGCATTTCCGCTAGAGGAGGAGGTGTTTGGGCTATATGTGATCCAAGAGAGGTGGAGGATATTGTGCGATCTCTTCAGCAGTCGGAATTGGAAGACTCCTGATGATGTGTTATTTATTAGTCATGAAAAGGTGTGACAAGGCTACTTTGTATATACTGAATTTGACAGATGCATTTCTGTTGTATTTCTGTGTGCGTGAAATTGATATGGAGGCGGACCCCATCTCCATATTCACACGCCACGGAAAGGGGTCCTTGTAGCTTTGAGCGAGATTATTCTCGGTGGAATGCCTGGCATTTTTCCATCTTCAGAGATTTTGATGCTTTTACTTATAAGTTTAAGACCAGTTCTCAGAAGCTCCTGTGGTCCTGGAAAGGCCGGCTTTCATGCGTATTTATCCTACTACATGTTTCAGAACCGAGGGCCTCCTGCTAAGATGTAGTATCCGTATGAGATACAAAGGTGTAGCACATTGCCGGCGGCGAAGTGATTGGGTCATCAGAGAACTGAGAATGATCTAGGCGGATTGTAGGGGGGAAGCTGTAACCATGCCCGAATGACTAGATGCTGGTCAGACCAGGACGCCACGAGTCGCCAATTCGCTTGACCTCGGTGACGAATTTCTTATCAGTGATACCCAACGGAGCGTCATTTGTTGAGATATTTTGAGGAACCACATTCTGTTTATCAGGAGTGTAGAAGGGGTTCTGCAGCAGTCCGATGTATGCGGATTGTAGTGCTCGAAACGCCTTGTAATGTTAATCTCATATCAGTACCAGGTGCGAAACGGAATCATCCCAACACGTACAGGTTTCAAGTCTGAATGCTTTATTCCAGTGACGGATGTGATATCGTGCTTCTGGGGGCTGGTCGCCAGATGCCGCCCTGCGAGATCAACGATGATCAGGATCTTGACCCCGGTGTTGGTGAGCCATCCGTAGACCGCCAGTCGTTCATCGAGAGCTTGCAGGAGACCCAGGTCTTGGTCTATAAAAGTATTCCTCGCTCGAAGATCGAAAATATCAAGGCATGAATTTATCAGAATTAAGAATCTCAGGCGCGATTCGCGAAAGGGCGGAAATACGGTGACATGGAGGGGGTGGTCCTGGAGATGTAGAAAGTCAGTCACAGCAGACAACAGTGATGTAGAACTCGAGCAATTCATGTTGCGTACATTCTTCGCCACAAAGGCGATACAGGCGATAAAAGGTAGAGCCATTGTCCTGGTTCTGTTTTGACGGTGTTTTGGCCGACTGGCCGTTTTGAGGTCGCTGTTGTTCCGCATGTAATTAATTACACGACTTACAATACTCCGTATCGCCAATACGAGCTAAAGCACCCGCCCGAGCCACGCCGCCACACGCTACAGAACTTCATCCTTCCAATCCCGACCGACACAGTGCTGCTGACCAGGTACCTACTCAGTTGACCACCTTGGGCGTCTTTGATCGCAGGACGGGTGGCATTCCCTGTCATACTTCGTTGGGAGGTAATTGAAATTTTACATTACTCGAAGACCTGCGAACATGAACTCTCTTACACGAGTTGGGGGGCGCTTTCGCCGTGAGTTCCGACCACCACTCTCTCTTCCATGAACCAACTGTACTCATTCGCAGCAGCATCCCTACACTCAATTGCCATCGCCAAGCACCTGGAACAACGAGCATGGATTTCGCGCTCAGCAGTGATGCCCGCGACCGCCGTTCAAGGACAATCAGAGTCGACATCCTTGTCAGCGTCCGGGAAGATACGCCGCGAGGTTCCTCTGCCCAGCCAAGAGAAGAAGGAAGGCGCGATGCAATATGCATTGTATGTGCGGGAATAATCAATTTTGTCACAATTGTGAGCATGGGAAGGTTTGCTAACTGCATTGACAGGACAACGCTTGATCAGATTACGAACTGGGCTCGCCAGAGCTCCTTGTGGCCGATGACGTTCGGTCTAGCTTGCTGCGCCGTCGAGATGATGCATTTGTCCACCCCTCGTTACGATCAGGATCGTCTTGGAATTATTTTTCGAGCTTCTCCTCGACAGTCCGATGTCATGATTGTTGCCGGAACCCTGACAAATAAAATGGCCCCCGCTCTGAGACAGGTTTACGACCAGATGCCGGACCCTCGCTGGGTCATTAGCATGGGAAGTTGCGCCAATGGCGGTGGATATTATCATTATAGTTACTCTGTTGTGCGTGGCTGTGACAGAATTGTTCCGGTGGACATCTATGTTCCTGGCTGTAAGTTTGATCCTGCTGGTGTCGGTCGAGCGGCATGCTAATGCTACCTAATAACAGGCCCCCCAACCTCGGAAGCTCTTATGTACGGAATTTTCCAACTGCAGAAAAAGATGCGACACACCAAAATTACCCGTATGTGGTACAGAAGATAGACAGGTTTCTATTTTAGATTTGTGATTTGAATGTGGTCTTTTGAAACATGGTCAACCCAAGCTGTACTTTAAATTGAATTTCAAATGATTATTCCTCGGCTGAGGCTCATTTTCTTATGTTGAAAATAATTGTCTTCTATAGATATATATAAAGCCCACCTGCGTTTAAAGAAACTTTCCAAGTGTAGCATAAGCGCCTTTCAGTTGTAATAGGTGGCCATGGAGGTAACTTTAAAGTATCCAACAATCTCAGTCTATAATCCCACACCTAGTTTTTGATAGCTTCAGGTGCCTGATCTAGCTACCGACAATTACACCTCCATTGGGGTGTAGACACTGCCCAGAGATATAGCTGCTATCGTTGCTTGCCAGGAACACAAAGCAGGTTGCTACTTCGCTTGGCTGTCCGGGGCGGCCCATGGGAACACCACTGAACTGCTCGATCGCTTCAGTTAGCATAGTCGAGGGGATTAGTGGTGTCCATACTGATGAGTGTTAGCGATACTGATTCATGGAGGTGGAGAGAGGAGAGTCGACTTACTCGGACCAGGACAAACGCAATTGACTCTGATGCCTTTGCTTATTTGCTGGTTCGATAATGCTCTTGTGAATGCAACAATGGCTCCCTTTGTAGATGTGTAATCCAACAGGTCTCCTCTTCCGATGTAGTGGTTCACTGATGAGCAGTTGATGATGGTTGAGCCTCTTTTGAGATGAGGCAGTGCATATTTGGCGAGATAAAAGAAGGGATGGATGTTGGTATTAAATGTATTCTCCCATTGGTCCCTGTCGGATGTCAGTGATCTATGATACCTTTTTCTTACATGGACATGCAGGGAAGAGACTCACTCTGTAAGATCTGCAATATCTTGGACCATGTGTTGGAAAGCGGCATTGTTCACCAAAATATCGACACCGCCAAGCTCTTGTACAGCTTTATTGATAATTGCCTTGCAGTTCTCCTTCTTTCGAAGGTCTATTGGGAAAAGAACGCACTTGGCCCCGTATTCCTCGACTTTCCGTTTTGTCTCCTGTGCATCTTTCTCTTCAGCCGGGAGATAGTTGATTAGGCTTGAGGCTCCTTCCATGGCGTAAAGAATGGCAATTGCTCTTCCGATGCCGGAGTCTCCTCCAGTGATCACGGCACGCTTGCCTTGCAGCTTGCCTGCTGCCCTGTACAGTTGATATCCTCCCTCGTCTGTGGGAATTTGGTCCGAAACTGGCTTAGGATCAGGGATTTTATGCTGGAATCCTGGCTTTTCCTGGTGGTGGACTGGGACCTGATGGCCTTGAAAATGGTCAGCAATCAATTCCTGGCTCATAAGCTCCAAAGAAGGTTGTCGGCCATACCAGGTTCAAACTGGGATTTACTAGTCATTATGCTTGTCGTGTGGCAAGGGTACTACTGATCGTTATGATGAACACCGAGAATAGGAAGATATCAAAGTCAGTAAAGGCCTTTATCTTCTGCGAGGCTAACCGCGTAGACTGGATCCAAAGAGCAAATATATGCTTGCCAGCGACGCTTCGTCACGGTGACGTTCCTCCGTTTTCGTTCGGAGTGACACTTGCAAAGAAATCGCCTCGTGTCAAACCTTGGAATACGGAATACAAGGCCACCAGACATATTGTTGTCCGGGTTGTGGACAGACAGCATGGCCTTTTCGCAGATACCGACATGGTTTTGAAGCTCGAGAGCACGCAGGGTGAGAGACGAAGAGGATGTGGCAGCGCCCTTACCGCCGGGTGCTGCAGGATTCATAAGGCCGGAATTGTTCTACAATCGATCCAAAAGAAGTCCAAGACATGCTCGTCTCTCGCTTATCTACGTAGAGTTAGACAGCCATGCTCATGCGTGCCCTAAGGAAAAAGGTAAAACCACCGTGAGCCTGAGGCCATCGACACGAGCCACACACCGCCACACCGCGGCTGCCAAGCCATCGCCGGCGCCGCCAAGTGGGGCCGCAGCAACACCAATCAAATAATCGATTTGGAACTTTTTTTTATCTGTGATCGATTTTAAATTTTTAGAGACAGTAATGCTTGCAGGAGCTTAAACACCAGGCGCGTTTTTCTAGACTCCCGCCTCCTCACGCCCATCATGGATGCTTCAGCTTTGTCTACTTCGATTTCAAGCACACCGCATGGCTTTCTGGCTCCTTCCAGTGAATTGCACCTTACCTCGCGACTCGCGACAAAGACTTTTCTGGACCCGTTAGCGTCTAGTCTCACTACGCTCCAAGATGCACGCAACAAGTCTCAAAAGAACGGAAGAAGAGATACGAAAAGCCGGTTGCGCGTGCGGAAGCTACACCTCGATGGGTTTTCCGTGGGCCAGGTGTGGGAACAGGTGGTGAGAATCATAGACGAGACGAACGAACAACTGAGCACCGATATTCTGGCAGCTGCCAAGTCTCTTCAGAAGGGAGAGGCTGGTAAAAACAGATTGCGCCCATCAAAGGCAGTGGCCGCTGACGAAGACGAAGCTAGCCAGTCGGATTCAGAATCAAATTCTGACATCGACTCCGATGAAGCCTCCGAAGACATGGAAGACATGGAAGAAATGGAAGACGACGATGGCTTGGAGGAAGATTCTGAAGAGCTAGAAAACGAGTCAAATTCGGACCTCGAAGACAAATCCTCGGCGTCGGACGCTCCCTCCGAGACATATGTGGAAGACCGGTTCGGCTTGAACGACGGTTTCTTTTCGATTGACGACTTTAATAAGCAAAGTGAATACTTTGAGGGGTTAGATGCGAAGGGAGCCCAAGATGATCTCAGCGACGGAGAGGAGGTCGACTGGCATGCCAATCCAGAAGGAGCACGAGAATATGCGGATCAACCATCCAAATCGAAAAAGAAAAGTCTCGATGAAGATGAAAGTGAAGATAGTCTAGCTATCGATAACGAAGAGGGGTTTCCCGACGCAGGGTTTGGCGAGGATGATAGTGATGAAGAACTGGAGGATGCTGAAGATTGGATTGACACCAACGATATAAAGTACGACGACTTCTTCGCTCCGCCCCCTCGGAAAGCTTCCAAAAACAAATCCAGACCACTTCCAAAGACTCAACCTACACAAATACCGACTGAGGATGATATGGAGCGTGCTATCTCAGACGTTCGCCGTGACTTGTTCGAAGATTTCTCCGACGAAGGCGAATCTGATGCGGACGCCCCGAATGCAGGCGAAACCGTGGGAGGACGTTCAACCCATGAAAAACAAAGAGCCCAAATTGCGGACGAGATTCGCCGATTGGAATTGGCCAATGTTACGAAGAAGGAATGGATGCTCACCGGTGAGGCCAAGGCCACACAGCGACCACTCAATTCTCTGATAGAGAATGATCTCGAATTCGAGCGTGTCGGAAAACCCGTTCCTGTGGTTACAAATGAGACATCCGAGGAAATCGAGCAGCTTATCAAGCGAAGAATTCTAGCTAAAGAGTTTGATGAAGTCATTCGACGCCTACCAGACTCAATCAGGTCATCCGAACTCAACCGAGGACGCGTGGAAGTTGACCAGACCAAGTCTCAAAAGAGTCTTGCGGAGCTGTACGAGAATGATCACCTGAAGTCAACCGATCCTGCGTACGTGGACCAGAAAGACGAAAAACTTAAACGAGAGCACGCCGAAATCGCGCAGCTGTGGAAAGATACCAGCTCCCAGCTTGACTCATTGTCGAACTGGCATTACAAGCCTAGCGTCCCTCAAGCAAACATCAACGTCATTACAGATGTTGCTACGGTGATGATGGAAGACGCACGCCCTAGTGGCAGCACAGGTGTGCAGGCGACTCTCGCTCCTCAAGAAGTATACCATCCTAAGGATGCAGCTGGCTTCGGGGGAGAGGTTGTTTTGAAAAATGGCGTGTCTGTGGCTAAAGACGAAATGAGCCGAGAAGAAAAGTCCAAGAGGAGACGAAACGAGAAGAAGAGATCCAAGTCGGCATCGCAACAGCCTGGAAAGAAAGCCAAGACAGACGAAGGACAACAGATATTGACGGATCTTAAGAAGGGTGGTGTCAAGATGGTTGGGCAAACAGGTGAATTGCAGTCTCTGGATAAGGGGCGCAAATCTGGCGAGGCCGGCGCCCCCCAGAGTGATACCTTGAAGTTATAAATAAATGTGGCGTTTAAACGAGGAAATAAGAAAAGTCAATCTTTTTTTTGTATATAATTGTCTTAATGTCATACTACTTCTTTCTAACAATCCGGTCAAAGCTAGCTCTTCTGTCGCGACTGGATTTTGTACAGAAAGAGATTTTCTCGGTTGAATCCCTCGCAGTTGGAGAAACTACATATTTCCTCGCAAGAAAATAATTTCTTGATCATCTTAATACAACGCAGGTCAGCTCGTCTTCGTCGTTTGAAGCAAAAATAGCATATTGTCTGTGGGCCCAGAAGCCTCTGTAGCGTGGATATCAGCAAAGGGAAAGCAGGCTCGAAATATATGCAGTCTGCAGCGAGCACCACCGCGGGATGCTCTGGTATATCAGCTGAGGGCGGAAAGGCCCAATCTAGCAGTGCGGGTTTCACCTTGGACGACAGATTGTTTATGGCGATGTTGGATTCCATGAGTGGTAGCATTGGCTCTTGGTCGGTGATATAAATGGGTAGATCGGTCTCGCAGCCTCGTGCGACAGCTAGCCCAACTAAACCACCCCCTGCCCCTAACTCCACTCTATTTCACGCATGGCCAAGTCAGAAAGAATGCAGATCAGAGTTATCTGCATGTATCGCGGGGGTAGGATCACAAACATGGTCTTACCAACGAGATCGGTGGCATGTTCCTCCAGCATGTATTTCGACAGGAGCAAGCCTGCGGGCCAAAGTTGTCCTCCACACCCCTCCTTCAGGTCCTCCTTGAGGAGCAATGGATCCGTCAGCAGCCCATCGATGGTGACGACTGTGGTGCCTGGGTGTTTCCTTTCGCGGATGGGAATCAGAGATTCGCCGATTAGTACTTGCGAGTCATTCGAGTCCGAGTCGGAGCCAGGGTCTGAAGGGCTTGGGGTATAATCGTCTCCCTCGACCGTATGCGGAATTTGGCGCAGATCAGTTGCCATATTGCGTCCTCCTCTCTCTCTCTCTCTCTTCTCTCGCGGTCGTTCGCTGCAGCAAATTTTCCGACGTGGGGAAGACGTGCATGTGTTACCCCGCGGCGTATCGCCAATACAGCGCTGGTGTGGTCATATTGCACCACCATTGGCTGAGGCTAATTAATTGACGAATGAGGATGCTTTCATGCGATACGAGGTGTAATTTAACCTTGATTTCTGCGTATTCGCATACCGTGGTCTTTCATTACTTCATCCCACGTAATCAGCAGCACTAACCCTAACCCTGGACCACTAACGATCAACCGTCATAAACCACCAAGCGAGATCACGACACAATCCGAGACAATAACATGAGCAGAAACATGCATTGAAACAATACTGACTGGCAGGTTGTTCTTGCGTGTCTGCTTTGATACCAAACCAGCCCGTGTTTTCTGTTTTCGTCCTTGTCTGACGTCACCTCGAACGGTCATGACCTCAAAAGGCTCCAACCGTGGCACGCCTGGCTGCTTTTGCTTCAACCTCATCGCTAGTCATGCAGACGTCATAAAGCAAAAGAATATAAGCCATGTGACCGCCACAGCAGCCGGTATGACTGCTCATTATAGATCTTCCCTCTTGACCAGTCTTCCATCCCAGGAATAATCTACTATTGCCAGACTCCAACGACCACTTCTTCATCTTCATAAACACCTACGTGTGGAAACCATGACTACTCTGCACTGTATGTTCGCAGTATCTTAGCCTCTATGGCATTGCTAGGATTGGGATCCAGCTAATCAAGAAACCATAGATCTCCCACCCGTGAAGCCTTCGGCAATCGCCCTAGGCACCGTCTTCACCCACACTGCTTCTCTCGGTATTCTTGCCCCAGTCTTCGGTGATGCCTACCACCGTGCTCAAGCTGCCAATTCAAAAGAAGACTTCGTGAAATCCAAGGAGACCAGCAGTGCTGTTGCTGCATGGGGCAGCTCTGTTGTTGGAAGCGCTTTCCAGACTTATGGCGTTGCTGCACTCATCAATGCTACCGGTACCTTGACATATAAGGGAGCTGCTTACCTCGGGACTCTGATTTTCTTCGCTAGCTCGGCTCCAAGCGTAAGTTCTTTTGTCGTTCAAAAATGAAATCCAGGCCCCGGGCCCAGACTGACTCGAATGCTAGTTCATTTCTCAAATCTTCACCGAAAAACGCCCATTAGACACAATCGCTATTGGGGCCGTCAGCAGGGTGTTTGAGACTGTAGGTCTCAGTTTGTTCTTGACATGGTGGGGAACTCGCACAAACCCCTTTGATTAAGGGAGCCCAGGCCTTATGGTGCCTGTGGCTTGTTGAGATATTGCCGTATCGTGATTCATATGGCTGGAAATATCGGCTTGATTCAAGTGTATCATAAATTCGGAACCTAGCAACTGAACTTCAATATTGAGATCTGTATAGCTTATTCAGCTAATAGAATTCAGTGTTCTAAATATGAATGTAGAAAAAGAACCCTTTTCAAACGAATCGGGTAGCCACCCCGTTAGTAATACAGTCCGATACGTTTCGGATACGTTCCGACCATGAAGGTAACTTGAAAGAAAAGAGAAAATAATTCATTTCTGTGCTGTACACTTCTCTTCTAGTTCACTGGCAAACAAGTCTGGAAATCTAGACCTAATATCAAATACATGCGCGGCCACAACACCTTTTCGAGGACCTAGACAAATGTGCGGCATGGATATCTAAGACATCAGGTTAGACGAGAAAAAAGACAAATGGATAAGAAGGGGGCCACGTACTTTTCCGGGTATCCTTGACCGCCAGGACTAAGCTCATAATTGGATGCCTTGTTGAGTTTGGCTGGGAGTGGCGGTAGACCATCGGATCCCAAAACACCTTGAATACTGCCTTTATCCTTCTCAAAATGTGCTGCCAGACCTCGCTCCTCTCCCTCTGCCTTTGCAGCAATCAGTTGTTTCTCGCCGGCTTCTCCGACTTGAAGCACATCCTCCTTGGGTGCTTGCTTGTTTCCGAACGTCAAAAGGCCTGCAACGTCACCCTGCTTGAAGACGCTGAGCTGTGGGTAGTTGCGACGGGTGTCGCGTTTCCAGTACGGGTTATCTGCGATGTCCGCGGCAGGAAGGGTGACTGGGTCGTCATATGATTGCGGTGGTAGGGCACCTGGGGTGGGATTGCGGAATTGGGCGTTCAACGGTATACCAGTAGACCTGTTAGGGTCGACAGCCAACACGCGGCGGACGACTTCCCAGATTCCCGTTGATTGAACGGTGTATTTCTGCAAGGGAATTAGTATCCTCGGCGCAGAATTGGCATTTCCTTTTCACAAAGACGGGGATCGCAGGCTCGAAAATAGATACCTTGTGCACAGCGATGGCATTGGAAGCGGACTTGGCCGCTTTCGCTACTTCTCGCGACATTGTCTGTGCCAGAGTGTTAGTACAGTGCTTTATTTTCGTATCAATGGGCTATATCGAGGGCCCAACAACTCACTAATTGACTGGTCAATTAAGCCTCTGTGTCGAATACGCATGTCGTCGACTTCGGGGCGGGAATAATGAAGGTTGCGGCCGCTGGCGGAATGTTTTTCCGATCCGCACGACCTGCTTAACAAAACATCGATGCGACATCCTGTGAAACAACAAACATGCTTCAATTCATTTGTTAAAAAAATTAATTACACTATTGCTATTATGGTTACAGAATTTGCTGGCCGCTTTGTATGAACACTAACAGAACAACAGCCATCGGCCCGGAACACCGATATGTAGGCATTCTCGACGTGAGTTGATATCTAGACAAGGCCGATTACAGAGGCTGAAATCCGGCTTTCTCCCATTCATTATTTCTCCTCCTTGGTCTCCTCTTCCTTGGCGTCATCTTTGGCAGAGTTCTCTTTCACAATCTTCTCTACAGCCTCAACAGTCCCAGCTGGGCTGCCGGGCTCTAGTAACAGAACCTTACCGGTCTTATCCACGACAAAGACGCCTCGAACTGTCCCCTTTGGCGATTTTTTGAAACCCAAACCGCCAATCAAGGTGGCGCTCGGATCACACAGTAGCGGGTAGGGCAAGTTCTGTTTGGTCTTGAAAGTTGTGTTTGATTTTGGAGAGTCGGTGGAGAGACCATAGATTGCCAGGCCGGTCGAGGTGAGGTCTTCATATCCATCGCGAAACAAGCAAGCTTGTTTGGTGCCTGAAGAATAGTCAATTTATATGTTCCAGATGAATCCTCGTAGATAAAGTAGCATCACGCATAATAATATTTGCGATACATGACGGATATGGAACATGACTGGGAAGAAATCAAATGTTGTGGAACGTGATCTGTCCAACCGAAAATTGCCATGCCAAACTATAAACAACTTACATCCTGGTGTGGAGGCTCGTGGGTATGTGAAGAGAACGACTCCGGCTTTGCTAGCTTCCAGCAAAGACTCCAGAGTTGTCGATTCGCCGTCCTGAGTCTGTATTTCTCCGCCAAAGCCCTTCAAGGAGATAACGTCGCCGACTTTGGGGACTGCAGGGGATGACTCAGGGGTAGGGGCATCTTGGCTTTCTGTCTTCGCAGGAGCTGCTGGCTTGGAAGGTTTGGCAGCAGCCTTTGTCTTCTTCGTTGCTTTGGCCGTCGCCGTCTTTTTTTGCGCTGGCTCTGGCTGAGTTGGCGGTGCCTTGCGCTTCCTCAATTCGACGACCATTTTGAGAGGCTGAACACAAATAAATAAGACAGACAGGTGCTTCTGGTATTTGACGAGGAAACCGTTTCTTGCGTTAGGTCACTATGTGAATGATGGATGGATGGGAGCTGCGACGGATGGATGTTGGAGGTTAACTACGAGCGCAATACAGCCACATAATTTCCAGTCGCGATTGGTCATCGCGACCAGCCAACGCGTTCCTCAGCAGCCAGGCCCAGACTCAAGGCTAAACTAGCAGCAAATTCAATCGCATATCCCAATCAGGTGTAATTATCACAATATCATCTAGGTTAGTAATTTAGCATTGAATTTATTTTATTTTGTTCTTGAGTCGCATATATACACCAAGTGTCGACGCGATATGGGGCATTTTCACATGCTCGCGCCGCATTCGTGATAAGGGTAACGTAAATACATGATAAATACGCATAAATACGCAAATCGGCCCGGTTCGCGGAGTATCCCGTAACTTTCTTTACAAAAAGCGTTTTTGCCGCGGGACGAGTCGGGAGGGCGCCAGGGATCAGCCAATGAGAAGGCGTGAAAAAAATTAAGGAAAAAAACCTGTCGGGGGCCCGTGACTGCGGGCCCGTGCTAGCGCCGGCCCAAATGGCAAAACCCAGAGAGACAGTCCGACCCATTTTTTTTCATCATCGCAAATCCATCGACTATCTCTCGCCATCCTAGACTGCCATGCCTCACACGACCATAGAATAGACCTGCATGTGCTTCGTTTTACCGTCCCTCAATAGACCCTGACACCGTCAAATCATTAGTGTGGAACTCGGCCGTTATCAAAAGAAAAGAAACCCTAAGCAGCTGCCCACGATCCGTCGTCGAGCCGAGCCGCCAGTCCCGCCAATCGAGTGACTTCCTTCCTTGGAAGGCGAAGGGGGATAAGATGAAGGTTTTTGCCTCTGACTACACTTTCAACTACTCGTGGGAGGAAGTGTCTACGGCCAACTGGCGAAAATACTGCCCTTGGAATGATCAGTCGACGCATGTGAAGGCTGTCGATACCCTTTCCCGGGTCATAGAGCCTTCTACAGGCATCGTAAGTCTGCATGGCCATCGAGTCTTCTGGACGATTCACTGACAATGTGTCGTTGTAGTTACGCACCGAGCGCCTCATAACCTGTAATCAGTCCGTCCCACAATGGGTTTTGTCTCTCCTCGGAGGGAGCAATGTGTCATATGTGTATGAGGTTTCATACGTCGACCCGCTCACCAAAAAAGTGACCATGTGCTCTACCAATCTGACATGGTCCAACGTTCTCAATGTCCGGGAGACAGTGGTCTATCAGCCATCGCGGTCAACGCCGGATAAGCAGACTGAATTCCGACAAGAAGCCATGATCACCGCCCTATGCACTGGCTGGCAAAAGATCAAGAATAAGGTTGAAGAAGCCAGCATCGAGCGATTTAGCCAAAACGCCAAGCGAGGACGTGAGGGATTCGAAGCCGTTCTCGAAATGAGCCGACGCGTGTTCTGTGAACAAAAGGAGCTCGAGAAGAAAATGCAAACGTCTTGAAAACGGTTGCCGCTTATTGATTGACCTTACGACACTTTTTTTTCTCGTTCTTCCTTTCCTCAACTGAGCGACTACATTTACTGCATATATTTGCATTGGGATTCCGATTCGGCGTTACTAGATACTCATGAGCCAGTTATTTGATCAGCATATATTACTGTACATACGATAGACAAAAGCGTTTGAATTCTAATGTGGGATGGCACGATTGATTTCTTTCTCCCTTTGTCCTGTTTTCTTTCTTATTGTTACATGAACTGAACTCCACACTAAGCGTCCTCTCCACTCGGTGGCAAGCTCAAAGTTTCGTGATAGTTGAATATAGATTATTATGTGATTGATCTCCCGGAGAATATCCACAGAAAATAAATAAAAACGTCTATGAAGTCCGTGACTGTCTATTTACATGTAACCTACTTGATTATGATCCATAACAGAAATGTGTTATTTTTATCCACGAGAGTTGCCACTGCTATTAGGTCGATGTCTGCAAGGCTTGCTCTTTCTCCTTGGATTCCTGTTCAACAACACCCTTCTTCAGTTTTGCGCGTTGCCTCTCTTCATAAGCATTGCGGCTTTTGAGGATTCTTTCCACGATTTCACCGGCATTCACATGCTGGAATGGATGGGGTTCGACTTCCTTGAAAATCCCCATCTGCTTCGGAGCCACATAGGGGTCGTATGTTAGGGGAATGAATGTTGTTGGTCCGTGGTAGACTACATCGGGCACTCCCCATGGCATTGCTCGCAGAAATGATTCACTTGGCGTGAAGGGCGTGGAGAAAACGATGCTTTGAATATACTGTCACGAAATGTTTAGCAATCAAACATTGAATGACCACAGCATTTCCATTAGCCTACCTTGCACTGCAAAACGCAAAGTCCTCGTTCGAATATATTCATAATGGGATAGTTGAGGCCTTTCCAGTGATTGATGACTGAATCGTCATGGATACCAGCGATAATATACGCCGGCCCGTAGTCCTCACCCTGTTGCGCGATCCTTTTCTCCTTTTCACTTGCTTCATACCATCCTCGCTTCTGACCCTCGGCCTCTTCCGCATCCCAAACTTTTCGAAGGAATTCAATGTGTCCCGAGGAAAACAGGTCAAATCCACCGTCGACATACACGATACGTTGTCCCGGCTTTGGTGGGACACCTTTGATGAGAGATTCATAGTTTCCGGCAACTTCGGCGACTTGGTTAATCTTGGCTGTATCACTGCCGTTCCAAAGCCATACCTCCGGACCAGGCTGGTGTCCGCTCTCATCAGTAGCATAGTCCCGAAGTCTCTGGAGTAGATCCGCTCCAAACGCTTTGCGGTCTTCAGGGTTGTCAGATCCTTCATTGCCTTCGAGAATATCCTTTACCGATTTCACAAAATGGCTCTTCGTGCAGAGAAGCATTCGACCGACTAGATCGGTTGTGGATATGCCTGGTGTTCGCTTCACAACCAAAAATCGCCCGGCTGCCTTTACAAAGCGATAGCAGTCTTCGCCATTGCTGTCTGATGTGATATCATCTCCATGAACAACGTATTGGCAACCGTAGTGTGATATCCATGGTAATGTTGTGACGTATGGAGCGTGGGGGATGGGCTTTGTAGCCCACCTGCATGCATCGACGGCGGCTACTCTAGAAGCGAGAAATAAAAGTCAGAATCATATGAATTGAATATCAAAAACATGCTTATAATATGTTTCAACTAACCGCTCGGATAATGTCATCACAGTTGGGCCTTTGTTTTCGAGAATTGCCTCGTCCGAGTGAATGCCGACTAATAGTTCCTTACCCAGTCTCCGTGCCTGCAGCATGGCACCGGCGTGGCCTATAATACCGCACTCGTCAGCCTGTGTATGAAGCAATTGAAGCGATTCGTCTCGTCTCACCATGGTGGCTGAAATCAAAGCATCCATCAACCCAGATGCGGTCCTTCGAAATGGGAACGTCTTCCTGTGGATCAACCGGCCACTGGCCAGGTTGGGGAACCACTTCGTCTTGCGCGGACCCAGACATGTGTGCAATGTAACAGCTATCTGGCTGGCACGAGGTAAGGATCAATTGCGTCGTGGAATATTTATTTGGCTTCCCCTCGCTCTGGGATGTAGATGCAATGACGGAAGAGCTTGGCTACCCCTTTTAGGGTTTAGAGGTGTGGGGTCAGTGCAACTGGTCTGTCCCGGAGTTGCGCTCGATCTATCAAACACTCTAAGGAGTCGCCCATCGCCAAAGGAGCACATCCCAGTCAACGTGCATGCACCGGATAATGCAGTTATTTGCCCATTTACAGCTGTCTTAAAAAGAAACACTGTCTACCTGCCTGTCGGGTTCCTTTATCTGATCTGGCATTGCGAACTCGACTGAAGTTTCCCCGCATTACCATCCAGGACCCGTCTCCCTAGACAAAGCATCAATTGACTCCGTGTCTCTCGCAATATAATAACGGTCGATACATTATGGAATCGTGATAGTATTACATCATCTTCTCATGAAACACAGATCATGAGCTCAATACCTCCGCTACCCCCTACCCAGGGTGCAGGGCTAGCTGCTGCTAGCCCTCAGAGTGCGTCCTCTATCTTTCAGCACATTCACGACATGTCTTCGAAACGCATTTCCACCTTGGACTACTTACGAAAGGCGTAGGTATTCTCTTTTATATAAAGTCGAATCGCTCTAAAGCTAATTGGTTGTCTTGCCACTCTTCAGTCACGAAGGCCGAGTATATTGGTTCAATACTGTCAATTTCTCGAGACACGATCTTATGCGCATGGGCTACTTTGATCCGCGAAAGCTCTCCCGTCGCGCCATAAATTTCCTACTCCTTGGGCTCTCGCTCCCTCCCATATTAGACGTGAATTCGACGCCGTTGGAATACCTCCGCGTCCTCCATGCGCTCCTGATCGAATTTGAAACATTCCAACAAGTTCATTCCCCAGACAGTAATTTCTCGTCTAACCTGGTGCGGACAAGACTGCCCCAGATGTTCAAGAGGGCTACATATACCGGAAACAAGGCTAGGAGAGCAAGCTCGGCGAATGAGATCGGCCTGCCCATGCAATTCAGTGATTCGTCCGACGTCAAGGCCATAACGGGGAATCTTGCTTCTTCGGCCACCGCAGCATCGGCGGTCACATCATTTCCTAATACCGACTCTTCAGATCTGTTGCCCGGCGAGGAATATACATATCTGTTAACACCGTCGCTACCGTTTGATCCTGATTTCTTTGAAACGTTCGTCACGCTCTGCGACGTCTTGATCGACTGCTACACTAGACTTATCAGCCTGGTTTCAACGCCTGCCGTTTGTAGTGCGTCTTTGGGAGAGCTTTTCACTAAGACTGATGCAAAGCTACGCAAAGTCATGGTCACAGGCGTCGTTAGGGAATTCGAAGATGCAAGCAGGGGTGGCGCGAAAAGCGAGATTGGAGGGGTCAGTAGGGTCGTCCTAGGTGGCTTGCTAGGATAGTGTTAATAAATATATATAGCTGCATAGCATATTGGCGTCATTTGACCTTTTGAGGAAAGTCGTCTGGGCCAAATTCACATCGTTTTCGAAGCAAAATTGTGGTCGACTGGTCATTAGGTATAAAGCGGTGATATTATAGCACTGCGAAGCATCTTTTAAATACAGGTATTAGAATTGGTACACGCGTTTGCTGATTCGTTATGCGATCATTCTTCAGCCGCGACGAGAACGCCCTTTTCTTCCAACAATTTGGCCAGTTCCCCGTTCTGGTGCATGGACATCAGGATATCGCAACCACCGACGAATTCCTTTTCGATATAGAGTTGCGGTATCGTAGGCCATTCGGAGTATTCTTTGATTCCTGAAATTGATTGAAAACAAGTTAGCAGATGCAATTGGCCATGTTTAGCGGTAATAGATGCAAGCTTGTCTCCAAAATTGAAAGACATCATATCCAAAAGAAACTGACGAGTATGAAAATAGACGTACCTTGACGAAGCTCGGGGTCCTCGAGGACGTTAAACGCAGTGAATTTCTTAGGATCGACTCCCTGCAAACCCAGAATCTGTATACTCGCCCGCGAGAATCCGCATTGTGGTGTTTCGGGAGTTCCCTTCATGAATAGCACGACGGGTGCTGATTCAACGGCCTTGTCGATGGCTGCCCTCGTTTCCGAGGATAGCAGGCGACGGAACTGAAGCGCAGCTGGGCTGGAAGCTATGGACCATGGACTAGGAATTTTCGCTGTTGCTGTCTGTGTTGGCACGAATCGCGTGATGCTGCGAGCAGGCTGTGGTTTTGTTCATGAGTCAGTCTTGATGTAAGATGGATTGGCACGAGCTGTGAGAACTTACCCTTGCGGCAAACCTTGAGAACATCTTGAAAATATTAAAAGAGCGAGATTTCGCAGGTGCGTGCTCGATGAATGCTGGTGGAGGTTCAGATGTCAGGGTTTATGTTCATTAATAATCTGAGGAAGCTGATACGCTTTTTTGCCTCCGCGGATGCTTACGTCGGAATACTTGGCATTGCGTGCCGGCGCCGGAGCCCCAGCCGGCTATATAATTATAGCCGTCACCAACACCAGCATAGTAATGTTGTAAATTTCCTACGAGAAGTGCTGGCAAGTTCAAAAGAAGAGTCTATAATAGATTGGTCTACACGTGCTTGTTTATATACATATAAATACATCCATATCTTACAATCGTCCTTATCCAACGTCTATAAAGACGCAGAAACGGCATTTTCCTGCTGCTTCTCGTCCTCGTCTCTCTGATAATATCCCAGATATTGGCTGAAATACTCGCCTGTCAGACCAAGCGCTATACCGCCGCCGGTTATCCAACAGCCATTCTTAAACCACCACCAGCAGTTCTTAACATCCTTCAGGCGCACTCTCCAGATCATAACGCCGAGTGAGACAATGGCACTCCCGCATGTGCCCATGAAATATATGGGTCCAGCGCCAGAAGCCCAACCAGCAAGCGCCAGAAGTGACACCTGAGTGACAGCTAGGCCCGAGAGGACTGTCTTTGTGTTGTGTTCGTGACGCAGGGCGATAGATTTGATGCCGGCAGCCACATCATCTTTAATGTCCATGTGCGCATAAATCATATCGTACAACACAGTCCAGGCTACACAGCTGGAATAAAGAGCTGCAGCAGATGCCAGAGCAGCTGGCTCGCTCAGCAGGTCCACGCCGAGGGCCGGAAAGCCCATCATTGCGCCCCATGAAAAAGTTAAGCCAAGAACAGCCTGCGGATAATTCGTGACTCGCTTGGCCAATGGATATGTTGCAACGAATAGGAGACTCGGAATTCCGTACCATAGGCATTGCAGGGGGAACTGAACGAGTACTGCGAGGCCGGCCAGGAGTTGGACCCCGGTGAATACAACAGCCTTTTGTGGCGTCACTGCGCCTCGTGCAATGGGTCGGAATCGAGTGCGTGTTACGTGAGGGTCGAAGTCTCTATCCCAAAGATCGTTAATCGTGCAGCCCGCACCTCGCATAATGAGCGCGCCGCTGAAGAATAGCCCCGTAGTTGCGAGAATTTCCATGGGCGATGCCATTGGTGTGGCAAGCGGAGCTGCAAGCAATGTTGAAAACAGACAAGGAAAGAACAGATAGTAGGTTCCAGTAGGTTTATCTAGTCGTATTAATTCGGCATATGGTATCCAAGATTGCGGGAGATAGGCAATAACACCCGTCTGCGGCGGGCTATATACTGCTGGCGCAAGTGACGCTTGTTGTTGCACCGATGAGCCTTGATGTGAAGACTTGTGGAAAATGCGTGCCTGTAAGCTTCCAATGGTGCTCTTCTTGCTGAAACTAGACACCGGGGAGTCCGGTGTTCTCGAGCGATGCTGGGAAAGTGAACAATGCAAGCGGGCAGGCATTGCGACTGGAAACCTGCTTTGGAGGCGCAAGCCAGGACATCGTGTCGACTGTGATCGCAATGCCTCCACGGAATGCAGTAAGGAAGTCCTCGTCTTCATGCTCCTGGGCCGCAGGTGCGTCGTCACTGGCATGGTAGCTGTTGTATAGGATGGTAGCAATGGCGGATTGGGACAGTTCAATGCCGTCAATTAATTCCTCACGAGACAAAGGGCCCTCAGCTTGTCAACAGCATATTGATTGGCACGACAGCCTGTATAAGTTCGTCCAATTCCTCGAGGTGTTGACTCAAATTATTTTGGACGAGGGGACCCACCTCCGCAGGCATTGCCATGGATTCCTTAGTGCAGCCTCATTGGCTGACTAACCTCCCCAGCCCGGTCACTGGTCACGGCATCGCGACAATTCTCACTCTCGCTCTCTCCTCACTGCCTCCTCATCTTCGCTGCGTTCTTTATCCCCAGGAGTTGGTGATGGCCAGCATACTTCCTGCTTCACTTATCTAACGCGACATACCCACAAGCGACACCACACTCGGGCACCTTCCTGCGCGCGACAACTTGGAATCGCGACCTTGATTCTTCCTGTCGCTCCTTCGAGTCCATCTCCTTCACTCGCTCTCATGCCTGAAGCCGCGCATATGTCTCCTGGCTGATTTGATCTTTGGATTCTTGGAAGGGAACTGACATAACCAATATCATGCCGGCCCAACGACCACAGGCTGCTTTCGAGCCTATCTCTCCCACTATCGACATACCAGCATTGGTCGAAACAACGCCCAACTTCGAATGGGTCGTGAGGATACACTGTGATGCTATATACGACCAGGGGCTTGACAACTTTGAAAAGCTTATCCGCCTTCATGTTATAAGCGGTGGAAAGCCCTTGGTCGTTGAAGGTTACGATAGCAAATTCGAAAAGTGGATATTTGCTGAGCGATGGCTGAGGGATAATCACGCAACGAAAAGTACGATACTCCATGCCTGTCCCTACAAATATTAGCTGAGACTGACTTTTATCGCAACTTTTAGCGGAAAATGCCAGAAATCTGGTTGCAAAGACCAACATTCCTCTGTCAATAGGGCATTATCTGAGCAATCTACCCATGTTGACCGACCAAATCAATGCGCAGAATTTTACCGAACCGACGTGTCAGAGGATATATCTAAAGGACATCGATTGCCCGGATGTCTGGTTCGAGAAGTTAAAAGAAATCATACCAACCTTTTTATTTTACATGAATGAAACAACCACCGACCCGGATGCAGCGAACGCGTTTCCCGGCTTAAATACTCATGACCCAAGCTTTCAAGTTTCTCAGGATGTTGCAAAAGCTGGAGACTTGATGAGTAGTCTCCCATCTACGATGCGCGCCGAGAATTTGATGTGCTACATCGGTCACGAAGGAACCTTCACTCCCTGCCATCAAGAGATGTGCGCAACTCTCGGTCACAATATCATGGTGGAAACCTCGACAGGACTCTCCGAATATGGAAAGCGAACAAAGCCTGGCTCTTCGGTTTGGTTCATGACTGAGACCAAAGATCACCACCTGGTCTCCGAATACTGGTCCTCGGTCTTAGGGCATGATATCGATCTCGAAGACCATTTTGCACAGATTAGTGCCTGGAAAGCAGCCCCTTTCAAAACCTATGTGGTTGAACAGAGAGTGGGCGATTTCATTCTCATACCACCCCTGGCACCCCACCAAGTCTGGAATCGAGGCACCCGGACGATGAAGGTGGCTTGGAATCGCACGACGGTCGAGACGTTGGAATTGGCCCTCGAAGAGGCCCTTCCGCGTGCAAGGACTGTTTGCCGGGATGAACAATACAAGAATAAAGCTATTGTCTTCTTTTCATTGGATAAATACTCGAAGCTTCTCCTGGCTGCTGAGCAATACAATGTCCGCAGCCCCAAGTCCCGCCAAGTACAGAAAGACTTTAAGAAATTATTCGCATTGTTTACGAAAATCATGCTTTCGGAAAGTTACTCTCATGAGCTACCAGAAGAAAAGTCCGTGGAGTTTTTACCCTTCGATAGCAACGTTACATGCTCTTATTGTCGGTGCAATATTTTCAATCGTTTTCTTACGTGCACCCATTGTGTGGGAAAGTTCGTAAACGGTGAAGATGACTGTTACGATGTTTGCATGGAATGTTATGCCATGGGCAGAAGCTGCGCGTGCATATCCAACCTCCAGTGGGCAGAGCAATTTCGATGGCCCGAACTGGTCCAGAAACATGAGTTATGGGGGAAACAAATCTGCAGACTCCAGGGTCAGAAAGAAGATAATTATATCTCTCTTACCGAAGAACGACAACACTTGGGCTACAGGACTCTGGCTGAAGTCTGTCAGCGGGAGTTAAAGAGAAGACCATGGGTCGACATCACAAAACAAACCCCCAATGAGAAGCAAGGGGCCGATAGCCAGGACGATGAGGATGATCAACCGAGTGGAGATGAGCGACCTGTTAAGCGAAGGAAAGTCCAACCCAAAGACAAGTCATCCAAGGATCACGCGAGATGTCACATCTGTAAAACACTAGAACCGACCTGGAAGCTCGCGTCCTGCCGAAAGTGTGGGTTGAACTATTGTTATGGCAGTCTCTTTAGAGCATTTGAAATTAAGCCGCAAGTGCCTATGCAAACCTATCGTTGGGATTGTCCAAGGTGCCAGAAAATTTGCAGCTGCGGTGCATGTCGCCGAAAGTTCACCACACAGCCCTATGAACCGAAAGGCTTAGCACTCGGACATGATACCAGGAAAATTGCTGACCCGCGAAGTATCGAGGCTCTAGTTAATTTCAGTCACTCTAACATTGGCTGGCTGAAGAAAACCGGAGACGGCACTGCCGACTCAACACGGCGGTTACAGAGGCACCAGGAGGAGGCAGAAAAGGCGAAAATGCATGATGCTTTTGCAGCTCAAGACGACGACGGCGAATATGGCCAATCCATGCATACGGCACCGGCTCCAGCCTATGACGGTATTCCAATTGACCCAGCCCTTGGCGGAATGGCCGATCCAATGTCCAATGGATTCAATATTTACGATCCTTCTATTCACTTGCCTGAACTTGCTGCAAGAGTGCATCAGCTTAGTCAATCGAATGCTGAGCATCTGTTACACAGAAGTGAAGAAGAAACTCTTCGAGACGCTGCTGCCATCCGCTTTGAGTTCCCCTCAGAAAATGCATTCCCTCCGTCGGCAGCCATCGATCTCACACAGGATACAAACAATGGCTTCAACTCTTTTGCCATAGACCCAAGTCTGTTGACGGCTCCCAACAACGGAGCTGACCATGGAGCTATTTCACATTTGGAAAATGGCGGACCACGCAACGGCGCATTACTTCCTCAAAAACAAGGAGGCCTTGTGCGCTTGAGACTTGGCCGAGAGCGCATGGAAGGCCTAGCGCGGTCACTGAAGGCATTCGTAAGAGGAGCAAGCGGAACTCAATCAAGTCTGACTGGTGCCCCTATCGTTGTGTCCGATCTCTCGTTCCATAATCAATCTTTGCCGACCCCAGAGAACGCAAAGAAGAAGAGACGTCGCGGAGAGAAAGATGATGATTTCAAGGGCGGTAGGCGTGATAGAAGAAGAAAACAACGCACGCCAGAAACAGATCAAAACGCCGACAAACCGAAACGAGTCACGAGAGTCAATTATTTCGAGGACTACTCGGATGCAGAACTCTCCGAGGGCCCGTGAGTGTCAGAACCAATTCTTGTTGGGACGATAACTGGTGTATCATTTGAATGTACCGTACTATTTCGAATCTTCGATGTTAGATGAATTCGTCAACTAATAATATCCACTAATGTCCACCTTTACGTTCTTATCGATATGTAGAGAATGAGAAGATTGATTGCTAGATTTCAAATTATACACCCAGGAGCGTCACTATTGTTATAATACATCAAGTAGCTGCTAGACCGGTTTTAACATTCGCAGGCTAATACTCGCCTACGCCCCTTTGTATTCGTAGCGGAGTTTCTCGAGCTCTCCAATATCGACTTCAGTAATAACGTGTCTAGCCAGGAAGGTTATGGCTAAAAAGACTGAAGGAAAGTTAACATATCAGCACACCCACTGACACGGTATCAAAGCCAACATTATTATATCATTGGCAGTACTTACCACCGGGAAGAAGATATAACACACTGCCTCGTTGCGTATCGCCTGTTTGCAACGACCCCAAAGCCAGTAGTGCACACAGAGCAGAATTGGCATAAACAAGGTATTTCCTGTTAATGCCGTCCAGAGCTTTTGGAGACCACCTGATATTCATCACAGGTAGAGGTCGGAGATCGTCATGGCGGCTGTTTTTCGTTGATGGATGCAAAGAACCACTGCTTTTCATGATGTATGCTGTTGCCGAAAGAGAAAGCATACAAACGACATATATTAGTCTTTTCCCGGCCGTTGCTGAGGACGAGACCAGTGCAGGGACATAAGCGATGGCGGCAATGAGCGGGACAACAGTGAACACTGTCTGTTAAGCACCATGATCAGAAACCAATATATAGCTCGATGTGTCTGGTATTTGAAGCTCCTACGAGATAGAAACGATTGTCTGTATCGTTTTTCTGATGCAGATTTTGGATAAGTTCATCTTGTTCTAAAATAGGTAAATATCAGCATCTAGCTAGCTAGTTGTACATGCAATGACGATGACTTGTGGTGTTGTCAGACCTTCCTCGTCCAATTCTTGCCTGGTACTGGTATCCCGACTGTCGTCTTCATCGTCCGGATAGCGAAACGTCCTCCTCAGAGTTGCAGCCATGGTGCAAATTAGAATGTGAGATGTAATGCGGAGTTGCCATTTGCTGCGGATGATGGAGGATGATTTGCCTTGGGCAGTAACCAGTTCCGCTCCGCAACGCCAAGCCAGCCTCTCCGCATGGAATCTTTCATGTCCATAATTCCTCTTCTTCGTTGACCTCACACAACCTGCCATCGCAACAAATCACCTCAATTCCCCGCCATCCGGAATCGCATATATAAAACGGATTATAGATGAATTACTCAAGGGTCCTCTTACCCAGGACATTGGGCAGGTCTGCCCGCGGGGCGGCACCATTGAAAAATGCGAGCCCATTCCGACTCCAGCGCCGTTCATTGACTCCAGCACCATCAGCAAACTCAGGACCGCTTCTAGATCGACGCGCCGACAGAGAACTGCCCACCTTAGAATCACAGTTCCGATGGGCCCGAACGCTGCCTATATTCGCCGTCCTGGTCGGAGCTGCTATGTTCGGGATCTTCAACTATCAGAAATCGTCGTCAAGCGTCGTGAGCAGCACGCTCTACGCTTTGCGAACCTCGCAGCAGGCTCGCGACATTCTCGGAGATGAGATCTACTTTGCGCACAAAGTCCCTTGGATTAGCGGCACCATGGACCAGCTACACGGGCGAATTGACATATCCTACTGGGTCAAAGGCACAAAATCAAAGGGCAAGATGAGATTCAAGAGTGTCCGGCCTGATCGGCTGAGTTACGTAAGTCTACGATAGTATTCTACTTTAAGAATTATCATGCAAGTTTGCTAATTGTTCCTCGCAATAGTTCCGTACCGAGGCATGGAGTTTGGAAACCGAGGATGGAAAGGTCATACAACTACTCAGCCCAGATCAAGATCCATTTGCAGGTTCATCTGACTGAGCATTTAACTTGGGATGCCACATACTTGCGGCCTTGAGTTAAACTGTGTATTGTATCATTAAAGGGAATGAACAGAGAGCATGTTCCAAAAACAAGTTCTTTATAACCCGACGCCCACCTCAAAAAATTGTATAATAGTACATTTTATAGACATGAAATTAATAATGCTTCGCTATGATTCTTCAGACGCAGCCTCCGGCTCTGGTTTCGCATCGAACTTTGGCCATGGCTTCTTGAGTGCATCCTGGAGCTTGACAAGGCAGCCCTTTGGTCCGCTGACAGAACCTGCAAGAATATAATCAGTAAAAGAGAAAGCTTTAAGAAAAAAGGAGAAAATTTTTTTTAACGTACCATTGACGACAATCAAGCCGTTCTCGGTATCGACTTGGAGAACCTTCAGATTCTGCAAAGTATTCTGCACGTTACCCATATTTCCAGCCATCTTCTTGCCGGGGTAAACTCGAGAACCACCTCCCTGACTTGGACCTGCAGAACCCATAGAACGATGGGTTAAACTGACACCGTGACTCCTATCCTGACCGTGGAAACCGTGCCTCTTCATGACACCGGCGAACCCTTTACCCTTCGTATTTGAGCGCGCATCGACAAACTGTCCCACCTGAAACCAATCCGCAGACAAGGTCTCGCCAACTCCGAGCAATCCAGTCTCGTCCCGCACCCGGAACTCATGGACGTATCGTTTGGGTGCAACGCCATTCGATGAAAAATGGCCGACAAGCGCGTTCGTCAATCGCCCAGGATTTTTGTACCCACTTCCTATTTGCACAGCAAAATAGCCGTGTTTATCCATTGTCTTGTGAGATACGACTTGACACCGATCTAGCTGCAGAACGGTGCACGGGGTCCGCTTCCCCGTCTCGGGATCGTATAAACCCGTCATGCCCTTTTTGATGGCCAGCAGACCCGTTCGGAGCGGCATGGTGTCTGCTTTTATTCGGCGTTCTAAGGCGGCCGCGGGCGTGGATTTGAGTAAAGGAAGATCTGGTCCGGCATTATATCGAGTGTGTTTGGGCGGGGTGAGAGACCTGATGCCGAAGAAGCGCTTGCTGGTGATGTCGAGAATCTGAGCAGCCCAGCCGGAGCGATTGAGGCTCAGGGCCTCTGGGGCCGGCAGCCTAGGAGGCATTTTGCTATCTTCCGATTAAATGAAAGGATTCAATGATGTGGTGGGTGTATAGCCCAATGGGCAACAGGGCAGTCAGTCGTTGAATCAAGAGTGATAGCGATGCTGGCGCTGGACAAAATAAAATGCTCGGCCGTTCTGGCCTCCAAATACGGTTTAGTCCGGGCATTAGCGTGCGGTATTGTATTATTGGTATTGATGCTGTTAGATTACGCTCCATACCGGCTTCCGGCCGCCTTCGGAGGTTATTTCAATTCTTGTAGAAACGAGAAGAACTTCAGATATTCGACGTCTATTGCAGCCCTTTCCTTCATTCGCATATAATATCCAGCATAATTAATTTTTAATCACCCCTCACACCAAAACATGCCGCCGGTATCTGCGTCTATATCGCGCCTGTTGCGACAACAGGTGCAGTCAATCCTACAGACGAACAGCCCTTCCCTAGCAATAAACCGTTCTCTGCGACAACCACTGCAGCAAACGCGCACGATCTTGACGCAGCAGTGCTCTCGATCAACAAGAACAGGCGGCCAAGCCAGGGCCCAGAGACCTTCGAGATACGCCAACAAAGCGTACAACCAGCACAAAAACACTTTCTTCCAGCAACGCTTTTCATCAACCAGTGCGAATGCGAGCGGCCAACAGACACAGGCACAATCACAATCGCTTTCGCAGCGTCTGAAAACCCTCACCCGCGAATACGGCTGGTCTGCGCTAGGCGTTTATCTGACGCTTTCCGCGCTCGACTTCCCTTTCTGCTTTGCGGCAGTCAGGCTGCTGGGCGTTGAGCGGATTGGGCATTATGAGCATTTGATTATTGAGAAGATCAAGAAATTTTATTACTCCGTGGTGCCTCTTGAAAGACTCACGGGTGCGGAAGGAGAGGTCGAGGGCCAGGAGCACGAACACATTGCCGATGAAGGAGCTAGTATGTTTCTCTTTCCCCATTCAATATAATAAGAATACAAACCAACTGACTGCGCCCTCTTTCTTCCAGGCATATGGACCCAACTTGCCCTGGCATACGCAATTCACAAGAGCTTGCTCATCTTCATCCGAGTGCCGCTCACCGTCGCCGTGACCCCCAAGGTCGTCAAAACCCTAAGAGGCTGGGGATGGAATATCGGCAAAAAGACTCTCAAGACTCCCAAGAATCCCAACTGAGACAGCTAGCAAGCACTCAACCGAACAGTCCATTCCATTATTACTTTTGCATCACAGACCAATCTCCCGATCTAGTCTGCTTTTTTTCTGAATCGTGCCGTTTTTTGCCTGCCAGCATGATTGACTGTATCATCACCAACTCCACTATTTTTGCGTCGAATTTTGCTTACACCACTACAAACCAAAATTTCACAACGAAAACGGTCTGAGGAGCTACCAATCGCGTTACGCGGACCCGGCTCCATTGTATACTAGATAGAAATCAAAATACATACATAGATAAAGGAATTATATTGAATATTAATGCCAATATATTAAAATAGAAAAATAGAAACCATCCTCTGCCCCGGAAAATTAGAGTGGGAAAGGGTCATTAAGCTATCTTCACTGCAAAAGATATTAGATAGCTAGCGTGATAAAAATGATATTTACACAACAATTTTCCCTTTTCTCCCCTTAAACCGAAATATTCCACACCAAAAGAGGAAAGAAAAAGAAGAGAAAGCCAAATGAAAGCCAAAGATGGAAATGTCAACACAATTTCTATAGCCTCATGATTTTACGCCGAGCTATTAAAAAAATATGCGAGGGGCTAACCACATCTCGCCTTCATCTATCAAAAAAACAACCACAGGTATCCCAAGCGAAGAAAAAAAAGGCATAACTCATTTCCTAATCTTATCCAACCCCCTTGTTTCTGTTTGCCCTTTCATATCCTCCGTTCTGTCGTTAATCACATATCAATGCTTTCGTTGAAACGGAGTACTCCGTTAGCCTTCATTACACCGTTAACGCCCTCGGGCGTTCTATATGCCCACTCTGTAGCTGCTCTTAGGGTATTGGTTTTCGATTGAGGACTGGTGGTTGATGTTTCCTCGGATGTGTCGGCTATTAAAACGAGACCCTGCTCTTTAATTGTCTCGATGAGAGCTGGCATGACGTTCTGGACCAAGAATACACATTAGTCACTGGTTTTCGTATATAAAAGGAGTGATAGAAAAGAGTATTTTGATCGACATACCAATAGACTTGACCGACATATTAGACCCATGAAGTTATTGGATTGGGCTATACGCGCAGCCTCTTTGATAGACGTGGATGCATGTCCACTTGACTGGATTGCCGAGCTGGTGCTGACCTCTCGCGTAAAATCTCCAACCTGTCCCAGGTCATTGCACAAAAGAACGGGATCTATAATATTTGGTTAAATAAGTTAACCACATCGAAAGTCAGAGGTATAGGGGCTCACTTACAGTTTGGCTGTTTCCAGTTCAAAGCAGTGCAGATGTTGGGATTATACGAAGTGAAAACAATCGAGCGCATAAAGTCCGGACTTTTCTCGCGCGAGGCTCTAGCGTGGTCGAAAACAACATGAAGAATGCAGTCTGCAAAAGTGTTGATATCTGCCAAGGAAGTCAGGCCGAGCGCCTTTTCTTCCGCAGGCGACGGATAGAGAACGGAAAGATTCACATGGATGCTGGTAGGGAGATGCAGAAGAACATCTTGTAGAGACAAGAAGGAGGATGCAAGCTGCTTGTGGATGACAGCAATGTCATTTGGTGTTTTATTGTGCAGGCTTTCGAGCACCGCCGAAGAGTTGACCCCTTGTTCACGGGCGATGGTTGAAAATTGTTCATAGGTGATCGTACAAATGGGCACATCGAGACCGTGGTGATTGATAGAGAATTGTGGATGCAGTACAGGCTGCTTGTCCCTTGTGAGCTGCAAAAAGAGTTGTACATAGTCTCCAGACAGACTTGAGCCTGTAATCAACCCACTATGGTCCGCATCAATAGCATTGGTTGCTTTCCAATAGGTAGCAAAGTGGGTGATCTCCAATGGATCACCATAGTATGGCTTTATGACCTGGAAATTGAAACGAATCTGGCCTATAGAACGTAACCTTGGGTCGAATAATGGCAATGAGCAGGTACCTGCACTCGAATTCTCAGCAGCAAAGAGGGATGGTAGAGCCACGGTCTTTGCTATCACTTTAGAACCAAAGGTGGGGAAGATCTCGAATTCGATGACAAAATTGTCCAAGGAGTCCACCTGGAACGTAACAATCCGCGAATCTTCCTGAATTGGAAGCATGATGGTGCGCGGTATCACATCTGATAGCTTAGATGAGATAGTAAGACGAGAAGCGGGATGACGTCCGGTTTGGTCGAATATAATTGCACCCCGATTTGACAAATCAAAGTAGAGTTGAACAAAGGCCTTGGTATCCAGGAAGTTATGGCCGTATCGTCTTAGTGGGATGATTGGAGGAGGTAATTCGAGATCAGGAATGCCATCAGCGGCTTCGGTACTCAACGCGGATGGAGCAGTGTCAGTGCGGAAGCCATCATACCCAGTAGTACCACCCATTTGCAGCGCGACTTGATGGCTAACAAGAGGACGATGAGGTATTGATTGGTCCTGCTTTGACCAAAGAAGGGCCATGCATTCAAGATGACCTTCCCACGCAGCGTAGTACATCGCCGAAAGCCCCTTTTCGTCCAAAACCGATGTATCCACACCAAGCTCAAGGAGGCTGCGCAAACAGCTCACGCAACCCTCACTGGCGGCATGAAATAATGGAGTCCATTGGTATAACTTGTCATTTTGATTCAAGTCCGCGCCGTGGTCTTTGAGTAACGATAAAAGCTCTGGGGCTCGACCTGAACGAGCGACAAGGTGTTGGGGGTAGAGGCCTTCGGCATCTGGAAGCAAAGATGCCCCTTTCTGCAGCAAAATTTTGGCGATGGAAACTGTTCCATGTTGGCAAGCCAGGTTCAGAGGAATATGATCAGACTCAGAAGTTGGATCGATCCTGGCTTTGTTATTTAGAAGTTCCTCCGCACATCCCAAGTGATTTCGTACGATACTATGGATAAGGGGTGTGAAGTTATCATGGTCCAGACTGTTCACCGTATCAGGTCCGGCAATGAGAAGTTTCTGTGTCATTTCGACGCGTCCGTGTATACAAGCGTAGTGAAGAGGAATCCTCCCGTAAACGTCTGGCCTCGAGATATCGACACCATTAGAAAGACCAGCCTCGAAGACAAAGGTCTGATCTGATATTGCTGCCTCATGAAGGCAATTTCGTCCGTTGATGTCATCCTCAGCATGCAGGTCCACTAGACCACTTTCTAGTATAACCCCTAGAATATCGTTTGGGAATTCATTGAGGGCGGTCAAGAACAAACGTGTGGTGCGTTCACGAGCATCTGGAGTAGCTCGGACCTTGGTGACCCATTCTTGTAATGCAGTCAAGTTCCCTGCAGCCGCTATGTGGACAACTTGAAGATCTGACTCATCATCTTCACTCGGATATCCTGCTTCTGACCGCTCAGTTGATCGAGCAACATCAAATCGAATATTCTCTCCCTCGGCCCACGCTTCCAAATCCAAACGCACAGTGGTCGCTCTGTCCGATAGATCGCGAAGGACTTCTCTGTTGAAACACGGTTGGACTTCAACGGCGCGTTGTAGGTAGAGCTCTTTCATTCGAGACTGGAGACCGTACAAGTTAGTTCCTCGAAATGATCCAATATTAATGAAATTCGGCTCGCACCTTTGACGTTTTATCCCACTACAAAGAGTCAGCTAGGTTCTTATCCGAGAAAAAGCCCATTCTCGAATAGAGATTAATTGACGAACCTTCTTGAGTATTTTTGAAACCGCAGTCTCGTTGACTTCAACAAATTGCTGTTTACGCATCGGCATTAGGATAAAGAAGTGACATTGTAGGAATTGCCATCCTTACCTGCAACTTGTTCAAGTCACTGTCAAATTGCAAGAACCCTTCAAACAGGGAGACGAAATATGCTGGCGCTTTAGAGTCTCCATGGGTGCGGGTCTGGACAACACGTTTCTTGTCTAGCAGCGTCTTCAATCGGGTTGAAGACTGCAGTAGATTTTAAGCAAAAGGTCTCTATAGATGGAAGACGTAGCCGTACCTCGGACTCTTTTTGCATATAGAATGCATTGACCTTTTCAATCTCGCGCTCCTGTATCCAAGATAAGTATACGTCTACTACTGCACAACGGTGTATCAACATACCAAACGAAAGAAGAAGACCTCTTTATTGGCGCGCAGGGCAGATTGAGGATCAAGATCCGCTAGCGACACAGGGGGAGGAGCAGGAGCACCTTGCGCCGAAATCGTTGGCGTAGCGCTGAGATGTTTGATAAGCTATAGATTGCAGCACGACAGAAGTTAGTTACGAACCCAACCAGCGGGAGAATTGACTTTTCTGGATTTTCCTACCTTCTTCAAAGCTTTGTAGTTGACGAAGCTAGCCGCATATTCGGGAAGATCGAGTTGTCTGCGCTGAATCTGTTTTCCAAACTTCCTTCATGATTGTCAGCCACAAGTAATTTCTAGCTAGACGCCGGAATAGGTACGGATCGCAAAGAAAAAGCGAGCTCTTTTTTCTTGTTCCGTGGGAAAAAAAGTTTATAGCATTCATGACAAGATAGGGCGTCCCGCCTACCGGGGCCGACAAAATATACGTACATCTTGTAATTCTGGGCGCGGCAATGTCCCAGGTGGTCGAATGGTTCACGGCAAACGTATTTAGGGTTCTCGAGGGATGAGGCTGTTTTGATGGAAAGTGTTTACCTATAAGCATTCCGCAATAGAAATGCAACCATCAGTCCCACCGCCAGGCATATATAGATATGAGATCATCCAAGGGAAATCGTACCACGAAGAAACTTTGAGATGACAGCCCGATATAACAAAAGCGTGTTTCTTATATAGACATGGCGACCCAAATCATAAGCTAGCCTGACAGCGGATGGATTCAAGAGTGGGCTGGGAACTAGGGTTATTTTTTCCCTGTTGTTATTTTTCCAATAGAAGCAACCGACGATGACGAGGATAGGATAGCTTTGCTTGTTCGGTCCTAGCACTTAGTAGGTACCAGGTAAGTTGGTTGTTGCCTCTAGCGAAGATCAACTAGAATTGGGCCGGCCGGTCGAGGGTCACTGTCTGTATGACTTGGTCTATGTACTATGTGCATGGGTTAGAATCAGGCCTGTTGTTACATGCAACTAGGGGAGGCTGGCAAGGATGGAACGTACGGTGTCTTCTCTCTGAGTGGTCCAAGGGATGACAGTCACTTCTGCAAAGAGAGAGAGCAGCGAATCGAGTGCGGAGAATTGATTGACTGATTGATAGTAGTAGCGAGCGATGGTCACACGCAATGCATGAGTTGTCAAGAGGAAGAGTAGTAAGAGGAGTCCCACTGGTTGAAGCGAGGGGGTTGTTGCGACTGCCTGGGGAGTAGTAGTTGTAGTAAAAGGCTCCAGCTCGCTCTTTCGCTTTCGTTCTGCTGGCCGTTCGTTCCTTCCTCCCCTCGCGGCGGTGGCCCTGGCGGCCTGGCGGGATGCAATGGGGTGCCTCAGGAACGTCAGTGCGGGGCACACAGGCAAAAAGGTCTGCTAACTCGACAAGCTGCTTCATGTCGCTCAAGAAAAAGAAGAGAGAAGGTGCGGGAGCACTTTGACGCGCAGAGCAGATCCGCGCCGCTGATTGGCCGGTGCTCGGTGGAGAGCACCCTGCAGCAGCTGATCTGGCCAATGGCAGGCGGCGCCTACAGCACGTTTTCGGCTCCATCGCTTGATGGGCTACGGGCGGCGCTAGGCCCAGAGCGGTTTGGCGGCGGTGACATTCCGGTCTAGTGAAGCTCTAATTGTACGTGTCTTACTACATCGACAGACACCAATGTCATGCATTGTTCTTGATTGAATGTTCCTTCCTACTTCCAGAGAGACACACAATATTCGCGCACGGCCAGGGAGACGTGCCGGCACAATCGCGAGACAGACACGAGAATAGACAGAAAGACGCACCGAGGACATTCGACGAAAAGGAAAGAACAAACAATGAAAGTCAAGCGAATGCCAAAAAGAGGAAACAAAAAAGTTCTGAATAAAAATCTTGAATGCGGGCTATACAGAAAAAAAAGAGAACAAGCGATCGCTTTTGTAAGGATAAATAGGAAGGAAGCGTCAGTCACGAGTGAGAAAAAGACACTCTTGTATAAGGATAAAAAAAAGGAAATGGGCGAATAAGTCTCGGACAAGATATGATCAAGAAATCAAGCAGATTATGTTCACAATTACAAAACAAGTACATGCATCCGTTGATCAGAGGAGAGAAGAGAAAAAATAACGTCACCAGAAACGAATGTGGACAGAAATATTACAAGCCGGAGATGTATGATGTATGCAAGCAGAATTGAGATCCAGATGCGAATATTAACAGGTTGATAAAACAAACAGCGCGGCAGGTCTTAGAAATTCTGAGCGATGCCGGCATTGCCTTGTTGTGGATAGACGCCTGGATTCTCAATGCGAGTATTTCGGCGTGCTTGGACATCTCGGATCACTGGCGGCCCCATACCGTATGCGGGATCACCGTATGGTGCTTGTGAATTGTGGATGTCATGGTAGTATGGATTGCCCTCGTCGTAATATTGGTTTGGCACTGAAGCACCCATATGCATATCCTCTGATCCTTCAGAATGAACACCCGCCGAATAAGCCGAAGAGGCATTGGATGTGCCACGACGAATGTCGCTATTCTGCGCTCCAGCTACTGCGGCCGCTGCCATTGCGCCTGTTTCGCCGGAATCGGGCCTCATAGAACCTTCAGTAAACTGCACCGCACTAGTTTCCGATAGGGGAATGCTGGAGAGATTCGTCGACGGCTTGCGAGGATGAGAAGTCGTTCCCCAGCCTCGATACCCCGAGCTGCCGTCCTGGGAACCGCCGTATCGGTCGTTATACGAGTTGGCCATGGCGGCACCGCCTGCTGCGACACCAGCGAGGCTTGAGTCGTTATTCGGGTTGAATCCATACTCCTCCACCTCCTTTCGCCGCTCCTCCTCAGCTAGCTTATTGGCCTTGCGTCTTCTCCACCACCATAGCAGAACACAAATGATAATGGCAACCGACGCGACAGGGACCACGACGGCGACTGCAATAGTGCCCCCGGCGGAGAGTCCACCAGAACCCGAGGAGGCAGCTCCTGTGTGTGTTGGTGAAGCGGTTCCAGTGGATGATGAGCTGGTAGAGGTGGAAGACAAGTCTGAAGTTGTTGATGTCAGAGGGGTCGAGGTCGAGGTGACATAAACAGTGGTTGGTCCAGCCGTTGTGGTAGGAGCCAACGAAGTCGTTGAAGTTGGAAGAGATGAAGTGGTGCTGGATGTCGTTGATGATGAGCTGCTACTTGTTGTCGACGAGCTTGTTGACGTAGGCAATGATGAGGTTGTGCTCGAACTGGACGAGGATGTTGTCGAAGACGAAGACGACGAACTGGAAGAGCTCGAAGTTGAAGTTGGAAGGGATGAAGTGGTAGATGAAGAACTGCTAGATGAGCTGAGCGATGAAGATGTGGAGGTTGGAACGGCGGCTGGTCATAACAATGAATCATGTTAGCCGTTGCATTGATGGGTTCAAATATAATGAGGTCTCCTTACCCGTAGAGCCTGTGGCGGCTTGTGGTGAAGACATGTTGACAACTATTTCTCAGCCTGTCGATATCACACCAGTTTTTCTTTGTCCCAGATGTCCGTGCCTGAGAAGTGATAATCAAAAGACGCCCGGCGCAAATCAGGTTGGCAATCGGTTGGGGTCGAGACGTAGAACTTTAGCGAGAAAGAGAAAACTCGCGGTCCTGACACTCTGCAAGAGAATCAAGAATAAAAATAAAGGGTTCCCAGCTCAACACTGAGCGATTATTATGCGGTAGGCGTTGGAGAGGGTAGAGGCCGCAACCGGCTAGTCGTATGCCGCGCAGGTCGAATGTACCCTATTTCACAATGCGAGCATGCGTGAGAAGCGATTCCAAACACATATATTGCCGTATTCACTTTCGAGATCTTCTGTCGGAGCGTATTTTGATGAATTTCTTGCTCTTTCTCGCTTGGGCTGAGAGTGATTGCGATGAAGCCAATCAACGACACGCCGGTGGTTGATTGATTTAGGGGGGGCCGGAGACTCGTCTGTCGCCGGAAAACGTGGGAAAAGGGGATTCAAGAAAGTAAGAAAGGAAAATGTACATAGGAGAGATCAGACGATACCAAAGTCCGAAAGAAAAGCCCCCCCTCTCTGTCCTCTTGGGAAACGAAAGTGTTGCAAATGAGTAACTATTCAGAGAGGCGACGCCGTGGTCAGGTCAACCATAAGGTGAGACCGTGACTTAGCCCTGCCACGAACTTTTCCTTTTTTCCATTCGTTTTCAACAAGCTGATTGGCAGGTACGTATTGGGCATTACCTAGCGTTACGGGCGTGGGGAAAGGATACATGCAATTAACACGATAAGAACCATATTATTGGCCCGCATTCCTTCTAGACTACTGGATATCTTACAGGCTAAGCCCACTGCGGCTATGGGGCCCGTAATACTACAGCCAATTATTGCAATAGTCTGCCGAGAGAGCGGGCCCCAGTAACCGCTTTAGGCGACTGATACCGTAATCAGAGGGATGATTACGTACCAGCGACGACTCAATTACCGCTGTGGATCTGGTGTAATTAATCTTCCAGACTGGGAAAGGCTAGAGGCCCGCTTACACCGTTTGAGGGGCTGCCACTGGCCAGAACCAAGACAAATATTGACTAACGTGCCTGAGCGGAGTAACTCAATTACCAAGATTTCCAAGACAGTAGACTTCAAACAGGGTGGAGAACACAATACAGCGATACGCCATATAACCGCGCCACAGTTCTACGGCAGACCAGCCAATGGAAGCACGCGGCCGTCGAGCTGAGACAAAAATAGAGTTGCATCTTGCCGTATTCGGTAGATTTGATCGGAATCGACGCCACGAATCATCATCATTTCTCAGACAGCCAACTCCATGCTGATTGCGTACTGCAAATGTAACATGTCCGCATATCAGAAATTGTGAAATTTGTATATGTAGCTTGTTAGGCAAGGCAGAGAAATGCTATGCGTCGTGCAGAAATCTTAATCTCCGTATATATGCCGGGCTGTGCGTTCGTACGTTAGCCGGCTTGGCTGCTTGCAGAAACCACCATGGTCAAGACTCAACACGCATGAAGTTGAATGCACTACATAGTAAAACGATGTCCAAGACATAGCGGGAGTCATCTGATTACTAGTATGTAAACTACTAATGAATCAATCGAAAAGCAGCAAATCATCTGTGATTGGTTGAAATGGTACATGCTAGATGTCGTCATTACTTAGATCCCAGACATTATGTACATAGTACAGCATGTCAATGCTTTTCACATTGACATCCAAAAAGAATCAGAAGATAGAAAGATAAGAGCCTCTCGCCCATAACGAAAGAAATGTAAAGATGAACCCGCGGACTGTTCTTTCAAGGGTGGGAAAGGAAGAAAAAAGTAACAGTACAGCACATGTCTATTGATTAGCGCCTTTCATCCAAATTCAAAACAAGACAAAAAAATCCAAAATACCCCCAAAATGCTCCTGTTCTACAAAAAGATTTGGTCGACAAGACTAGCTGCTGATGAAGACGAATCATGAGGGCGACCGTTAAAAAAGGATAGAAGAACCATCATCAAGGAACAATGTTGAAAAACGATCAATCACACGAGAAAAAAGCAGCGGAAGGAAATGATTTGCTTCTTCTAGCGCGACAAATCCATAGTTGGCTTGAGGCTTGCGAAGAGATCATCCTTTGTACCCACCATTCCTGCAGGAAGGCGGCTGACACGGTATGCCCCTGTACGAATGTTATGTGTGTGAACAGCTGAGATACCGGTACGGTTGCTGCGTATGCTACCAGCGTCGCTACCGGTATCATTTCTGAATCGAACAGGAGGTGCGAAGTCCAACGTTGTATATAGTCCAGACTTTCGCATAGCGTGACTAGATAAATAAGTTAGATTTCAATCCGATGCTTGAAGAAGGAGAGAGAGAATGGATTCAACACTTACGGGCTCGGAATAGCGGCAAGGTCGTCGAAAGATGACACCAAAGGAGTATGAGGACGGGTCGATGGTGTAAAGGGGCGTAATCCTCCATGAGGACTGTCAGGTCGACCTTCTTGCCGCTCCTTGTACGTTTTGCCTGGAGCAAAGTCAATTGGCAACACAGACATGTCGTCCTTAAGCAGATGAGGCGAAGGCAAGACGTGTAAGGGTTCCGGAGGAGGAGCTGGTTTGCGAGGCCCTTTGGGAGGTAGTCGGGCTGAAGCAGATGAGAATGCACGAGGACCAGGTGCCCTCATAGCCGCAGCTGAATGCATTGGTCGAGGAGGTCCTTGGAAACGCGGCGGAGGTGTCATTGCGCGACGAGCCATAGGTTGAGCGAACGGTTTTTGCGGTCCCATGATGAAGTCGCCACTGTATGGGTCGTACACAGCAGCATCGTCGTAGAACTCTGAGCCATACTCCTCGTAATATTCTTCGGGGGCAGGTTTGGAATCGTCAAAGTACTCCTTATAGAAAGAACGGATTCTGTTGGCTCTCTGTTCGGCGTTATCGGAAGGATCTTCAGGTGGAAGAGGTCGAATACCGACAGTAAGCCTGTGTGGATCGAAACCTTCGTCAAATTTCGTAAAACTTTGGGTCACGCGGTTGTTAGGAGGTGGGTGGCTATCTTCCGACTCGCGAGGCTTTTCTTCGGCCTCTGACACGTTGACTGCCGGTGAGATGTTTGGCTTCGGTTCATCCCCATAATCACTTGTTTCACTCATAGGAAGAGATAATCTTGGAAGGCCTACTGGAGCGGGCTCTGCAGGGGTCTCCTGTATGATGGGAATGTCGTGGTGCTCGTTGTTCGCGACATTGTTTCCTGTTCCGAAATCGAAACCGTTGAGGCTGGGACGAGAAGTGTGAGATATTTCACCGGCAACATGATCTTCTTCAGGTTTTTCAGGAGTAAGATGTCCTGGGTTTTGTTCCCCATAAGAGCCCAAGAACATCTCATCGTTACGTGCAGAAGGTCCTGAAGACTCCAAACCCTTGGGTAGATCGGCATTCGAGTCAAATGCTGGTTCGAAATCTGGTTGTGAGCTATCCATCGACACATGGTTCTGACCCATCGCTCTCGGTTCGTTCAAGTACTTTTCATTGAGGATTGGGTCGGCGGCTAAAGGGGATGATGGCATGCCACCTACCGGGGGAGACCTCGACATTCCGGAGGCATTCTGCAAAAGACCTTGGTCCATCTCATCAGGCATGGTAGGCACATGCCTGGCGGATCCTCCAAAGCTTGACGCATCGTCGGCACCCCACTTTGAATTAGATCGGAAGGATCTCAATGAACCAGCATCACTGTGAGCAGCTAGACGATATTTGTCATCATCTGGACTGACCACCTGTGACAGCGATCGGAGGGATTCTTTTGAGTTTTGTAGCCCTGGCGGCAGCAAGTAAGGATTGTTCCCAACATCCAAGGATAATCCACCCCGTTTATGAGGCTTTTCTCCCATTTCTGGGTGGAGGTTGTCACCTCCTCTCACAGCTTCCATACCAAAATCCAATGATTTATGTTTGTCATGGGCATCCTCGTAGCGTAGTCGATGGACATAACGTCTGTGTAGAACAATAAATGCAACGATAGCACAAACAACGGGAATACTGCAAACAGGTCAGCATGGGGATGAATCTTGAAATGTCCAATGTCTATCTGCTCCTTCTTTGGGGATACTCACACTACTCCAAGAACTACTGGTAAAACATTGGTGAGATTGGAGCTCTTAGAACTTTCACATGATGACGAAGATCCTGTGCACGTTGAAGTCCCCGTTGAAGTTCGACGAACGAGCGTTGCTGGCTCGACTAAAGTGGCATCAGGCGTATATGTTGCGGCTAGAGATTCAGGCTGATCTAGGCTTTCCAAAATGTGGCGGTGCACATGGTGTAGACTATGACGATGTACCATCTTCCACCGCTTTTGGAACACAGCAGGGCTGGTTCGAGATTATTTGTTCGGAACGATCAAACGGGAAATATCCGACATGGGAAATATGTGATGCCGGCAGGGTATTTTCGATTGAATTATAGAATAAAAGCTCGGCGGTCGAGATGCATATATATGTGTGACTGATGCGTGGTAAAGAGTGTATTGGTGATAGGAGTTATACAGCAAGTAGCACACGAACGAGCGAAAAGGAGACAAACAGTCGATTTCCCCTGAAAGTGTGGAAACGTGGACGGGTGTCGGAATATAAAAGAGTGTGTTTTAAGGAACGGCCAGAGGATACATCCTCCTGTGAGAACAAAACGAGAGAAAGACAGGTGAAGTCCCAAAGAGTGAACAACGCAAAGATGGAAGAAGGAACGAGAGGTTGATGGAGAGGAGAGAAGGAGAAACGAGAGCGGGCGTGGAGGCGAGTGGTTCTTTCCTGCGGACGGGGTTAAGCTAGTACCTACCTAATTGGACGGCCACGAATTAGTTCGCTGATTTTTAATTACTTATGATACTAGCAGTACGATATTACTCTATTCGTTACGGCCGACGTACCATAGTTGAGTTATATAACCCTACATAATTAATTATGAAGGTACTGCGCCTGTAATACACCACGCTGACAGTAAGCCCTGCAGGCTGCAGTCTGCGCCACCCACCGCTGACGGTATTTCAATGTACGATCCTTGCTCCAGGCATAAAGTGCTACCTAGCTAGACAAGGTGATGTTCGTCTTGGCTTGTGCGTTGTCCCTTGCCATGGGTGCAAGCGCAGTTGGAGGATTAGCATCTCTGGCCATCCCGATCTTGAATCCAGGCTCCGAGTCTAGAGTCTGGACTCTGCGGTGTATCGTGGGTGGTATTATAAAGTGGACGACTACGGAGCACGACGTGGTAAACAAAAACGGTCAGATAAGGAGGAGTTGTTTCAGAAGCCCCTAACAGGCTTAGTGCCAGGAACACCATCTCCGCCAGCCAACCAGAGGGCGTGGCTGCACCCACCAACAGCCAAGCGGCTGAAGCCTTAATGGGTCTGCTAGCCTCAGGCCTTGTATAAAATAATATTAATTGCATGCGACATGGTACAGAGCAGTAAGCACTGCGTAATTTAATATGTACTCCGTATGTGCTACAGAGTACTCCGTACAGCACTATAGCAGAGTGACACCAATTAATGGCTATACAGTATCTTCCTATTATCGTTACTGATTCGTTAGTGAGCTATATAGTGAGAGGCACGTGACGTCTATCCGTGTCACCTGACCCGGCATATATCCGGAACCAAGGTTATCCCGGAAACAGCCGGACGGCGTGCTACGGAGCACCAGTACTACCTAGTATGCAAAAACCACTACAATCTACAAGACACAGATTGCTATATAATTATATACATCAATATATGATAACGGAGTACTCCGTACTCAATAATATATGATGGACATTTACTTGTGGTTCTTGTCAATCGTTGAAGAGACCAATAAGATGGCCGAGATCATACAGTCAGCCACTAGTCCGTCTTGGTAACTAACTAGTTAACTAAGCGCCAAATCTTTGTAAGCACATTACATAATGCGTGACGGACGTCATGGCCTGCTCTTGCCTGGGCGAAAGGCTGAGCTTAAGCATCCTTCAAAGCATTCTAGGATAGTCTCGCGCTGTGATGCAATATGCTTTGGCCTCGGCGCGAAGGATTCCCAAAATATGCCATTGCGGTCCCATAGGTTGACCATGAATGGAAGCTTTGGTTCCGGGGTCCAGAGACCCCGCTTTGCCAGAAATCTGAAGATAGAAGAATGCTACATACTATTTTTTTTTTACCTCCTTGGCTTCCTCTCTTTCCTTCGTCAGTGTAGTTTCCACCAGAACCTACACGCACATCCAACACACCTCATCAACCAAGAGCCATGGATGAGGTTTCTCGCGATCTAGAGAAAGCCGAGGTTGATGCCAGTCATCCTACCCGGGTTGACGATGCTCCCTTGGCTCACTCACGGACCTCGTCTTCCTTGGGGTCAATCTCTAGCAGCTCCTCCTCGGAAGTCGAGCAGCATCGCCCCGAGATGAATCGAATGCAGACCTTCAATGACTTGGAAAGACATCCGACTGCCCTGAGCCGCATTGCTACACAGCGCTCTCAGCATAGCGCTACAGTCGGTGCGAGTCTGAGATCGCGCGTCTCGAAGAAACCTCTGCCCCCATTCGGTGCTGGGAAACCCTTTCCACCGCCCCTACCATCAAGGGAAGAATATGTAGTGGAATTCGATGGCCCTGACGACCCTCTACATCCGCAAAACTGGCCCACCAAGAGAAAGTAAATTGAAACATACCATTTGCCGTTGCTGTTGGCTTTATTAACGTGTCTCTAGGTTGTTGACGTGTGCCACACTTGCGTACACATCCCTGGTGGCAACATTTACAAGCAGCATCTACTCCGATACTACGACCACTCTTGCGGCCGTCTTCAATGTCTCCTCCGAAGTCACCTTGCTCGGTTTATCATTTTATGTGCTCGGCTTCGCAACTGGGCCAATTTGCTGGGCGCCCCTTTCCGAACTTCGCGGTCGTAAATTGCCCATCTTGATCGGCATGTTTGGTTTGACCCTCTTTGACTTCGCGGTAGCGACTGCCAAAGACTTGCAGACGGTTCTGATATGTCGCTTTTTCGCCGGCTTTTTTGGCGCGTGCCCTGTTGCCGTAGTTGCTGCGATTTTCTCCGACATATTTAATAATCGTTCTCGCGGTGCGGCCATCACCGTGTACTGTATTACAGTCTTCATGGGTCCCTTTTTCGCACCTTTCATCGGCGGATTTATTGTTGACAGTTATCTTGGATGGCGCTGGACTGAATACCTGCCCGGTATTATGGCTGCTGCGGCTCTTATCTTGGATATCTTTTTCCTCAGTGAGACTTATCCTCCAGTAGTCCTGGTTGAAAAGGCTGCAGAACTACGTCGTCGAACAAGAAACTGGGGCATCCATGCTAAACAGGAAGAAATCGAAGTCGATTTTCGTGAACTAGTCACAAAGAATTTCAGTCGCCCCATAAAGATTCTGATTTCGGAGCCCATTGTGTTGCTATTGACTATATACATGTCTTTTATCTATGGGCTTCTCTATCTTTTTATGACTGCGTACCCAATTGTCTTCCAGGAAATACATGGTTTCAACAAAGGTGTTGGGGGTCTTCCATATTTCGGAATGGTTGTTGGTGAACTGTTAGCTGGTGCGTTCATCATCTCTCAGCAGCCAGCATATAACAGGAAGCTTGATGCCAATAACAACATCCCCGTCCCTGAGTGGCGCTTGCCACCTGCAATTATCGGCGGTGTCACGTTTTCTGCTGGTCTCTTCTGGTTCTTTTGGACTGGATATAAGGCTTCTATTCCGTGGATTGTCCCTACTCTTTCCGGTCTCTTCACGGGATTTGGTCTTCTTACGATCTTTCTCCAGTGTCTCAACTACATCATTGACGCTTATTTACTTTTGTACGTTGTATCCTCGCTGAGGTTATCCAATATTTCATCCGAAGCTGATATCTCTTATCTACAGTGCTGCTTCCGCCGTCGCTGCAAACACTCTTCTCCGTTCTCTGGCCGGCGCTGTGTTCCCACTATTCGCGACTTACATGGTATGACATCTCCTCTCTTTTCCAGCCTACGGAAGTCTTTAAGCTGACGTATACCTAGTTTGATGGAATGGGCGTGAACTGGGCTGGAACGATGCTCGGTTGTATAGCTGCCGTCCTCGTGCCGATCCCAGTCCTCTTTTATTTCCAGGGCCACAAGATTCGGGCAAGGAGTAAATTTGCGCCAACTTTGCCTTCCGCGCCGCCTGCCGAATTAGAAGAAATTCGCGAGGAGTGAAGAGAAGAGTCTGTGTTTATATATCTGTCCATATAATGTATTTAGCTGGCTGTGGTGGTTCTTTGGCTTTCTGGAAAGGGTGGACAGGAGTGCATCCAGATATTCATACATTCATCTATCCATATATATCATTTATTCCCCATGTATGCTCTTGATTAACATCAGCACTTGTCTTTAGTTAGTCATCTATGTATATATATATCACATGGATACCCTAATATATGACTGCTCTAGAAATATCATACATCGGTGGTTTATAATATACCTACATAACTATATATATATCCCTGAAGTAAAACATATAAATTCTTCAGCCACCTAATCTACCTACCTACCTACCTAGGTAGATAAGTAGGTAACCTTTGACGTCCAAAAGGATGCATGGATTTACTATGAGTATTATTGGAGAAGATTGAAATTGTTTGTATCATTCATGACGCCATACTATCAACAAAAGAAGCGAAAGAGAAGACAGACGCTATTTATTCTAACTTGGACAATGCAGGCACCTTGGTGGCGGTGAAAAAGAAATATAGACAAACAAGCACCGTAAGTGCTTCTTTCTTATTAGTCACTACTCTGGTATATATCAGAGCATAACAGCATAAAGATGGGTAGTGAATAGAAACAGAAAAAAAAAAAAAAAGAGAGGAATAGGGAGGGAAAAGACGAATCGAAAACGAGAATAGAATGCCAATGGGTCAACTTTTTGTCGTTTGGTACATAACATTAAGTCGTAATTTTGTGTGAACATCGACTGGGTCCTGAGCATGTCTGGTCAGGTCGAGGAAGTAGTCAACGGAATAATAAAAAAGGATATTGTGACGTGTATAGAGTCAAAAAAAGCGTATCAATAGAAAGTGTAAGGATGGAAGAATACAGATGAAACCAAAAGCCAATACACCTGAAGTGAACCAAGAGGATTGTCAGCGATGGACCTTGTATCGATTTTCAGGTGACTGGCTGTATGTGTGGACCATGTAGGGAAAAGAAATGTACAGAGAATAGAAATGAGTTAAAGAGACTGGAATCTGTCTCTATTGGCAAAGGAAAAAGTAACACCGAAGACAAAAAAATCCCACAAGCTCCTTAAAGACGACAGAAGAAAAAGAAATTCGTATAAAACATCATGCCGAACAGCTCTATCATGAACTTTGAGCGAAAATTCGGCTGAACGGGGGATCTGATGGCATGGAGGGTTCGTGGGTTGTTGTGACGCCTTCGGCTCGACGTATAACATCTTTCAATGCACGTGTCACCACACCGGCGCGAGTAACTAGTTCCTTAAGGGATTGGGTATCAAATGGAAGCTTCTGTTGCGGCTGATTTGGACTTTCAATCGATTGAGTATCCGATGATTCTCGTTGCTGATAAATAGTCTCCAGCACAGACTTGGCCTTCGCTGACGGGTCTCTTGTACCAGATAGCTTTGAATTGTGATCGATGTCGCTCCATAAAGTAAGTGGCGGTCGTTTCATATCGTTATCATTATTATATTTCCAGGCCTTCTGTGGGGGAGAAGGTGAAGTATCGAAATCATCAAAACTCCCACAGGATGACGGTGAACGAGGGGCTTGCCATGTGTTCTCATCATCTTCGAATGTTGCGAGGTTAACGATACCTTCTGCTTCCTTCCAGAGTTCACCAGACGCGCCCTGAATGAGGTGCAGCGTGTTTCCCTGAGTCCGTAACCGTTTCAGCTCCTCCACCAGAAGTGTTAACTCCTGCACTTGGCCGTACTGTCCATGAACGCTGGCTTGTGTTTCCATGATAGCCTGTGGCACCTTCATAATATGCATCGAACCCGTGCTTTCGCCAATTTCCAAATCATCATCGCCATCGCCAAAGTCAAAGTCGCCATCCCAATCCTCGCTCACTCCTTTCTGGCCCAAGCCCCAGGTGCCAAATTTGGCTGAAGGTTGTCGACTCTCACTTGGCACTGGCCCGTCCCGCGAGACTGGTACACTCTGGCTTCGCAGGTGGATGGCGCTCGGTACCTTGCGAGTCGCTCTGCGCGTGCTTCTCGGACCAATGACTTGCTTTCCGTGTACGGTACTTGGCCGAACCTCGTGAGCCTGGGGGTCACGTTCACTCCAGTCAAAGACGCTTGCCCTTGTGCCTAATCCGGAACTCTTTCTTGTTAGTGATGGAGTGAAAACATCGTGGTTGTGCCGAGACTGAGTAACTGTAAAATCCTCCTCGAATGATGCCTCGTCAAATGATACATCAAGATCAAAGTCTTCCTCATCCAGCAATTCATGTTGATTTGTGCTAGGCGCCAATCCTCGAACACGAGGGTCAACTAATTTCAAGGGAGATGAATGGTGAGATGTTTTCAGGGTATTTCTTGTAGGAGGCGTTGGCGTCGCATCGACATCTTTTGCGTCGGATAGCGCCAATGGGGTGCTCATGGAATTCACATCACTGATAGAAGATCTTGGCGTAAACTGCGACAACCGCAAATTTTCAAATCCAAGTTCATCGACGCTAACAGGACCACCTTTCTTGAGCTCACCGTGTGGAAGGTCGTTGAATATCGTCTCAATGTGTGGACCCCGACGGCCTGGATGGCTGCCAGATGAGATTCTCGTGCGGAACGAGTCAAAAACCGAATCACTCTGATCATCTTCATCTGCCGAGGTGAAAACACGAGTATCATCCGAGCCTATGAGGGTTGATGCCCAGTCAGATGTAGCCCCCGAGAGACGCTGATTTCGGGAATAGCGAATAATTGGCGGTGATGTACCTCCTGAGGGGAAGCTAGTTGGAGAGGGTTTGTTATCATAGCTTTCAATCCTATAAGATGTCGACGAATCAGGTGACTTGAGCGAGTCAACTGGTAGCGCAAGGCCTTGAGGGAAAGGCGCATCAGAATATGGTGGTTGGGAATAGAAATGAGCGGTGTTTGGCGCAGTCTGGGGTCTATGAAAAGTGTCGGACTCGGTGAAGTTCCTTTTGCGTCGTAGTCGAGGGCTTCCAGCTTTCCCCGCGCCGGTTGTTGTTGGAAACGGGTTAGACACAATCCTATCTTTGGAATAAAAGCGCGATGCAGTCATTGGACTCTTGTTATCGCCTTTTACAGAACCACCGCGGGATTTGCGGTTGTTTCCAGATAGATCTGAAATGGACGAAGATCGTATCGGTCTTCGTTTGTCTTTTGGGTTAGAGTTGGTGTGATTAGCATTATTTGTGTCGATATGTTGAGCAAAAGGGTCATTAAAGGGGATAACGTTCGTTAATGGAGAGGAGCTCTGTTCGGTTGCCATGTCCACAGCAGTAGGAATCTGAACAGAGGAAGAGAGCATCAAAGTTGGATAATCGGGATAATATCTGGAATTCAATGGGCGGTTCGGCTTGATCGTCACAATGGCATTGCTTATCGATCCTTTGCGTCTTTTATCATAAGCAGATACAAAGAAAGGTTTCCAATTGCTACTACCCAAATCAGAAAGATTGTTTTCCTTGGCCAGTAGACTCTCTAGAAATTTGGGTGGACCAGACAGGTCTACCTCCTGACTTGAGCTTGTCCTATGATCAATCCTGCTAGAGCGTTGGTGGCTTGTTGCTGGACGACGCAGGCCAAAGGTATTTGATCTAGATCGGCGCGGCGGGTCTTCGGGTTGTTGAATTGAATGTTGTGAAGCTGATCTTTTAATCAATTTATTTGGTGCCTTGATAATTGAATTGCTCCGGCTCAGTGTCTGTGCAGAGGATCCATTTACAGACGAAGAGGTTGTTGTTGGGCTGGGCGTTGAGCTGCCCGTGTTGGTAGAAGATATTATTGAGATACGTCTCAGCCACGAAGATGAGGGCCGACCGCTATTTGCACCGGTCTCCTGCGCAGAAGCCTCGCCGGCTGGCTTTGAAGGAGGATTCGTGTATGTTTGCCGGCGTCGCCGTTCCCTTCTTCTCTGCGATAGCACCGGATTTGGCTTGGAATCTGCAGTACCTAGATCGTTTGTTGTTCGCCCCTGCGGCGAGCGTTCAAATTTGCTCTGACTATGTGATTGTTTCGAGCTACCGGCTTCGGTTGGTGAAATGCGAGGGAGGGTCGAGTTTCTCGAGCTCGAAAATGATTGGGACCAGTTTTGCTGTTCTCGGCGTGCTAGAGAAAAGCCAGTCGCAGCAATGCCAACGGTACTCACGGCGCACAGCTTAATTGAAGTCAGTCTTCTTCAAGTTCGTAGCTAAACGGGACTGGAATCCAGAGGAAATGACTTTGTGACCAAGTCTAGTGAAATGGACAGACTTCAGGTGTAAAATTCCAAGAATGGTGCTCGCAATCTGTTCAGAAGGGAGAAGGACGCATGTACTTACTGTAGAGATGTGCTCCATCCTGCCACGGCCTGGTGAGACGAGTCGAAATTGCTGACTCAAGCGAGCATTGGAAGCTTATGGGCATTCAAGGCCGTGTACATTGTGATGATATATCAAAAGAGCGACAAAAAAGGCGGCGATACTAGTTTCCACAAACCCAGGGCGATACAGACGGTCTTCTGGGGGTTCTCTCTGCTGCACGACTTAGGTGTGAGTCCGGGCGATGGTCAACACGGAGGCGGGGCAGCAACCTGGCAATGAACGAATGCTCGAGAAGGCCAGAAGCGAAGAGAAAGTCGCTGGCAGACAGATTCAGAGCTGGAGAAAAGAAGGCAGCTCCCTCTGCGAGACCGTGGGACGCATTGACGCGGAGAGGGAGAGAGAGGATGTTGTGGTCTCTCACTAACAACAAGGCTGGGGAAACTTCGCGCTAGGGACGACAAAACAACACACAAGGCAGGAAGTCGCCGGGCAGCGGGAACCAACCAACCAGGGCAGCCACGGCTCGCTCGAACTGGAGTGAATCGCTCCTTCCTGCTGTTTTATCTTTTATTTCTCTTCGCTTCTACTCTCCTATTCTCTCCTTTCGAGCACCCAGGAAATTGCTTCGTTCACTCAATTGCGGCTTAGAATTACGGTAATGCGTGTTTACTTGCAAGGGCCTCCCTCGTTTATTCATGATACCACACCGTATCTGCGTACACGGCACGAGCAAACCGCCAGGCTGATCGGAAAATGGACAGACTGAGCGCGGCTATTGGCATTCCCCGTGCAGAAAATGAACACTAATGCCCGTCTTCCTTTTCCAGGTGCAAAACGAACTTGCTTGCCTGCTGATTGTTGCTTCTTGCAGGGTTGAGCAGCGTTGCTAGCGTATCCCTTACAGGACTGAGGTGGCTAGCTCCGTACCTATCGCAGGGCTAGGGGTGGATTCTTGATCGAGATCCCAAATCATCCGCAGGTACTCCGTACGGAGTACCGCCCTGAGATTATGTACGCCTACGGAGTACTCCGTACGCCGTACACGAGTGTTACAACTTACTGTATAATTAGCGGTTCGCCAATTTGGATCTGTGAGGCCTGGCCGCCGCACTACTAGTGCTAGTGAGCGATTGGTTTGCGATGGCTTGTCGTCGAGATGCGCTGGGCTGAGACCCGCTCATCAATCTCAGCCCTCTCGTACACTGAACGGAAAAATATGCCTTTACAGAAAAGCCCGTTTCAGCAGTGTTAGGAGAGCGTCGATTATCATTGGCCCCTTTCCCTTACGGATTCTGCAAGAAAAAAAAATTCCGAAACGGCCCAAGGACCCACGGATTGATCAAGCTATGTACTACTTCGTACCGTGAACCACCGCTACGAACCGCGTCCTGATATGGAGGTTTAGGTCTACCAATTCCCTCAGCCGGTGGAAGCTAAATCGTCTTCGTGATCGCGCGGAAAGATCTCCCTCACTTGCGTCACGGCGGTGGGTCAATCGTGGAAATTGCAATCTAGCTAAGTTACGAGAAACTTGGAAGCCAAGCCTAGCGGGATTATATTAATGTTTTGCTCAGCTTCGCTCGTTCCTGTTACTAATGGCGATACGTAGCACGGTAGCAGAAGCCCGTGTGTTAGCTCCTAGAAAGAGGGCTGGTCAATTCTACTACGTAGGTTCAGCAAAAGGACGGTTCTCTTTCTGAGCCTTATGCTGTATGTAGCACGTTATTTGTAGTGAGCTGTCAAAATGATAGAATTGTAAACAAGAGTGCTTGGAGGGCTTTGATTGGCCGGCTGCCATGTCGGCCGCTGGCCAATAGAAAGCTCGGATCGAGCCCCGCAGAATTCCCCCACGAAGTTATCAAAGAACGAATGTGGGAGGCATATCGGATCGTGCTTGCCAAACCGCCAGCACTCAACACAGCGTATTCGGAGCCTTTCGTTCGCCATGGAGGCCGACTTGAAAGCACAAATTCCTGGCCTGGACCACGTCATTTCAGAATACTCCCTTGTAAGTGCTTCCGCGGCAAGCAGTGAATAAAAATCCTAGAAACAAACTAACACGGCATGTTTTTAGGGCTATTTGACGCACGCCTCACATGCGTACGTCGAAGATGTCGACGCAAACGCACCTTCGCCGCTAGCTGAGGCGGCAGAAACAGTCACGGAAATCCTAGTCTCAGCCTCGGGCGACTTTTCATCTGAAAACGAAACGGCCATTCGGAATCTGGTGGAAAAATTTATCTCGTCGTTGAATTCTGCGGATGGCATTGATGCCGAGCGGCGGCAAATACCCTTTGCCGCGAAGAAGCTCGACCAGACGATTAACGTGGGCTCTCAGAGAAACATATCATCTACTCTTGGTTTGGCAGGCGCATCTGTCGATCTGGAAGCAGCCGCTTCACGGAAAGTCGAGTCTCGAGTCGACCGGAAGAAACTCGAAAAGGCGGAACGAAAGATTAGAGCCAAGCAGGACAAGAAGTTGATGAAGAATGTTGAATATGAATCGTCACGTCTGCTCGAACAGCCTGATGACACTCAATCGTACGAAGAGTTCTTCATGGCTGTTAACCCTCTTCAACTGGGAGCCGATGCGCAGTCTAAGAGCAAGGATATAAAGGTCGACGGCATAGACATATCTATAGGTGGAAAACGAATTCTTACCGACACATCTTTATCGATGGCCTATGGCCGAAGATATGGTCTTGTCGGTCAAAACGGTATCGGAAAGAGTACACTGCTCCGTGCCTTGAGTCGCCGAGAGGTGGCAATTCCAACTCATATATCCATCTTGCACGTCGAACAAGAGGTTTGCCTATGTGCCAAAAGCCTTGATTGATAAATTGCTTATTCGATGTCTCAGATTACTGGTGATGATACTCCTGCACTGCAAGCGGTTCTAGACGCTGACGTTTGGCGTAAACACTTACTCCAAGAGCAAGACGTGAGTTGAGATTTTGTTTTTATTCTCTCAGATTTCTGAGTATTGGCTGATTTTAAACTTTAGAAAATCACAAAACAATTGGCAGATCTAGATGCTGAGAGATCATCTATGGCAGATACCTCTAAGGACGCTGCTAGGCTGGACAAAGAAAGAGACGGTCTAGACATCACACTCACTGATATTCATGCAAAACTTACCGAAATGGAATCAGACAAAGCTGAGTCTCGCGCTGCCAGTATTCTTGCCGGTCTTGGATTCTCTCCAGAACGCCAAACGTTCGCCACCAAGACATTCTCCGGTGGTTGGAGGATGAGATTAGCCCTTGCCCGTGCCCTCTTCTGTGAACCTGATTTGCTTTTACTAGACGGTAAGTGGGATCAAATATTTGACGTTTTGGTGTTTATAGGCCCCGATCTAACATTGAGATAGAACCGTCGAACATGTTGGATGTCCCATCCATCACCTTCTTGTCTAACTACCTCCAGTCATACCCAAGTTCAGTTCTAGTTGTTTCCCACGATCGTTCGTTCTTGAACGAGGTTGCGACGGATATCATTCATCAACATTCAGAAAGACTCGATTATTACAAGGGAGCTAACTTTGGTACTGTTTTTCTCTTTGAATATTCCCTTTCGAATTGATCCTTGCTAATATATACCATCCAGAGTCGTTCTATGCAACCAAGGAAGAGCGTAGGAAGAACGCCAAGCGAGAGTATGAGAACCAAATGGCACAACGAGCACATCTACAAGGTATATTCATCGATTCTAGCATTCTAATACTACTTTATTTCGAGACTAACACGTTTCTAGCCTTTATCGACAAGTTTCGTTATAACGCCGCAAAGTCTTCGGAAGCGCAGTCAAGGATTAAGAAGCTGGAACGTATGCCAGTTCTCGAAGCACCAGAGAGCGAATACGTTGTACACTTCAAGTTCCCTGATGTTGAAAAGCTTTCCCCTCCAATTATACAAATGACCGGAGTCGCTTTTGGTTACACTAAAGACAAGCCTCTCCTCGCTAATGTTGATTTGGATGTGCAACTTGATTCTCGTATCGGCATTGTAGGACCTAACGGTGCTGGTAAAACTACTGTCTTGAAACTTCTTATTGGACAACTGCAACCTACGAGTGGTCTAATCTCTCAAAACCCGCGCTTGAGAGTTGGATACTTTGCTCAACACCACGTCGACGCTCTAGACCTGAATGACAGCGCAGTGGGATTTATGACGAAGAATTACCCCGGCAAAACTGATGAAGAATACCGCAGACATCTTGGAGCGTAAGTTTCTCTATAACATTGTGAACCAGTCCCCGCATGACAGCGTACTGATGACAGAACAGGTTTGGCATTACTGGTATGACAGGTCTCCAGAAACTTGGTCTGCTTTCAGGAGGTCAAAAGTCTCGTGTCGCGTTCGCCTGCCTATCCCTTACCAATCCTCACATTCTTGTTCTCGACGAACCCTCCAATCATCTCGATATTGAAGCCATGGACGCATTGTCCGAAGCTCTCAGGAATTTCCAGGGCGGTGTTCTCATGGTCTCTCACGACGTGACTATGTTGCAGAACGTCTGCAGTAGTCTGTGGGTATGTGACCACGGTCGCGTGGAGAAATTTGATGGGGACGTGAAGGCCTATAAGAAGAAAATCTCTGCTCAGGCAGACGCAGCAGGTGTCGCGAGGGCCCAGTAGCTACAACTCTAGTATTTACTCCTAACTCTAAGCTATGTACAGCTCAGTGCTTAGTCGCATAATGGAGATGAACATCCCAGAGGTTGTCCAAATAGAAACATACTTCAGGATGCTCTAGATATTTCCAGCCTCTGTTGTTATCAGCTATACACTTGCATTATTAGAATTTCCAAATGTAGCAGTCTCGACGTAGTCGAGCAATGGCCAATAGGAAGCAATGCTTCAGAGTGGGTCACAAATCCACCAATAGCAAGGCTCGCCGATCAACTACATAACTACAGCTCATTCATCCATCGTCTCCTTCCTTCGAATAAACATGCCTTGACTGTGCATGGCCTTGCAGTTCAACGGACTCCCTCTACTATATGATATAGATGTTTTATTTTATGTTTTTTATTACACCTTTGCTAATACTTCGAGGTGACAAAACATGGAACACCGCCTAACTGCTGACGAGCCGCTTTTGGCGAATAATGGCGACACTTCAGGGGATGCTTCACATGAATCGCCAGACGTATCCCCCGAAGGACTTGGTGGCCTGTTTATCTGGGCTCTTACATTTGCTGCAGGAATAAGCGGTCTCCTATTTGGTTATGAGTACGGAATAACCCAAGCGAACGAAATCAATGCTGCGTTCATACTAACCTTATATTTAGTACCGGTGTTATATCTGCCACTTTGGTGTCTATAAAAACAGATCTATCTGGAGATCTCTTGACAACATTTGAGAAAAGCATCATTACTTCTTGCACCAGCCTCTTTGCGCTTATTGCTAGCCCTTTGGCTGGCATTTATGCTGATAGTATTGGCCGGAGAAAGGTTCTATTAGCGGCAGATGCTCTTTTCACTATTGGTGCGCTGACTCAAGCGCTTACCTCGACTGTCTTTGTTATGGTTATTGGACGTAGCATTGTTGGATTGGCCGTGGGAGCTGCTAGCATGGTGTCATCTTTGTAAGCCAACGCTCCTGTTCTCCTCTGCCGCCACCGCTTTCTCACTAGGCATGGTTATGCATATATATGAACGTGCTTTTTGGGATCTCAGCTGATAATATGACTAGATATATATCAGAATTAGCTCCATCACACTTACGAGGAAGACTAGTCACGATACTGAGCCTCTTTATCACTGGCGGCCAGGTGGTTGCATACATCATTGGCTGGCTATTCTCATCCACTCCCGGAGGTTGGCGTTGGATTGTTGGTTTGGGAGCACTTCCTGCAATTATGCAATTGGCGATATTAATTTTCCTTCCGGAATCGCCTAGGTGGCTTGTTCAAGCTGGCCGAAATGCTGAAGCGAAGGTAGTCCTGACCAAGGTTTTCGGTTCGGACTCACAAGCTGCATATAAAGCAGATACTGTGCTGAGAGATATCGAAGAAGACGTTGCAGGAGAAGCAGCGGAACTCAATCACAACAAATCAGAAAGTAACTTCAGCCGAGCTTTACGGACAATGATCGAGCTTTGGAGCGTCGATGGCAACAGACGAGCCTTGATTATTGCCATGATGTTGCAAGGTTTCCAACAGTTATGTGGCTTTAATAGTTTGATGTACTTCTCTGCGACGATCTTCGAATCCCTCTCGTTTTCTTCTCCAACTCTCACATCCCTCACGGTTGCCGCAACCAACTTTGTCTTCACGCTATTTGCGTTCGTCTTAATTGACTTCGTCGGACGTCGCCGCATCCTTTTGTTCTCTATACCATTCATGATATTTGCATTGCTCGGATGTGCTCTTGCCTTTTCGCAGCTTGCTGCTTCGCCATCGCCTGAACAAGACCAAGCGCAGCCAACGGGCACACCTTCTCTGCCTTCTCTCATTCTGATTTCTCTTACTGTATACACGGCTGCGTACGCCTCGGGTCTAGGAACTGTTCCCTGGCAACAGTCAGAATTGTTTCCTTTGTCTGTCCGTTCCCTTGGATCAGCTTTGGCTACAGCTACGAACTGGGGCTCCAATTTCATTGTTGGGTTGACATTTTTGCCTATGATGGAAACTCTGACTCCAGGCTGGACTTTTGTTATATATGCATTGATATGCGTTTTTGGGTGGCTCAGCGTGTGGCGCATTTATCCGGAAATGAGCGGCATGAGTCTTGAGGAGGTCAAAGATCTCTTGAGTGATGGTTGGGGTGTCAAGAGAAGTGTAAGAATGCATCAGGATAGACATGCATAGTATGTCTCTCGCTTTGTCTGTATATTGTTAGCTTCTCATTTGAGCGGAATATAGAAGCTGAACCAAGTTATTGCATTCTACAATAATGGCCATAGGCCTTGATATGTTTAGAAACATAATGCACACCTCGAAAATATCTTGTCTAAGGATTGTTTTGTATAATGGTAAAAATAGATTTCTTGTACTAAGTTTGAGGTGAGATAGTTATGTGATCTTGGGGGTTTGCACCTAGCCCTAGAAAGTGACAGGCCATAGTGCTTCAGGTCCCAAGATATGGGTCAGTTGCGTGATCAAGTCTTTTCCCCTGCTGTCTTCCCAATATATGCATGGTCCACGTTCGGATTCAGGTTGATCTTCACTTAGCATATCAAAATAATGGCCTAGCATTATCTTCCCTCCTGGCAAAAGAAGGCCTTCAAAGCCATACATGCAGTCAAAGTCTTCATCCAGATTAGGAATCCAGTCCTCCTCCTCAGTGTCATTTACGTCTGTGTAATCGTCGCCACCGTGGCCATACCTGATATAGCTAACGAAACAAACACGGACCCAGCCGGGGATTAGTCCCTGTGGTTTAGGAATGACTTCGTAAAACCCCCGTATGCGATACAAGACTGTATCAGGGATGTAGAACCCTTGGGTGCCAGTGAAATATGTTTTTTGTTGTACTTCATCATCCATGAGAAATGTGTCCCCAAATATGTCAGTCCAAAATAAAGGCTCTTCATCGATGGTCCTCGTAATTAGGAACTAAGATTATACGATCAATATCTCAGTGAGCCCTTCTATGGGGAATCTTGCGTTTAAAATGTGTCTTACCATTTTAATCGCCTCATGCTCAGTTTCTGGACCAGCACAGGTTTGCTCTTCCTGTAGAATTTCGACTGTCGATGGGTAAGGGTGGACGCAAGCTGTGGACGTTTGGTTAGTTATAATTCCCAATGGCCCCCTCCTAAGCTCATTTCAAGACTTTTGGGCATTTTGAATTAAGATAGAGAATGAAAAAAAGTACTGACAGTAATAACCAGTCCAACAACCTGCTGGAAGCTCTATCTGTTCCAATGGACGGTTCCACGCTTTCGGCTTTGGCTCGGTATTCGAATAAGAAGGGGCAAATGTTTGTTCTCGAGCACTTAGGAGATGCCGTTGCCAAAAGTTGCGTATGTGCAATAATGTGTCTAGCTTTACGCTGCCCGATTGCACAAGGGATTCACGTTGCTGATCATAGGAGTAAACCTGCTCAATATCATAATTGCTTCGTAAACATGGCCTTGCATCAGGAGAGTTCAGGCATAGATGAGTGAGACACTATTGCACAAAAGCCTTGTTTAGTGAATGATCCTGATAGTGAGGATATGGAAACTGACCAGCTGGATCGAGCAAAAGACGTTAGATGGGTTGGAAATGCTCCGCTGACTATCTGCCCAGACCATTGGCCTGTTGAGAAAATTAGCTTTTCGAACGGCTTCGGCGACCTTGTCCATGTTTTTCGAGAAGGTAGGCAGTGCGCCGGTCTTTGAAGGCAAGTATGATTCTAGCAACAGGGTCTGGATGACCTCCAGCCATACGCGTTCACGATTTGATTCTTTGGGCCGTGAAAAAACCTTCTGAGAGAGAACGAAGGCTCGTGTTTGGTATTCGACCTTGAGCAAGTCGGAGGAGTATTTCCATGCTGAGTCGTATTGTTCTTCGAATATTTTCCTCCAGACTCCTGATAGAGGCGAAAGCACATGTTCTGCCAACCACCGGCAAGTGAGGGCAAAGGATACGAGATCCCTATCAGAACTAAGGAGGCTGGCGACAAGCTGCACGACCTATATATGTATATCATTAGAAACTATTCCCACCCTCAATTGACTCTCACTAGTTGACTCACCTCACCTGGGAGACGAAAGATTGGAGCAACCTGGTCGGCCATGGTCTGAACGGCGACGTAGTAAAAGATGAGGTTATGAACGGTCCCGAGGGGAAGAAGCCAGAGAGATTGATTGCAAACTAAAAGGCATACCGCAGGTAAGCGAGCGGTATCAGCGGTGAGTTTTTTGGGGAGGAAACTGAAATGTATGTAAGTGAGGTTCATGAATCTCTCTCACATGTATCATAGAAAGTGAACGAATAAAGGAAAAGACGTAAAATGCTTTGAGGATAAACGTACTATAAGAAGAGCATACGTTGACTAAACATGAAGAATTGAACTGTAAGCTATGTAAAAAAGGCATTGATAATCGGGGTGTTGTATCATTACGGGGAAAATCGCGAGTGACTTGCTGTAGCTGCTCTAAAGAAATGGGGGAGAAAGAAAAGAAGCATGTATAAAAGTAGATCATTTTTAACCGCCGGCCGTTCACCCATTTATTTAGTCTTCAATGTCCTTCACTTTCTCCCACTCGCCCTTGAGATTCTCCTTCCACAATGTGACCTTATTATCGCCACCGCTCACAGCCAGGATGTTACCACTCAGGCTCCAGCTGACACGCCATAACACAGAGTCAAATTCGAGCACGGTGCTCGTCCACTGGCCAGGGGCCGAGGCGTCGGATGTCCAAATCCTGACTGTCTTATCCTGTGAAGCTGAGGCAATGTATGACTTGGAAAGAATGCTGGGTGACCAAGCGACATCTCGCACCCAATCCGTATGTCCTTCTAGGGTCTGGACGGGGTTGTATGACTTGGACTCGGGGCTAAAGAAGAAAATGGGAGAAAGCAGTTAGTGCTCCGAATTAGATGCTGTTAACGTTGTGTTTTCATACCTATAATCCCAAATCTTGACAAGGTTGTCACTTCCACCAGTGACAAACCTCCTTTGTTGACCCGGTCCGGGATTCGCACTTATGAGACTGCCCGGAGACGCAGCTGGTGCCCAGCTTACAGCGTTAACACCCATGCCGTGAGCATGGAACATTTGATGGGTCCAGCTATTGTCGCGGAATTCCAGCACGCTGACCTGACCATCCGACGAGGCACAGGCAAGAACGCAGCCACTTTCATGCGGAGCCCACGACACAATATTCACTGATGCAGTGTGCAGAGAAAAGTCGAAGACCTTTGTCCAAGGACTGCCGTTGGTTGGAGCACTCGAAGGCTGTTCGCGCCAAATCAAGACTTTGCCATCGTAGGAAGAGGATGCTAGAATTGTGCCGAATTTCGGATGCGCCTAGATATAAATTTCCAAGTCTGAGTATTGCTTGTCATCGATAAGCGTCGGAGTCACGTACCCAAGCCACACACCATACTGCACCTTCGTGTCTGTTTCATTGAGATATTAGAAATTGGGTCCCGGGTGCCTCAGAGATTGAGCTGGAGCTGCGCTCACCCTTTCAAAGTATCAACTAGTCTATGTGTTTCTCCTTCAACCTCGAATATCTTGATTGTTTTGTCTGAAGAGCATGTGGCTAGTCGCCGCCCGTAGTAGTCGAGGGTAGCATCGTGCTACACAATCGACTTCAGTTAGCCTCGAGCGCATATTCAGAAAGCAAGCCGGCAATTGTGGAATAAGGAAAATCGACAGCGCACGTACAATCATGTCATCATGGCCAGAATTGGAAATAACTTGTGCCTATGGTGGATGCACATCGGGTCAGTGAGGCCAGATCAATAGTCAGTCGCCGTGGCAGGAGAGCTTTTCACGAACCATGGTGAAGAAATTCGCGCAACGCAGTATGCCGCAAATGCGCTCTGGAGCTAGTTGCAGCTGTTAAAGGCAATTGGAGGGAGGAAAACAAAACACCAAGATGCGTATGTTTTGTAGATACAACGACGACTTGCGGGCGACTTGGCCGCACTTTCCCCCAGCCTGCGCTAGTACCTGCCTAGTGCCTGAAATCCCAGGCAGCAAATATACCTCCTTATCTTATCGGTAAGGCAACGAGGCAGCGAGGCACCTTCCCCACGCTCGGCTTTCAAGTGCCACCGGCCAACGTGACCTACCTCGGCTTATTTCCATTCACCAACTTAACCTTGCCAGTCCATGCACTCCAATACCCCCATCTTCTTGATTATATCGGAACAGCGCTTGATTATATTGTGTGGCAGCCCACCGAGTCTTGCGCTACAACGCCAGCACCTTGAATCTTGACGTCTGGCGCTAAGTCGTCAACTATATTTCTATCTCGTCGCCTGAAAGTTCGACTGTAAGAGCTACCAGCATGGCGGACGCTCTGTGTGGACCGTCAAATGCGTTACAGAACTTTCAAAAGCATACAGCTGTCGACCGAACCCTGCAGCAAGATCACCTAGTGAATCGTCATCCGTCTGCTCAGTCGGTACGTTTGTCCTCTAATCATTCATCTCCCCTGTATTTCAAGAACAAGGTGCTCACTCGTATCATTTAGAATTTCCGTTCGCAGAATCCCAATGCTGCCGCACTAGATCCCGAGTTTGAAGCTTTTGAGAACAATTTCGCAGGAAATGCCGCCCCTCAGTTAGGAGCCAACGGCGCTTTCGGCGCACCGCTTCATCAACAACATCTACCTGCGTTCTCTGCTCCTAATAACGCGGATTGGGCCTCCGATTTTCAAAAGCTGCACGTTTCTGGTCCTCCTCAGAGTCTAATGCAACATCATGCTATGCCAAACCAATCCTTCCGTCCAATTCCTATGAATGGCTGGCAAAATGAATTTGCCCAACAGCAACACCAACCGCAACAAAATAATCAAACTCAATTCCAACAGCCAGGACCCATGGCGAACTATCAAGCACCTTTTATGCCTACCTATCCTGGAATGAATGGCATGGTAGCATCTGCACCGGCAGGGCAAGCATCAATACAAGCACCGTCAACTTTCGATAAAGCTTCAGTCGCCTTTGACGAATCTGCCTTCGAGGCCGCTTTTGATCAAGCCCAGGCCGAAATGCACGAACAAGAAATTTTAAGCTCTGAGCAGCATGAAATATTGGAAGAGAATGTAGACTCGAAAAATCTAGAGTCCACATTAGAACCAGAATCCAACGAGCAAATACGAATTGGCTCTGACTTGATTGGAAATAGTACCGAAACAAATACCCAAGAACAGAAAGAGGACTCTGACGAATTGGCAAGAACTGCTGGTCATCTGCTTGACAGTCTCAGTCACGACAATAGCCAAAAGTTTAAAGAAAGCAACTTTCTTGCTTTGATGCGTCGCATCCGGGATCGTGAAGTGCATATCGAGGGTGACGAATTTCGCGAAGTCAGTTCCCTTCCGTAATTCTGAAATAATTTTTTTTCGGAAGAGTGGCATTGCCGCCGGTAACTCTCGGGTATCTGCGTGATCCATGGCTTTGCTGATAATTTCCATAGACAATACAGCCTTTACACCCGGGTGGGAGAGATTATCCTGGAAAACGCAGGGCTGGTGATGTTGCTGGCAATGCAAACAGTGACCCAGCCCTCGAATCTATACGTCAGTTAGATCTGCAATAACAGTCCTTGGCAGTCCACTTTTCGGTTACCACAAGACCTCTACGGGTATATTTCTCTAACACACCTGCCTACACAGGCCCGGAATAGCATCAAAGGAACGGTGACGAGAGCTTGAGCCGTCTCACCAAGGATGTCACGTCGTTGTTGGATGCTAATATACCCGAAATAATGGATTCAAACGGCTGTAACACTCTTCCAACCCCTTCCATTTCCTCGCTACCTCGTCTAGTTAACGAGGCCTTTGGCGTATCAGGAATTGGAACTTTCTCGGAATGTCGATCGTTCTCTCCAGTGAACTGTCTTTATGTGAAACATGACAAACAAGCTCACTTCTGACATATCGCAACGAGTCGTGATGCGAAGTGAATTGCACATGGCTGATCATCAGCATACTTTCTATGTATATATGCATATACCCACAGAGCAAAGGAACCAGTATCGTTTCTTACAACCCGATAATTCTTAAGGCTTGGTTCGTCGTTCTCAAATCTAACAGGGAAGGTCCAGGCAAGGACTGGCTTTCTATGGCTATATGTCCTCGACGAAGATGATATCAATTAGGATGATTACTGAATGAAGATGAAGGATAATGTCAAGATGATCATGTCCCTACTTGTGACTCTCGCCATTTCCAGCTTGTTCTAGTTTTGAGATAGCCTCATGGATAGTCATGCGTGTATCCATATTCTCTATCATTAGGCGATCAGCAACCCACCTCAGCACCCTCACAGTAGAATTGTCCTCCATGTGGGTAAGGAGCTCCAATAGAAGCTTTCCGTAAGCCCAGGTGTCGCTCGATCGACGCACGTCAAACGGGAGTTCAGTTGGTGATATCTCATCTCGAACCTCTGGGGCACACCAGCCATGCGTATTTCCGCCAATACCGCTGATGTCAATAAGCACTGCGTTTCCATCTGCATCAACAACAACGTTTGCAGGTTTAATATCCAGGTGAGATTTTCCAGCCCTGTGGAAACAAGCCAATGCAGTAGCGAGCTGCAGAGCCCACTGTTCCCAGGGGAATTGGAGCAGGCGATGTTGACTTAGGACGCTCTGCAACGAGCCACCGCTGTAATATTCTAGCACGATGCCCATGACAACAAGAGGTTGGTCCCTTGTGCTTGACGTCATATAAGGGTTTATAGAGACCGCGATACCAGCTGCCTGTACAATATTGGGCACGCCTCGGAACATCTCAAGGGATTCAAGTTCTTTGCGTATGACCTCTGTGTCATGGGGTTGGTAGAGGGGTCGGTTCACAACTTTGAGTATGTATGGCGTCATGTCGTTGACATTGAGGACTTGGAAAACTCCGTCTGCAATCTCTCTCTGGTCGGAAAGATCGTCTAGATTGATGCATCGAAAAGAGGGGAATTCAGTGCACAATGGATAAACAACACTTGAAGGATCTTCTTGAACAGTCCATCCCAATCTGGCGGCGATCTTCACGAAGGGATTATGAGCTGATTCTTCACTTGTTGCATGTACAATAATGGCATTGGAATTGTGTCCTTCAGAGCCTTCATCTAAAACCAATTCTGTAACAGTGTCGTCAAGAAGAGGAAGTGAGCCGTAGTCTATGAGCCTGACAAATGATTGGAACTCATTGCGACGTTCCCGTTTCGAGGTACTGTGTTTTGTTGTTGTTTCATTCTGTTTGCTGTGAATATCACCTTGGAATGTCACTTTCATCCACCATTGCAAGTCATTGGAACGGTAAATCAACGACTGCGAGCGAGCGTATGGCTCAGGGTTTCCTTCGACAGAATAGTCTATTTGTTCGCTGTATGATTTCCATTGGACCGATGGTTCCAAAGAATCAGGCAAGGGAATAAAAGGCATCGGGTTCGCCCCTGGTTCATAAATCTGACAAGTCGGCATGAAGCATAAACCACTGACAAGACCCCTTGTTGTGCACGTGATAGTCATATGACCTGTTCTGAAGTAGACCAGGAAGATTCTATATCAAATGGAAAAGGGAAGAGAAAAGAATGAATTAATGAAGAAATCCCAATGGCTAGAAGATATTCATTCCATTTGATTAACGAGTTGACTGACTGACCAAAGTCACGCAAATGTTGTTGTACATAATTTGTTAAGTTCCATCCATCATCTCTTGAGACAAGACGAAGAAAAAATAATAAATAAAAAACATAATATGACAATAGAGCAGTAGGCAGAAATTAGACACTGTCTGAAGGACCCCCCTTTTTATCAAACGCCGGTACCAAAGGTCTCTGTGACCAAATCAAATGAAAAGGAGAGAGAAAGAAAAAAGTTGACCCAGTCATACATCATTTCGAAGTGTAGCAATTGCCGAATAATAAAAAAGGGAAGATGGATGGATGTTTGAAATGGAAGAAGATAAAAAATGGGTTTAGAAGGTGACTGAATCTGGTGTGATGGTTGAGTCCGAATTTGATAGTCGCTTGTCAAGAAATATAAAGTTTCAAATCAATATGATTGTAGTATACTTAGTTGGGTCGCAAATTGTTGTGCTCAAATATGCCGATTTAGAGGTATATCGTGTCTGTGAAGGCCTCTAGCCCATTCAGGAACAATCTTGTCTCGCTCATACAAGAGGCCACAGTTATTACATAGCGTCTACAAAATAGTGTCAGTTTGTAAGCTTTATCAAATAATGATAATGGTCGACTTACCCTTGATCCAGTGGGACCATCGCGCACTGTCCAGACTGCGTGCCCGAAGACTCCGCAATTATAGCACCTCCAATGGGCACGTTCACTAACCATTGATTAGTTTAAAATCACAAGGAAAACGGGTGGTTCGACATAGCGTACCTCTCCAAGAGCGTTCCTCCACCACCACCATACCCGGCTCCAGAAGCCGTGTCGGGTGTCCCACGGCCTCCTGGAGTCCCAGAACGGCCCAATGGGCTAAGACTACGGAAACGTCGCTTTCGTTTGCTTCTCTCGCCCCTGCCGAGCGGCGTCTCGCTGTCGACGTCGAAATAATTCGTTCTCGATAATTCTGGTGTGATGCCGGCTGTGGAAGAGAATCTGGCAGTTTCCCTTCGAAGACGCCGAATCTGGCGTTCTCGGTCTCCTTCACGTTTTTCAATCTCCTCTTTAGATAGAGTTTCAACCTTGGGCTCCCATTCATCACCGAGACCTTCAGGATCATACCGCCATCCAGCCTCGGCTCCATTGGCGGCCTGATTGTCGATTTCATTTCCATAGGCTCCAACGCCACTAATCATACCACCGCTTTCACAAACTTCCTTCTTGAGCTTCAACACTGCCTCGTAAATTCCATGTGATATGGCGCCCACCCATTCACCTGCAAGACCAAGATCTGCACAGGTGACCTTGGCAAACTCTTCAGCCATCCCTGGGGGATGAAGCAAGGACCACTCAAATTTGTCGGTATAGAGCTTGTTCTGAAGATTGATATTCAAACTAACGATGCATCGGTATGCGTCATCAGGATTCAAGAGGCTGTCGTTGACAAGAGGGTCCTTGGTAACAGTCACAATGTTTTCCCGGACGTGGCTGTCGGGGGTTGCAGCATTTATGGGGGCAGGTGTACTAGATACGTCTCGAGAGAGTCCAACGCTTTGGTCTGTCGCATTCGCAGCAGGCACAAATTGGTTTTGCTGGAATAAAGGATGTAGTGCCACGCCTGCATACTCTTCAAGTTGTGACCGAATTTGGGTGGAGATAGCATCAGCTAGCCGTGCTGGTTCAGGCAAGTCCAGATCACGAACAAAAGCGATAGCAAACTCGTCAGGGGTGGCAATAGCTTCATGCAAATTCCAGAGAAACGTGTCTTTGACGCGATAGGCTGGAACAGGCTCGGGGCGTCGGTAACCTGGAAGAGTCGAGTTCAATGCTGGGTCTGTGGCGGTTCGAGGTAGAGGAAAGGGCTCAAGCGGTTGATGCGCGGGAACTTCCAGATCAATTCTGATTGGAACTAGGGTTAAAGGTAGATGCGATTGTACTTGCAATTGATCTGCAGCACTGTACAAATAAGTCAGCAAAAGCAACGTCTGTAGGAGGGTATATCCATTCGTTCGTCAAGTTCCTGGAAAAACCGGTTGAATACTTACTCTGAGCGGAGCAGTCGCCTTATCATCCAGTCTCTGAATATCCCTTGAACCTCGACTGGCGCATCAATGTCCTTGCCTACTTTCTCCGACAACGGGACTCTATCTGTGCTCGAGTCCTCTCGTCGAAGGCTTCGCAGTCCGGTAGGTCGACGGGGGCCCTCGCTATCGTCAAAGTCATCATCGTCGAAGCCATCTTCGGCGTAATTGATGGTTGTTGTGCCACGCTTTGTGCTTCGCGACGGGCCGACTTGCGAAGGAGGGATGACTGGAGTAAGTAACGCGTTGCTGTATTGTCGCAGTCGGGGAGCGTAAGAGGTGATGTAGCCTCTGACAGGAGACATGGTGAATGTCAGGGTCGCCTAAAGCATGACCCCAGGGGGATAATCAGCGTAAACTGATAAAACGTGGAGTGGAAGAGTCGCTGATCTGATGTCGCTAGCTCTTTGCTCGATTGAAGCTTGTCAGGAACGTAGCGCAGCGCAGCGCGAATCTGCCCGTCGAGACCACCACCACTGTGAGCGTTTCGACAGAACAAATGGAGAATCAGAATTTTGCAAGCCTCAGCTGAAACTGTTGGATAGGCAGTCAAGCAGCAAGTAGGAGCAGCGTCAATTTCTCGACAATTAAATGGGTCTGACGCCCTCTCCTTCCCAATCGCTCAACTCCCGCGCGTGTTTTCTACTGGGCCCGCCGTGTGGGTCTGGCTGGCCAATGAGAGGCTGCTGTGTATGAGGTCACGTGACTACTCGTCGTGCAATTCTAGGGCTATGGAACAGACTCTGAAGGTGTACTTTGGATGTACTTCGAAGAGCTGAGCTAATGGATGGAAAGGGAAGCTTATACGCTCTTTGTTACTGCAAGGGATCCCCGATTGGGACGACTAGATCAATTAAACAACATTCTTGGATATCAGAAAGCATTCAATGGGTTGGAAACAAAAGAAAAGACAGCAAAACAAAGAGAAAAATTGCGCTAAAAGAAACGGGGATAGGTAGATTTGAATCGAGTGGCTGGGGTAGACAATAGGCATGTGAATGACAAAAAAAATAGGTTGATGTATGGGTTTTCCGGGCTGAGCTTCTATCATCGCAGTCCAATAACACTCTGTTTGATAGTAGGTTAGCTATGAGCAAAAAGATAGAATAGGCGGTCACTTTACCATTTCAAGAGTCCAGACTCGGCGAATCCAGACCTTAAGTTTGCCCTCAACGCCATCGACATTCTCCAGCTCGATGCCTTCCCACCAGCAACGTCTAGCAGGTTTTCTCCAGAAGAGCAGGAGTTTTTGGGCCATTCCCACTGAAGCATTGCTATTGATATCTCCCCTCACGTCTGTACGCAGTTTTGCCAGTGCCAGGCTAGAAATGACTGCCTTATTGGGCTCTGGAGCACGATGTCCCCAAGAATCATCATGGTTGAAGCCACTAGTTATATTATGTTAGTGAAAGAAAGGCAAATTATGCGATTAGATAACGTACCCTGCAGTCAACATCTCAATGAGATGCTGTTCAGTGCTGCCGACTTCGTCACTCTTTCGAAGACCAGAGAAGATACCGTCCTGGCTCAGGAGGACTTGAGCTGCGGCCCGCTTGACATCCGTCATCTCACGCTGTGCTATATTTTGCCGTGGCGGGATGACATAGAAATCCAGATCCTCACGGAGTACAATGATACCTGCCCGGTCCTGCAACATATCTCGTGTCGAGCTGTACATCGAGTCGGTGGCATCCATTTCAGGCGAACCTGATGGAGACGGCGATGCAGAGGGGATCGATTGTGCAACCGTGCGGAAGAAATCTAGCATGTATTGAAGGGAGCTTGGGTCGTACTATACAGCAATCACGTTATTAAATCAATCAATCAGCCAATAAATCAAAAGTGGCTTAAAAAGATCTGCCGCAGGATGGCCTGTACATACATCCACAGGATAGATATCTCCGTCATGAAAGCCACCCATGTGACCGTCAGGAAGCAGGCCGTTAGGGAATAAAGAAAGCAAGACAAACTCCGGCAAAGTCAGGAGCTCATCTCGGGAAAGGGTAAACCGGGTGCCTCTATAAGTAGATATTCATGGTTAGCTTCATCTTCTGGCAACATTTCCTAACGATTTCCCGAAGGGGAATTAGATGCCCACCTGAGATCTAACGTTATGTGCTCGTCTCCATTTACGTCTGGACATATAAGAATTAGCAGGTACCTTCGCAGTCAAATATTGGAATCTCAATTCATACCTCCTAGGGTGTTTATGGGAGGACCACCCGTCTGTTGGACCTGGGTAATGATGCTTGCAGCACCGCCGGCGACCGCCATGACGTAGGAGAACGATTCAAGCGGACTGAATCCTTCGGTATAAGGAGGAGGGGGTTCTCCGTCGTCTGGAGTCTTTCCTGACGATTCGCCCTTCTTGTCTGCACTATCAAGATCTGCTTTGGTATCCGCGGCCGAAGATTCTGTGAGCGGTTCAACTCGGTCCTGGTCTTCGACTGGTGGCGGCGGGGCGAACGCGGGTAAAGAGGCGCCCTGTGCCTCAGTAACTGCTGCTTTGAAACGACTGACTTCCGAGTTTGGCGCAATGTAGAGCGACGAGAACGGCGGGGGTCGGGGAGAAGAGGCGCGGGACGATGATGCGGACGCCTCGGAGAGAGGTGGGTGAGCTGGCGGCGATATGTATGAAAAGTCCTCCACGGTGGCAGTAGGTTCCAAAGCAGGCAGCGCTGTGAGGGGCGCGCTACCGGTCTCGTGTAAGTTCCTCGAATCTATTGGCGATGTTCGCGTGGCCGAGACAGCGAGTGGTGCTGTCGAAAAAGCAACCTGCTTGCGTCGTCTGATAGGGGGTAGCGTAGCCTCACGGAGCGCTATTGGGGTTGGCGCGGAAGTGACAGGATCATGGAGCTGGGACGAGATGAAGCAGTTGGGGTTGTAGCAGCGTTGGTTCGCTTTCGTCTAGGGATTTATGTACATAAGTATAAGCAATGAGGTTGAGGACGATTCTCGATTGGGGTGATGTGATCACTAAAGGCGCGGGCGCTTAGAGAGCACAAATCATCGGCCAAGGTTAGATCCGCCGGCTAGCCTGGTGGAGCCCTCCTCGATCTCCGTTCCGTCTCTTCGTTCCGTCAATCAGCCTACTAATGCATGCATGTTTTGCGAATAACGATTATTGCTTTTTTCGATTCTCAGAATGCTACGCAGGATAATTTATTCTCAGCTAGTACATAGTAGTGCAATAGTGCCTATCTAGACGTCGCGCTCGGCATAGCTTTGTATCAACCCTTCAAGAGTCGGTTCATATTCTTTCAGGACCACCTTGTCGCCTTCAAGCTGCGTGTTTGCCTGGACAAACACCTTTCTGGGCACCTTTTTCTGCAGCACGATGTTTCGTACCTTGGTTCCCCACCACTCATCAACAGATGTTATATCGTTGTACAGCTGGGTGCCGCCGACAACATCGGCTGTGGACTTGTAGACGTGCAGTTTCTGCAGGTATCTCTCCACAGCAGGTCGTCCGTGAGTAAGGATCTTGGACCGGTCCAGGTGGATCTCAAGATCTGACAGATCTTCTTTGGTGTGCACCAGCTTGACAAAGTCATCACCAGCTTCGAGGAATGTTCGCAGAATACTGTAGCGTGCTTGCATGTGTGCCTGGCCCCATTTTTGGCTCTTGGGGTCCCAGAATTCCAGAGCAACAACGCCAGCTCGTGCCATCTGCAAGTACGCCGTGAACAGAACGTCACCGGCGTCGTTACTAAGATCTGTTTTGCCATCGCCGTGACCGAATATCTTGAGAATATCAAAGTCGCAACTTAAAGCCATGGCTACGCACTCGGCACGACACTCCTCGTATGAAGAGGCAATAGCTCCAAAGACCGAGCTCCACGTCTGCCCCGGCTTGTACCAGGTAGTAATGGGTTTATTGGTAATTGGGCTTGTGGGTGGGTTTGAGGTATCGAAATTGTACACTCCCGGAGCTGTCTCCTGGAGAAGTTTGCCTGTACCATGTCCGAGCAGCTCGTGGAGCCCGACCTGGACCTCGAATGCTTCATCCCGGTATCGCTGGTACACCTCCAAATCTTGAGCAGCAATGAATGGAATGGGTTCGTTCGGGGCTTTCGCGCTTAGAACGTTGCCCAGTGAGACATTCTTGAAACCAAGGTTCTGTCGAATATCATCATAATTGGGAATATTGATACCAGCCGGAATGCCGGACCCGGCAAAAGTCAGGACTTCAAGGGATGTGAAGTCTGGACTGAGGAACTTGTCTTTCTCAAATTCTGTGCCCCAGGGTAGCCGAACGATGTATTGTGCTGCACCGTTGACCAGGTCACTGAAAGTCCTAGTGCGTACCAGGTTGACCTACATAGATTAGCCATTCGCATGTCTAGAGAAAGGGAAATAAACCGACGTACCATACTAACAAAACCTTCCCACTCTCCTCGAACCCCATGGGGGTCTCTGTAGGTCTCAACGAAGCCTAGGTCTGTCTCCACTGCTGGCTTCTGATCTTTAACCCACAAGCGCTGACTTTCTTTGTACGCTTCAATGGATCCAGTACCAAAAGACTTGGCATATTGTTCCAACATTTGTTTCTGCGTATCATTCGCAGCATTCAACTCTGCCTGCTTGACACTATGGGCAATTTTTGACATTTCATTTTGGTAGTCACCAAACACTAGGCTTAGCTTCTTCCCTGCAACGGGGCCTTCCAGAACCCATGTATCTTCCTCTCCAAGGTCTCGGTCCCGAGACGGTGGTGAGGAGAGACCCGAGGCGATTAGAAGCTCGAAATCTCCACCGGCCGTTTTCCGTAGCCTTGTGTTCTCAAGAGGGAGACCCTTCTTCTCGAGGAAGTCTCCCACGGCTGTGATCTCATCTTTAGTGATTCCGGGGGACTCCGGGTAATAGGTTGTCAAATGACCCTTGTCTGGATAGCCCAGATGCATCAGGCCAACATCGCTTGTCTCATAGATTCCACCACCAGTGCTATTAGCCTTGTCGAAGGCCGCCTGTGTCTCAGGGGTGATGGATGCAAGCAATCTGAACGAATCGGCAGACAGTCTGGGGATGAATTTAGAATCTCCAAATCCCTTATAGTTTCCGCAATTTCCGAGGAATTGAGCGGCATATTCTAGGAAATATTGCAAGTCCTGGGCGCTCGCTCCGGTCTTCTCTGTAAGTGTAGGCCAGTTTCCGCCGACTGCCTTGTAAAGCGAAATGATCAAGTCATAGATGGGCTCCGATTCAGGGGATACCTGGCGTAGGACGATTCGTGTGCCTTCAAAGGCAGCTCTGGTAGATTGAAGAACATTCCGTTAGTCCCCGAGAATAGCTCAATTCAAGTCAGCCCCAAGCAGGATAACTTACCTGCTCATAAAATGAGCATAGCGCTTAACACTCTCGTCCTTCAGAGCTTCAAAATGAGGCTTGATTTCCAGCCTCACAACACTGGGCGGCGAGTCAGCCAGGTAGTGCTTTCTGGTCTGAGCATCCATGTTTGCAACCACCGCAGGAGGGTTAGCTGTAGCAAATGTGGAGTGTGTTCTTCTTGGATGGTTATGAAGCTGTAGTAACCGCGGCAGAGGGGATATCTGTTGACGTGATCTGAGAGATCGAAGAGGGGTCATTGCCAGGTGGTGTCGAGGCATGTGGGGGGAAGAGCTAAGCTTCGGCCGGAGCTGTTTGTTTGACTTTGTATGTATCGCGGTTATTTGCGGCGAATGGCTTCCTGGGTTATGTAAGCGTAGAAAAGGTGTCTATTATTAAATATCGTTCTATCTTGGAGGTAATGTCCACAGTATCTGCTTTCTAATAACTAGCACAATGGTATATACAGCGAAAAATGGTTGGCCACGGGCTGTCGGCCTACAATAAGCTCGAATACTTGTCCAAGCCCTGCTTTGGCTGTGCAGGAGGCTGCGTGACTTGAGGCGTATTGGATGTTCCAACGGATGCCCATATATTTGATGGCGCGGCTGTTGCAGGCTTCTGCTGGTACTGGGTTTGTGTAGTGGCAGGGGGAGGGGGGATAGAAAAAGACGAATAGTTAGGTCCAGATGGAGTGATAGATACTGGGTTGGATGGGGGCATAATCGACGAAGAACTAAAGCTCGGCTGAAGGGTTGGTCGGCTTGTCTGCTGAGGTTGATCCCATATTGAAGACGGTTGTGGTTGTAGTGGAGGCTGAGGTTGCAAAACACCAAAGGCTGTGCCCACAGAGGGCCGTTGGCGATTTGGCTCAAGCGATGGGAAGGTACCGATATTGCTATCTGGGGTGATAGACCGAGAGTTCTGCCCAGTTGAAATAACGCTTGTGATGCCACTAATGCTAGCCCTGTTTGCGGGCTGTGATGCATTAGACGACCACGAAAAGGCTGGGGAAACCACTTGGTTCACCGGTTTAGTTGCTGTGCTCTGGGATGGCAAGTGATCCCAACCGCCCTCCCCATTCGTATTACTAGGACCCTTGTGTCCAAGAACAAGTCGCTCAAAATCGTTGGATGTCTCTTCAATGCCGGATGATGCAGCGCCGCCGACTGTGGCTTGCCGGGATACAGTTGCATCTTCCCTTGACGAGAGCTCCCGAAGTTTCCGTATTTGCTCTCGTTCAACCTTAGTTGAAAGGGACTTTATTAGTGCCATGAATTGTTCGAATTGTTTTATATTTAGTAATGGGCCAAGACTGAAAGACCATAGTAAGGGCAGCACCTCAATGGCTATGAACTCGGTATCAACGAGTTTTCCCACTTGTCGGAAGACTTCAAGGGCTGCCATCATAACACCTGGCTCCTTCGTCTTGATGGCCTTCAGGAGGGGGACAAGCTTCTCTTGCACTGTATACTTGTCAAGTATTGAAGGGGATGATTTCTTGGTCTTTTTCTTGTCGTCAACAATGCCGGTCAGGTCGTCCACGGGCTCTTCTTTCTCAATGGCGCCTCCACAAAGGACAACAAATGCTTCCAAAGCTCGAATTTTGATACTCAGGCTGTTTGTTTTACTGAATGTGGAGGCAATTGGTGGAAATATGTCATTCTTGACTGTGCTGAAGTCAAGCACTGGAAGCATGACAGACAAGCACTTCATAGATGCATCAACCAGGGAATGTGTACTAGATTCCATGGCCAGCTGGACCATTGGCAGGATATCTAGAGCAGCAAATGTTAGCAAGCACCATCAAACCTGACACTACAATTAAACTGACCTTCTTTGAAATCTTTGCCTGAACAATTCTCTGCAATCACGTTCAAGTTCTCAAGCACGACCATGAGACCTGCATCTTTTGTCGTATCCCGTTCTTGAGCCGCGGCTCTATTTCCATTCACCAAGAAGATCTCCTTTAGTTTTGGAATGATCAACTCGGGACAGACGCGTCGCCCATTTGGGACCTTCTTCAGAATGTGAAATACGTTTTGCAAGATAGGAGACAACAGTTCACGATCCTTCGTCTCTTCCAATAGCGCCCCAAGAACTTTCTTCTCGAGCACAGACGGTGGAAATTCAGGGATAACCCGTTGCAAGCCTCGCATGAACTGAGATTTCTCATTCTGTGTCTTTGCTGGTAGCGATTCCAGAAAGCGAATGGTGGACACGAGGATGTTATCGAAGTAGGCAGATTGCTGGAACTCGCGCGCATTCAATCGCCCAGCAGGCCGCCTAGTTATTAGTCTAGGAAGGACACTCGCAGCAAGATCCTTTGGAATAGGCCGCGTGCAAAGGAAGCTGTTGGATTGCGAAGGCGTGGTGGAAGGTGTAGTGATGAGCTTCTTATAAGTGGATGCATTGGAATTCGACTGTAGAGGAGAAACATGAGGTGAATTATAGAGGGCAACAATGATAAGACCAAGAGAAAAAAGGTCAGCTGCAGGCGTCACATTGGAATCCAATACGAAATCCGGGGACGTATAGTCGAGGTTTAATTGGACCGAAGAAGGGAGCCGAGCATCTTGATATAGAACTTCTGAGAGCGCTAAAGGTGGAAGCGTCGACTGTGTAGTAGAGCTATCAGCTGGTCCCGCGAATGAAAGTCCGGCTATTTTCCAGTCGGATTTAATGTTGATGTATATAGCCTCCGGATTCAGGTTGCCATGGACTAGACCGGCTGATTCGTGCAAGAACTCCAAGCCTTTTGCAATCTGGAGTAAGCCCTTTTGGATTTCGAGCTCGTCAATTTCCACCTCTCGGCGTCTTCTCGTTCCGTCCGGAGACTCTATCATAAACCGACTGGGTCTCGCACCTCCTTCCTGTGCATCCTTTTCTTTCAAAAGACCGCCCAGAGAAGCAGTGATGGGCTCAGTAGCAAACATCAACCCGCCATTGCGAGTCTCTTCTACCGGTTCCAAAATCTGGAGCACTGAAGGGTGTCGTAAACGCGTTAGACTACTCACTTCACGTTTGAGTCTCTCAACCACCTCCTCGTGCAGTTTCTTAGTAGACGAGGCACTCGACCGGCCACCAAATGCACTGGACCTGGGCTCTATACTTTTGCGCTCAAATATGAATATAGAGGCCGCAGTACCGGTGGATTTCTTAGTTCCATCGTGGACCTTCCACGGGCCAGATATAAAAGCAGGCTCGGGAGAAATCTGGTAATGAGATGATATGTTGGAGCTGAACGACTTGAGTGCAGACGAAAACATGATGTCGGTGAAAGCTCAATAATTCATATCAGAAGAGCAGAGGCCAGAAAAGCTGATAGGTGCTTTTTATCTTTGATATTCGATATCGGCATAAGCATGTCTATCGTTTTTTTGGTTCTTTTCTTTTCTTTTTTTTGCGCTCTAAATAACGAAGCGCGTTGCAATCGAGACACTTATCATGCTACCAATCGCCTGTCGGCGACGTCGAACAGCGACTATACCGACCCTTGGGCTGCGTCGTTGATAAAGCTGGAAAGGCGACAATAAATGAGTTGGCCGCATCTCCTTGAAATTAAATGACAAACCAAGCTAGTGCGGCGCCGTATCACGTGCAACCCTCCCTAACTGAACGACACATCAGCACATCAACTTCTTATTTTTCAATTCATTTCTAAAGAAATATTTACTGGAAAGAGCAAAGCATTCGTCCTATTCGACTTCATGCTCTGAAAAGTACCCTTCAAGATCCGGAGAACATCTGAAGCCTTCACTTGCACACGCCACCTAGCATGCGACATCATGATAGAACCATTGCTAAACATTCTCGATATTTTTCTACCACAGCAGTAGCTCTAGACAACAATAAGCAAAATTCTGGGAAGACACTAGGTCGGCATCCAAGGGTATGTACCATCGTTCCCTAGTAATGACCAATGGTTGATCGAGGATCGATCTACCCCTTATTCATAGACCCAACTGGAAGAATACCCAGGATGAGCAATACCAAGATTGATTTTTAAATACCAATTCTAACGTGTTTAGTCCATAACCGCACCCCTAGCGGCATTCACAATGGCCATTCTTCTAGCGTCATATTGTGTCAGTTCTATAAGAGCAGCTCGAAGAGAAGCCCGGTATCATCCTTCTTCTTCTCCTCCCTCCTCGAACATGCCATCTGAGGAGAGTATGGTTGCTGGCTCAAGCTCAGGGTCTAGTTTTACCTCGGCAGCATGGATATCAAAAGCGTTGGATGAAGAGAGGCGAGAGAAAGAGAAGAAAAAATAGACGGTTGTACCTATATCTACTGGAAAGGGAAGAATGAATGGCAGGTCCCATTTTATGAGAATTAAGGAGAAAGTCTGTCTCACTATTCGTGAGTGTAGTATGTATGTATATAATATGTATGTACTAATCATCATGCCTCAACACAATTGCTAGAAACGACAAGGGCAAGAAAAGGACATCATAATCTACAGGGACAGAGGAGTAGAGGGGAACCAATGAAAAAGGCAAGAAAAGAGAAATCCCCGTTCTACATCTTAGAACAAACGCGTGCAGCAGAAAGAGAGAGAGAAAAACTGCTGGTTTGCCTTCAACCAGAGAATATTACAGCAATAGTATAGCTGATGTGGGAAAAACAAGAGAGAGGTAGAAAGGAATAAAACGAATCCCATTTTTTCCCTTCTATTTTTCCAAGCCACCGAGTTTATAAGAAGAAGGAAAAATAAGCTAAACAAGGGTATCACTGGCCACATTTACACTGTCCAGCTTCTTTTGTCCTTCATGCTGGAACGTGCTGATCGTCTTTTTGAGATATTCATATGTGAGCATAGTCGTCATCGCTGCAGGGACGGCTCGAATCAAATTAGTGCCAATTCCTGAGTAAAATGCCCGCCACCCTTCCTCGCGAAGGATGGTCTGGCACGTACGCCACGCACCGGCATAGCGAGGCCGGTTTGGCATGCCGTCGGATGATGCCGCACCAGGTGGTCGTCCACGATCGGCTGGGTGATCAAGTCCTCCTCGGAATGCGATCTCTTCTGGCGATGATGCTGGTGGGTGTCGTTGTTGTGTTTGCAGTCGTGTACGCAGCACCTCGTGCGGATATGTAGCAGTGCTAGCGCAGACCTTGCTGAGGAAAGTTGCTAGGGAAATTCCGACCCAATGTGAGCCACCCTCATCCGGGTGCTCGCCAATGCCGTAGCCGGTAAACGCCATCTTGAAATATTCGTATAGCGGAAACTGGATGGCCACATGTGATAAGCCCAGCAGGGCCGGTGTGAGGCCAGAGTAAAAGGCTCGAATGCCTTCCGTCATGTACATCTTACGCGCTGCATCCCATGTATTCTGATAATGCCATGGAATGAATCCATCTCCAGACACCCTAACGCCTTGCGACATCAACCTCGTCTTGATCACCCAGATAGGGTTCGTTGCGATTGTTGAACACGTCCCAGCGGTAACCGATGCATATGTCCTTGCGAGCCACCAATTGTCTGTATTATTGAAAAGTCAGCAATCCGCCAAGTTATCAAAGTCACAAGGATTATGCTCACCTGTTTTTTGTTCATAAAAGCCCCTTGTTTTATCATACACTGTGAGATATACTGCCCATGTTGGTAAATAGCCAAGTAACATTGGCCCCAATCCTTGATATAAACCCCGAATTCCGTCGGTTCTCCATATTGTCTTCCCCGTACCGATCATCCCCCGGTATATATGCACAGTGTCAGGGCGTTGAGCCGCGCGTCGACGCATGAAACCACCCTGTGCCTGTAACTTGGTTTTGATCACGTCGAGAGGACATGTCACGATGCCCGAGGCCATGCCGGCCATTGCGCCACAGAAAGGAGTAACATATATTTCTGGAATATGTGTTGAAAGGGTTTCGAGGCGCGTCAGTATCTTGCTAATAGGCGACGATCCGCTCAGATGTGTAGAGGCATGCTGGTGTTGGTGGTGCTCGGGCCGAACAACGGGTCTAGATGCGCTGTCGTCTGACGACATTGTCGCTATCTCAAAAAGCGCTCAGGTAGATAGATGAGAGGTCCGTCTTGGTCACCGGTCGTTCGCGGATTCGAGCATACCGGAAGCTCGAATCCGGAACCCAGACGCCGGTGATTCCCTCTCAAGATATCCCTAGAGTAGAGAAGAGAGCCACCTTGTGCGACGATAACTCGTAGTTTCCTTTGTTTTTTTTGACCCTTTGGATTCCTGATCTGTGAATGGCTGTAAAGACGTCAGAAATCGAGACTCGATTCAGACGCAGCGCGACGTTGTTGGTTGTATTCCTTTATTCCTTGGTGTGGACCGGCGAGTTTGCCGACTTGGAGAGCAAAAGAATAAAGACCGGATAGCGCGGGGTGTCACTTTTTATCACGACAGGGGTTCGCTTGCAGCAGAAGAGAGGTGTCCTGCAGAAATTAGATGCCTGGGAGGAAGGAGAGCATCCAGAGACGCAGATTGGGATGGTTCTGGCAGTTTTTGCAAGAAGCCGGGCTCGAGAACAGAGGACTAGTCTTTTTTCTGGCTGCGATGGTTCGGAGTTTTGGGAGGACCTCCAACCTGGATCGAATTGCACGATAGGGCGGCTCCGCGGGCCAATCACGTTAACACCGGACCAAATAGGCTAGCCCGGTATCATGTGCCCGGCCCGGCTGCTCCAGGGAATAACGGTCGACCAAAGTACAGGATGAACCATAACCATATATTTATTTATATAGAGTGGAGGGAAGAAAAGTTTCTTAGTATTTATTTCTCCAATGACTTATACAGTGACAACCAGCTATAGCAATAGTGGTGACACAAATCATGAATGGTGCTGGCTAAATGAGGGTTCAGCACTCAACAGAGCGGAGGATATATCATATGCCTGACATGCCATTATTTAATATTGTAGCATCATAACATGTGAATTCTCAACGAAGATGCCTAGGCAGTGTAGTCAATAAATGCAAATCTATCAAGAAACACGCTGCTATGAGTATGTACAATTCAAGAGACTCGAGCTCGGGTTGTTCCGGCAGCGTACAGCGCGGATGCCTTATTGCTGCGGATGCCTCAGGCCACAAGGGAGTTTTGCCGCACTAGCGCCCGAACGCCAAAACGTCCAACGACGACAATCCTTTGAGCTTGCCCTGTCTCCCGACTCCCCTCCCCTCCACCCAGCGTTCAATTGGGCTCAGATACCAGCTCTATCGAAACCGTTGACACCATGTCTGTCCCTTCTCTCACCAGCTACGTCGTTAAGCGACCCTACCTCAAGCGCTGGCTGCAGCCAGTTGCTGAGTGGTACACCAACGCTGCTGGTTACCGCCGTCTCGGATTGAGGTAGAGCACCCATTCAATCCACTCCGACATTGTCTTTAATCACGGACCGTGGCCTCTTTGAGGGCCATGCTGTCTTTTCGGTCTTATTTGGAAGGCAATTGGGTGTTTGCTGCTGAGCTCGAATCAGCCAAATATCTCGGTTCCGGGACAAATGGCCAATCATCTTTTCGCCGATTGATGCTGACCACACCTTATATAGAGCCGACGACCTCATCCCTGAGGAGAGCGAACTTGTCCAGAAGGCTATCAAGCGCCTTCCCGCCAAGGAGGCCTACGACCGTGTTTTCCGACTCCGCCGCGCTTTCCAGGTAGGTGCTCCCAGTCTATAATATTGAGTATATGCATATATGGAGAGGTTTCCTAACGTCTCGTGATCGTTTCAGTGCTCGATTTCCCACACCCTTCTTCCCGCTGCCGAACAGACGAAGCCAGAGGAAGTGAGTTTCAATTCTACGCCTGCCAGTCGTTGGATGTGATCATGCAACTACCCAACAATGGAAGCTCAACCTAGTCACGGTACAATGGCTAACAGACTTCTTACAGGACCAAGAGTACCTCAGCCCCATTATCCGCGAACTTCAAAAGGAGGCACAGGAACGCGAGGATTTGGACAACCTGATTGTGAAGCGAAAGTAAAAAGGAAAAATAAAAAGAGACAAGCCCACGACGCCGTCATCAAGATTATAGAGCGATATTGCAGGTTTATATGATCAAAATTTGCATCGGATAGAAGAGAGGAACGAAGGGTTTTGTGTGATGTCGAATTTTTGCGAGATGCGTGCGATATTTTGAGTCGGTCTGTTATGCCTTCAGGGCTTGACGACGACGACTTCTGTACTCAATAGCTGTACAAAGAATCAATGCTGCTTATTTCCTTTGTTTTATAGACGTATTACTTCGACGCTGTAGTAACCTATGCCGAGCATAAAGAGTATATATATAAGGATATTCAGGCATCATCACATATCGGAATTGAATATAATTTAAAATTGATGTTCCCTAAATAAATGTATATACCATCTAATTCATAACCGTAACATCTACATCCTCCATCCTCCACATATACCACATAAACAGGGTCCTATGATTTTACAGCTCATCAATATGCTTGTCTTCTATTCTTTTTCTTGCCGACGGATGGAACACATACCTGTAAGGACGGAATTTCTCCGCGAGTTCCAGCATGTCCTTTTCTGACATGTACTTGAATTTGCCTCCTTTGGCTTTTAGTTTATTGACGTCTTTGCCGACGAACGCCGCACAGCCTCGTCTGGTGAAAGCATTTGAGTACATGACATAACTGGAATCGAGATTCTAGAACAGATCACTTACTGCACACCCAAATCCCCCGTCGAAAAAACATCGGTTCTCTTCAGCGTAAAACACGAGAACATTTCCACCGACCAGCGGCCCAGTCCGCGCACAGCAATGAGCATTTCCATTACCTCGTCGTCTGTGGCCTTGAGCAGTTTTTGAGTCGAGAGCTCGCCGTTGGAGAATTTCTCGGCTAGGCCTTGTATATACTCTGCCTTGCGTTGGGATAGTCCTGCTGTGCGGAGCGTGGGTATGTCTAGCTGCGATACCTGCGCTGGGGTTGGGAAGGGGTGTTTATTTTGTAGATTCGTCGTTGCTGTTGCTGTTGTATCAAATAAAGCCACAAACTTGTTCTTGATTGACCGCGCCGCGGCTCCAGAGACCTGTTGGCCAATGACGCTACTAACAAGACTTTCGAAAGGATCAATTTTCTCTGCCAGCCCTTCCGGGGAAAAAATCCGACAGTGGTGTTGCGCAATAACGGGCTTGAGGCGTGCATCCGCGGCGATCAGATGTTCAAGAGCCTTTTCGAGAAGGTTGCCTGTCGTCGCTATTGGCCGCGGCAGACCGGTTTTGCTGGGTGATACGTCTTCGGCTGATGGATATGCCACTATCGAGCTCCCCCTCGGCGTGACTAGCGTGGCATTGGTTCTGTGTGGTTCAACAGGCCGATCGAGTTGAGGCAGCGGCGGCGGTGTCATTCTTAGATTACTGTTGTCTGCAATTGACGTGACATCGCCGTTTGTGCGCCTCCTTTTTGGAGTTTGGGGTGTTGGCTGGTCAGCATCTTCAGCAATTAGTTCTTTTTTCGTGATGTTTTTCTTGGTTGGTGATTTTGTTTTCTGCTTTTTTGTTATGCCATTATCTTTGCTTGCTTTGCTCTTCCTTTTGCTGGTAGTAGTGCTTGTGCTTCCATTCTGATTGAGAGCAGAGGCTGTTTTCAGTGTTTCTGCTGGGCTTTTGGCAAGACCAGCACTGATCCTGACTGACCGTCTCGGTGCCATCGAGATCGGTAGAGTTCGTGCCGTATGCAGGGTCTTTTTGATAGTGGAAGACGTGATATGCTGGAATAGAGCCAGGTTGCTATTATTAATAGTTCTTTGATTGCTGGATTTGTAACAAAGAGAGAGATATATATATGCTTGGGATGAATTCTCAACGTCAAAAGAAGCGCATACTCATCACCAGCGCGATCAAATCGTGGATATCAACTTCTTGATGTAACGTCGACAGGACATGTGAAACTGAAGCCTGAGGCTGATAGTGATTACTAAGAACTGGTCGCGCTTTGCACGCGTGGTCCCGTGCTCAGCACCTAATCTAGCCGTTTCTGGACATCAACCATTCAACTACGGATGGTGTACGATCTACAAGACAGGTGGGTATATACTATGTATACAGACATTGGTGTTCTAGACGTCTGTTTTGTCCTCAATTGACCGACAGGATGAATACCCAGTGAGTCAACTGTCACTGTCTCGTTGATGACTGCTGACTTGGTCCAGCGAGCCAAGACTTGCAAGGATTGATAGTCTCCGGCAGGTCCGGCTTGCCACTCCAACATAACAGTGATAACAACACTATCAGTATCCAGTTGATTATAAGCACAGTCCTCGAACAAATGTCAATTGATTCCTTCGTTGAAGTTGTATCAAGGAACATTCACAACTCCAAAGCGTGGGGTATCCAGCTATCGAGGAGGATTAACTGCTTATATACAGACCCCAACACAGAATATCGGGTAGATTCTTATTGGCTGCAACGACGGTACGATATCAAATCAAATCGGACCAACGCCCAATCACGAAATTTGTTTTCTAGAATAACGATCTCCTCTGAAATTAAAATTAAAATTAACTGATAGATAATCACGGTAGTACGGGCTTACCCGCTCTGGCCCCCGTCGTAATGACCACGCGCGGCCTCGTCATGGGCATGCATAATCGTGCCACCAGCGAATCTTGCTTTTATCATTTAGATTTTATGTGGACTCGTCAATTGTCTTTGAAGTTTTCACACATCATATCTGACCCAACTGATTCATTTGCAACTCTGCACTGATAACTTGAAAGTTGACAAGTTGACACGGATAATAACCGGCAGATTTGACGGGGCGAAGTGACCAACCAATAGAGCCATCACCGATCAGGCAAGTTTCTGTCGAGGTCCAGGTCTGGAACAGCTATAAAATTATTATATACGTAGCACTCAGCACGACCGTGAGAGAGCAATAGGAGAAACAGCCATGCAATAACAACGGCGCTATCAGATGGGTGCTTGGCCGAGGCAACTAATATGTAGTCTAGTCAATCGTAATAAACGAGGATCGCTAGTCAAGTCCATAGCAAAAGGAAATAATAAATTTCAATGGTATTGTAACCCTGCTGATCAGCTGCAAGCCGCATCTGTATGTACTCCGAAAATAACCACGTCTTTATCTGCTGTCGGTCAGATTTGTGCTATTTTCAAGTTTGCCTTGTTTTGGATATTCTTGATATCATTGACACTGTATCGGATATCCCGTCTGATCATTGTTTGGATGGATCTCCTTTCGGTTTGATATAAACTTGGTCGTGAAATCTTGATTCGACCGCAGAGTTGGTCGAATGGGGCCGGGTGGCCAATCAATAGCTTGTCCACGTAGCGCCACGTAACATACATACGTAAATTACAGCACGGGCGACGGACCTGATAAGCTCGAAGCAGGCCAGCGGTGGTTTGTGGCCGCGGCCAGCTTCGTCAATTGATGTTGTTAGCCCATGTTTACCACAGAAACCAATTTGTTTCTTGATTATACGCACGCTGTACCCAGTTCCATCTCGATGTAGGCGCAGGTTACATGGACGACCAGATGGATGAAACGGTAATTTACGGGAGTTGTCTTAAATTGTCCCCTGGCTCCACTTAGCCCCTGCTAGCGCATTCTGCCATTGGCCCATTCCGTGGCTGGTCGCACCATTCCTGGTCGCCCCTTCCCTCGCTGCTGCCCTGCCTGCCCACTGCCCACTGCCCGCTGGCTCGCTCTTTCCCTCCAGGTCAAAACCAAAACGTGCCTTCCGCCAAGTCGCGAATTCCTTTTTCCCTCTCCTTCCTCAATCATTTTTCTTCTCTGGCACATTCCAGCCGTCGCTGCTTCTCCCTCGTTGAAGCTCTTCTTCTTCTCACACTCGTTCATCTCGCTTTGTTGTGTCCTTTTTCTCTGTACGTGCTTCCCCCCCTGGCTCTGCTCTGCTCTGTCTGCTCTGCTCCCTCGCTGCGCTCTCTCCTGGATTCAACCCTGACTGGAGTTCTGCTCTTTTAGTATACCGCCCTCTTAATACTTCATATCCATTAGCAAATACTCTCTGCAGTATTTCTCTTGGTAAGTGCCTCTGCCGTGCCTTCTGGTCCTTGTCCGCGACGTGTCCTGGGGGAGCGAACACGGGTGTCTGGCCGACCGCGAAGCAACACGGCCGACGCAAAGGGGGACGAGGAGGGAAACATGCCGTTCAAGCCAACCGTGTTGTTCGATTGTTGTGTGTTTCGGTGTAATGACATCGTGTCCATTCCCCTGGAATGCGGACGGATAAGGACTACAGGGGCCTAAATAAACACACCCATTCGACTGGAAACAAACTGACTGGTCTTCTCTTCGCGCTGGCAGATCCGGTTACACGACTTTCACAGAATTACGAGCACGATGGCCTTTTCCAAGTACATTGTTCCTGCCTTGTTGGCAACTGGCGCCGCCATGGCTGCCTCATGTGAGTTTAGGGAATACATCGAAGGAGAGAAGACGAGAAATCTGACTGACTGGCCTTCGTCTAGCCTCTGACTGTGGTACTTCGGGCGGCAACACCAACATCACCGCTCAGGCTGATGCCGATGACCTCTCTTCCTGCACAACTGTTGAGGGTGATATCACTATCATCCCCTCCGTCGCCGGTGGAATCACTTTCAACGGGATTGAGAAAATTTCCGGTAGCTTGATCGCCAACGGTGTGACCAACCTTACCTCCATCTCTGCTCCGGATCTCACCTCCATTGCCGACGAGTTCAACCTGCAGAGCATTATTCTGTTGACCTCGCTTTCGTTCCCCGAGCTTACTACCGTTGGCTCCATCGCCTTCCAGGCTCTCCCCAACCTGCAAAGCTTGACCTTCACCGCTGGTGTCAACACGGCTGACAACGTCAACATCCAAAACACTGGATTGACCTCCTTGTCTGGTATCGAGCTCGACACCGTCGCTGAATTTGAACTGATTGCCAACACTGCCTTGACCTCCGTCAATGTCAACAACATCAAGAACATCACTGGTACCTTCATCATTTCCGCCAACAGCAACAAATTGCAAGTCGAGTTCCCCAACCTGCTTACTGCCTCGAACATGACCTTCCGTAACACCAGTACCATATCCCTCCCATCCCTCGCCAACCTCACTGGTGAATTGGCTCTTATCGGAAACTACATCACCAACTTCTCTGCTCCCAACCTGACCACCTGCGCCGACTTGGACTTTGAGGACAACTCCGACCTCGCCACCATCTCGCTCCCAGAGCTCGTCACTGTCACTGGAGGTCTTTACATCTCTAACAATGAAGACCTGCTGACCGTTGACTTCCCCAAGCTGGCTACCGTTGCCGGTGCTATTGACATTACCGGAGACTACACCAAGTAAGTAAATTCGTAGATCCTGTCTATTCTGTGCACTGCTTTTATAACATCGCTTTTTCCAACGCATTCACTAACCCATTTATTTTTCACCAGTGTTACCCTGCCTTCCCTCACCGAGGTCAAGGGAGGTTTCAATGCTGAGAGTACTGGCAACTTCTCTTGCGATGCCTTCGACACCCTCCGAAGCAACGACGTCATCGGTGGTTCTTTCGCCTGCAACACTACCTCTCACCCCACCAACATGGACGGCAGCTCTGGCAGCTCAAGCACCAGCAGCACCTCTTCCTCTGCTTCGGCTACTTCCAGCAGTGCTGCTCTTGGCAACGTCGCCGTCCCTTCTGTGGGCTTCACCGCGGTCATTGGTGCTCTCCTGTCTCTGTTGATGTAAAGAAATTCTATGAGCGGGCCGTGATGTTTTCCATGTCGGTCATTTATCTCGACGTCTTTTGTAAAGGCTGGTAATAGGCGACTCTGTTTTGTGTGTGTGTGTTATTTGTACTTGTGTTGTTCTGCTCCTTATCTTGCAGAAAATTGTTTACTATTACTCGTGACTGTCGTTGTTTCCCTTCTTATGATAATAATCCAATTCCCTTCTCTTTTGAGCGTTTGCTCTGAACAGCCACCCCTACATTTCCTACCGCTTCTTCTACATTGTGTTGAGATAGTTGATACAGCTTTAGTTGAATACATCTTATGTACGACGAGTTGCTTGGGCGCGTACTTGTGTAACCTATGGAGTTTCTATCGAGTATGGCAGTGACGTCAGGTCTTGTACCTTCGCTCTCCCATCTATTTGTTATCCTCCTTCCTAGAGCGTCATCATACTCACACTTGGAATGGCGACCAAAGACTAAGAATAAAGAGCAAGTAATGTTTTATCACACCTCTTGACTGACAGAACATATCATGTCATGCCCTACTCTACTAATCGCAGTTTATGCTTTCAAATGGACTTGTGGGAATTATTGTGTAGAGAGCTTAGCGGTTTGGGATGCCAGCGATTCTTTTCTAGGTTCCATATACTATACTATACAGGGTATTCACCCTTATTCTGTCTTACTAGATTCTTTGTAGGAGCCATAGGAGCCAACCAGCCTTTTATTGCCCCGAAGTCTTTCAATATTGACCATATCAAGCTGCACGCGAAGCCCGGTGTGTAATTGTTGGCTGCTGAAGATGCAAGAAAAAGAGGCACGTTCGTTTGCTAGTCCTTTGCATGGCAATTTCTGCACCAACCTACCTATAGATTCTATCCATTTTCTAGTCCCCGGGAATTACTTGCTGACAACTTCATTTTCCAGAGCAATCTACATGAAACCAAGCGAACGCCATATCAAAAACCTTTGGGCTTTGTAGAAAGGATAGCTACTCAACGCCGTGCTAAAACAGCATGGATCAGCAGTCACAGACAATTCCCAGGTTCTTTGTATGTCAACAACAGTCAATGGTAGAATATCTCTGGGCTTTGAGACAGTTGAAAACAACAAAGATTGTGATGGGCCTCAGACAAGACATGATACTCTTTATTCTCCGATAATAAAAAGGCCTCCAAGGCAGAGAATCAACGGATTAGGCCGACAAACGGCAAGTGATTTCAAACGCACCTGGCTAGAAAAATTTGTTCAGACAAAGAGCTTTGCCCACAAATATCTGCTTTAGGAAGCGACGAGCTCAAATTGGATTACCTTCGCACCGCCTGCTTCTTCTTTTCTCTCTCATTCCCCCCTCCTTCTTATGTTCCTCTTCTCTCATATGCCTAGCCTTCTCGACAATATATACCAATACCTCACCCTATCTTTTCTTACCGACGTCCTGCTTGATTATCCAACACGACTCTCTATTGAATCTGTTTATTCCCCAATGGAGAACGACCGTGGTTCTCTTTCCTTTCGTCCTATCGTCCAGAACGTTTTTTGAATGAGTGGAAGGCTAAGCCTTAATGAATGAAGGCATGCCTCTAATACGCGGGCTGTGGCAGGGTCGTACGTCATTTAATCCTCTTTCTCTCTCTTTGAGGTAGATACTTACGCATAGCGAGTAGGGGCACCTCTGAAATTGGGATCTCAGCAGGTTCAACCACTTGGTCCAAGAAGATACCGAAGCTTGGAGACAGCAAAAAGAGAAGAACGGCGTTTGCAACGCCTTGCAGAGAAGAGAAAGATGTATCACGAAGAAGTCCAATTATCTTTGCTAGATCTAGAAGAGATTCTAGCAAAACGCACACAGCAAAGCTATGCAGGTAGCGACAATGACATCAACAATGATGGTGATCATGTAAGTAAGCGTTGTTTTTTGTCAAAATAAGAATCATAGCTAACAAGTGGAACAATAGCTTTGGAGCCTTCGGCGCCAAAAGATTCAGGATTTGCCAAGGTCCTGGTTGTCTTTGGACTGGGGCAAAAGCACGCTAGAATATGTTCAACATTCCGCAGTCGAGAATTCTGAATGGTTCACGCCCCCTCCAAGTCTCATTGACTGGCTTCAGGGCCAGGATGGGCTTAAAATTGATGGGAAGCCTAAAGAGCTCGAAAGAGCTTTTCAACTTCTTCGATGTGATGAAGAGATGCTTCAAAGCCGGCATGTTGAAACCTCGCCAATTCTAGAGTTGTCCTCCAAGTAGCATGGGGATACATCTACTTTGTCACCCGGAGCAGAAAGGCTGTTATCAATGAATTAGCAGTACCCAGTAGTATACCTGGAAAGTTGTTCAGCGAAAATGCTCACTTTGCCAGAACAGAGTTCTTGATGGTGCATTCTCTTTATTTGTTCTGGAGAAAAGGGACATATACGTTGTCAGGACGCTCGAAACAGTGTGGTCTGCCAGAGTATCAAGGTCACGCAGGACTTGTTCCGACTAACAAACGGCAACATTACGTGAAAGGACTTGAAATAATATCGAACCCCCCGAAATGGAAGGACGAAGCCAATGGACTCGATGTTTTTGCCATTCAGGGAAGGAACGAACTCGATGGGCTTCCAAAATCCCCATGGATGAGTTGTAAATCATGTAGTGGTCGATGATCATGTGAAGATCCCCGGTGGACGATAGAAACAAACCCTCGCTTTGTCATATCACGTCACAGGTGCAAGCCCTCCGAGAATAGCCAGTATTCTAGACCAGTTGATGGTTAATGGAAATCGCTGCACCCAAATAAATTGTTTGCCAGCAGTAGCTTAGAGCCCAACTTGCCTCGGGATGGAAGGCAAGCCTTTCTCAGAGATGGTAAAGGAACTATCGAAGGAGCTGTCGATAAGTGCTATACAAAAAAGCACACACCTAATTCACATTTGACTGCCTTTCGGATTGCTTGCTGTATTATAAACTGCGAGTTGGTATCGTAAGTAAGGAGGTGCAGTATGAATGGTTTCTTCTCAACTGGGGCAAATAGGCGTCTTTATATCCGTCAACTGCCTGGATTCGCAAGTCGATTAATTCCTAATACCGGGTTTTTATGGCAGCAATAACCAAATTCTTTTCGAATTCAATATACCTAGGCTGTTTACATTCCCCATCCTGAAAAGAACAGATGAAATGGAACAAAGAATATTTACTACAAAGGACGATACGGCCCACTCACTCATCTGATCACTCCGCGCATAACTAAACCTCAGTTTTTCGCAACAATTCAACATTTCTTCGTATATATGGCTTCAATTGAGAATCCCCACTAACCAAACATGCCCGGTTATGTCAATTGGAAGACTGTCAGACTTTTAGCACTTGATTGATATCTGAAAGTTGCGAGTTGTATGTGTTCGTCGTTCGAAATGCGTCGTCCTCAAACTAACATTCAAACAGCGAGCCTCGCATTGGGCGTACACTTTTTTTCGCTCGCAAAACACAGCACCCGTCTCACGCTCCGATTGGTTGGACGCTTTTACCATGCTTTAGCGCGCGGGTATTAGTCATGCTTCGTTTTTCGTTGAGTCTGTAAACTTATAAAGTCAGGAAGGTGACCGAAGGCCTGTGACCGCGGAGTCCTTCCGTACTTAGACTGTGAAGTTAGACAGAAAACTACCACAAGCCCATTAAGGAGACCCTTTTTGATGGTTTGGTGGTCATATAGTTATACTCCGCTGCTGGATTGGGTGGCAGCTCGTTGTATCTATTCCGTTATCAGCAGGCTCGCTGTCTCAGTGACAAATTGTCAGATCTCCCCTCGTATTGCTTCCCAGTTTCTCTTTGTTCCTTGGAAAATATCAACTATCAACTGCGATACGATCCCATGTTATTTAGTCGTTGTTAGTTGCCCTTAAATCTGTGGTCGTCCCGATTAAGCAATGCCAGCCCCATGTGCGCTCCCGCTGGTTCTTTCCCGTCGTCCGCCTTGCATGCTTCCTCCCGCTCGATCTCACAGTTCATCTTCTCATCGTGGATCGCCAGTGCCTCGGGGTTTGGTGCTTTCTCGGCCTAGTGCCATGCGTGATTATGTTCACTGCCTTCCTGCGTTTACCTCGAGTCTATCCTCCCGTTTACTCTCCTGTTCGTCAAGGGCCCCGCGACAGGAGTGACAAGCCTGTCGAGTCCTGCCTCGGCATTAGATGAAGTCAGTACGTATGTACTATGTAGTACGGAGCAAGTACGTGCATATTAGACATCGATGGTTACAGGAATGCCTATTTGAAGAACTCCGGTGAAGACGGCACCTGTTCGATTCTCCTACTTCCACAGATCTAATCGCCACGCATGCCTGCCTACCAAGATCCTGGTAGTGCATGCATCGGCGCATGCACACAAGATGGACTCCGAGCGATGGCCAGGCTAAATTCTCTTTTGACTTTTTCCCATGGCTTCGTGGCGCCGATCGATGAGTGAATGATAGGACCGGGCTTATTCTTTGGCGACAGCCGGATCCTCCTCCCGCAGTCCCCCGTATGCGGGTCTCTCTGTGGGAGTCTGGGAGAGAAATTTTCACAATTCTACGGAGTACTAGCCATGGAAAAATGCCCAAGTCCACTGGCACTAGATATCTAGGCAGGACGGGCTTATTCAAACTAGGGAGGTCCTCGAAAACTCTATCATGAAAGCCGGCAGATCGCTGGAGCTGGGCCACTGGCAGAGAGGGAAAGACTTTGTGATATATGCCTGGAAACGTTCCCAATAGTCGCAAAAAGGGAAAGGGCACGCGTTAATCTGTCAATGGTGTTTCAGCAAGGATTTCAACATGAACGTGGGGAGACGCCTCTGTGGATCATGGATGGACAAGGAGGAGACCTGAAAGCCAAGGCCTTGGCCCTACCCGGCCAACGCTCAGACGTTGCAGGTTGCACCGTGATGCACAAGGAATAATAATAGCTAATAATACAGATCAAACCAGGGTTGACTTTTCTCCTTTTGCCATCTCGATCAATGGTGCAAAGGTTGAGAATATGATAGCTCCCAATCGACTACAACCAACACGGTTATCGAATACGCGCACTACTGTTTGCTCGGGAGTCTAGCCCCCCCTGCCACCCGCTGCGTACATCGACGCCAGTCTTTTCGCCAGCAGAACTTTGCGCCATTACTTACCGCACTCTTTTTGAGCCAACACCGGCGGAGGAAAGCGAAGGAGAGGTCATGGATGCAACTCTCGAGCCCCTTCCCAACGATATGGTTCCTTTTTTGATTTGGCCCCGCCAAGTGCCACGATTCGCTGCTAGAGTTAAAAACTTGCAGAAAGCACTTATGTACACACTGCAGGCCTTTTTGAGTGCAGTCCCGATCGTGATTGCAGTTTGAAAATGACTTTTCCGGCTGTAGCATCCGGGCCTAGGGGCTGGAAATGATGACTCGGTGGCTCACTATTCCAATAGCCTTGCGTGTTATCTGCGCCTCGATCTCGAAAGGCGAATGCTTAGAAATACGGCACTATGTATATAGTTAATTCTGCTCTCTACACTACACTACAAGACCCCCCTCGCAGATTTGAGAGGGGAAAACGATACATATATGATCCCTCTGTTCAATGTGGGTCTATACCGTTCCTCGACTTTCTTTAGGACCCGCTTGACGCACAGCGGCTGCAAGGACATTTGTACCACAACGACGAGTATTATTCTTCCGTAAGTCTAAACTAGGCTTAAGGTCTGCTCTAGCCGGCCCGAGGTCGCTATGACATGCAGTCAGCTTGCGAGAGAATGTGTGTGTGGGTAGCCTCGTGATTCGATCACGGAACCATACTATGAGGGTTGAATTGAAATTCGCCTACGCTCTGGCCACAGCTTCTTTTCTCGCTTGTTGTCCATGCATGGACACAGGGCTAGATTCTGGATATATGTAGGATCATGACCAATTCGTTTCAGGCGAAGGTGTGCTACACGACGTCAACGATCGCTGCTTGGCTGCAATGCGAGTGATTATCAAACCATCATTCTATCATGACTCTAACTCAGCGTCAATGGTGACTTACGTATTGGCGCGATTGTTGTGGCAATGGCCGATGGCGACCACTCGCTAGATGGGCCAATGGCTAAATTATTGCTATTAGAGACTCTGATCTGGGTTTACGATTGGCTTCGGAAAGTAAATGATGCAAGGGGAATCCATTTTATCTGCATCGATCCAATGTAGCTGGGCACGAATCACATGCCGCGGTTCCAGTTTTGCATGCAATTGCTAAATCGGGCCACGCTCGCAGTGAGTTTGGTGCGTGGATCTTGCCTCTTGCTACTGATATACCTGTTTTATGACAGGGAATGAAACAGCGGATTCACTAGTCGAAGAACAGTAGGTGTTCTGCCCCAACAGGGTTCGTTCCTCAGTTCCCCGTGCGCGATACAAGTGCGGGAAGGCTGCAGGACTGAAGGCAAAGTTTTGGTACCTGTGTACGTAGTAGTACCTACATCTATCTACTTTTGCTTCTCCTGCATGGCTTTCTCCGCCCGCGATGTTCGCAGACTGCATGATTCGTACGTAGTTTTTTACGTTTTCACGGCACACTGCAGTGTGCATTATCCGCTTTACTCTAATCCAGAGGCCAAAGCGAGGGGCAAGGGGCGTCTGTTTCTTGTTCAGGGATATATAATCTGAGCTCATGCTCGACCCTGTGCATGCTGGATGTTCAAACTTGTTCGACCTGGGTTCTCCGTCCCATGCATTGCATTAATAGATAACTATTGTATCTATTAGTCCTAGAACTTTCTACCTTTCTTCTTTTCTCCCCCCTTCCATCTTCGTGGACATATTCCTTCTCCCTTGTCTTGGCCCATATACAAACAAACATGTTTGAAGATACTTGGAGTGACGATGTGTCGCGGCGTTGCTCATTGCCGTGAGTACTACTTGATATGATTTCCCCGTGCTGGAAACAATCCTAGGTACTGACAGGGATGACCACAGCACACTGAACTCATTCACATTCCGCTGCGAGGCAGAACGACAAGAAGATCCTACAATGCGACGTTTACCACCATTGCCTCGCGTCGAGCCATTACCCCCCGGTCCATTCAACAACAATGCTTTCGCGCCAGCTTCTTATGTTCCAAGCCCTCCCAGCTCTCAAGACGCTTTCCCCAGCAAGTCAGCATGGCTCGGCAATGAGCAGCAGTCTCTTGTATCGCCTCCTTCGCCGGCCAGCTCAGTGGAATTTTCACTCAAGGATACCTTTTCTACTCAAAAAGCCTTTGGCTGGCCCAACGACCTCTCATACACCGAAATCATGTCTCTGGTAGCTCCCCGAAATATCAACCGGAAGCCGCCCCTTCAGCAACTATGCGGACGCAAGCGCAAAAATGAGACTATCTCCAGTGACCAGGATGACCAGCGCGAGAAACACCGCATCGCGGAGGGAAACCGGCGTAAAAATCTCAGTCAATTACATCGAGAACTAGACAGCCGTGTGCACGACTTCTTCCTCGAACGCGCCGGATGGAATCCCGGCAAGAGTCTACCCCAGTCCAAGGAGCACATTGTACAGGGTGCCGTTTTTCTGATTGATTTCATGCTTGCCATCATTGTACACTTGCTACGACAGGAGAAAAATATTCCTTCCCAGTTATCGGAGAATCTTCAGGGCCAGCTTCGAAGCATGCAGCTTCAACAGCTGGTTGCGAGCTTGCAATCTCAAAACCAGGCTACACAGTATCAGATGCGGACGCTGAAGCAGGAATATAACGAGTTGCTTGATCGCCATCGTGCACTGGAGTTCAAACTCAAGTCGTATGACCAAGTGTTTCGTTCTCCGAAGCCAGAGGGTGCCACGCCCCCGCCATTAGCCACGATACCTGCGTCACAGTCACAGTCGCTGCCTGCGTCATCTGAAAGTCAACATGGGAAAAGCTTGCTACCAGGTCTACGAGTTTTCTGTGATGAGATTGCCGCCATAAGTCCAGAGTGTCCTGATACTGCCCCCAATCACAACCACCACAACAACGTCCTCATCGGAGGATCTCGAAATCTCGAAGTTATCCCGCGCAGTATGATGTCTCCAATAACAACAATGAGTCCTACATCACCAATGTGCCTCACACCGTCATTCTCACAACCGTCTCTACCACCATCTCGACGCGAGTCTGTGAATCACATGATGTAACCTGACTTGACTTGACCAACCCTAACGACTGATGATTTGACCTTTTTTCCGCCTCGTCTCTTTCTTTTATGGCTTGGATAGAAAGAAGCATGAACCGGTGGAATTGTAGACAAATCTTTTTTTTTATACCATGCAAAGCAATGAGTGACGCTGTCGACTTTTCTTTTTCTTATCTCACTTTCAGGGGGTTGTATGCTATGGGAGCCCACCGTGTATTATTATCTGATGACCTTTTTTCCTTCCAGCACATTCTTCTTTCTTTTTCTCTTTCCTACCCCATCTATCCCGACAACAATCTCAACGACCCGTCGATGAGATCAAGACCAATTTCTTTCGTTGCACTTATATACGATTTGTTTTTCCTTTGTAAGTATGCTCAAAAGACTGTCTATTCTTCCTTTCTTCTTCCATCTTTTTCGGGTTGGTTTGTTCTGATATAATATTTATTACTGGGTCTATATTAATACGTTTTTTTGGTCTTTGGGGTTTCACGTTCATGTCCATACGTTTCTTTTTTCTCTTTCTTTTCTTTTTACAACAGACGAGAAATATAATTATTCTGATAGACACCTGTACCCTGAAAGTTAGAATTTTCCTATCCCTGCACCTAGTACATAGCTACGTAGCTCGATGCGATAGAACCAGGTGATGCACCCCTGAAAAGCCATCGTACATGTGAACTGCGCCTATCCGCATCACATCCCTTGCATGAATATATCCGACCCATGAGCAGAATATGCACGTATTAAAAACTCCGTAGATACATATATAATCAGACCAACGGTTCATCCGTCACCCATTACTCGACCTTGCGAGGAGACGAGAGACACGAAGCCCAGGCCTGGAGCGAAGTGTGTAGAGTTCGCTTGTGAGGTTTGACGCAGGGATGTACGCCGTATGATGAATTGGTCCTGGTACGGAGTACTTAGTGTATGCTAAATAACGTTATTTGTATGTGGATTGTGGGAAATTATTCGGAGAAATAGTTACAACGTCCGCGCAGGTTTCTAGGTACATATGTATATGTATGAGTGCATTTGGTCGTGTCTCTGTGATATGGCTTATTCTTGTTTTCTCCATGCTTTTACTTGCTTTTTTGTGTTGTAGGTATATGCAGTAGCCCTAACCCTAACTGTCGAAGAGCGGGCAGCGGCACATTACGCCGACAGAGAGCGATGAGATTAGATAAGATGATAAAATAGGGTTGTTGGTTTTCTTTGTCTGGATTTAATTTCAGTGGTTTAATTGTAGGCTGTTGGATTGTCTCACTGTATGTACTCCGTACGCGCTATCGTATGTATATTAAGTGGCTTGGTATGGTCATCAGCCACCAGTTAAACTGTACGGAGTATGCGAATAGTAATACCAAGACATGCATGATACGGACATATTTTCTTAATTCTTATCATAACTATATTATATTGACATAATATTTTATAGACATTAATTATAATAAAAATTAATACATAGAGACTTAGCGTCAAGTGGCAATCTGTCACGACTCACGGGCGCCATCCGACGCTAAGCCCGATTGGCCCCGGGCTCTCCCTGCCGGCCCAGCTGGAACTTCTCTCCATCTCCATCGTCGAGACGAGACCACGAGCGACCATCCCATCACTCCCCCTTCGCCAACCCTGTACATCTCCTTTTCATTCTCGCCCCCCTCCTCGCCGTCGTCTGAAATACTGCCCGCCCGTTTGTATATCCCACCCCCTTTGTCGCTCGCTTTGATTTGAAACGCAACCAAGATTATTCCTTCCGGATCCTCGGGGAAGTCTAAAACAAACCACCACCACGGAATTCAAGATTAGACTATTCAGCATCGACGAAGATCTTCTCTTACCTTGGCCAGATACTTCCCTTGCCGATCGATCTTACCCCGCGACTTAAACTTCCACTGTTTCACTCTCGATCTCGCGTGTTCGGGTGACGAAAAGGGACCAGGGAGACAACATTTCTGTGCATGATGTTGCTTCCCAAGGGTGGCGTGAATTGGAAGGCCGCTCGCGCCAGGTTACCGCCATGGCGAGCTATCATAATTTTGCTGACTCGCCCTCGGTTTCTTGTATCGATTGTCGTCACGGGGCTGGTCGTTCTTTTATGGCGCGGCATTAGCAGTTCGGCTGCGGAAATGCAGAGGTTTGTGTGTTCCGTTCTTGAATACTAGGAGGTAATACGGTGTGCTAATGTTTCGTTCAGTTTCTATTGCTACGGACCTTCGAAATCACCAATGCATATGTCAATCAACGAGATGAACGAGTGGAACGCACATTTACAAACGCCTGTAAACTTCAACCATCATGAATCCTACGACGTGAACTCAACCTCGATATCGCTCGTCGATCTCAACCCCATCAAGTCGTCGCCCAAAGCCGCTACCAACGGAGAACGTGTATTGATTCTTACGCCGCTACGCGATGCCGCCCCTTACTTGCCAAAGTACTTCGACCTCCTTTCCTTATTGACATATCCTCACGATCTCATCGATCTTGCTTTTCTGGTCGGCGACTCGACAGATGACACCCTTGCGGTCCTCAGCTCTGAACTCAACCGCGTTCAAGACCAGGTCGAGGAGAAGATTGCTTTCCGTAGCGCTACAATTGTGCAGAAGGACTTTGGCTCCGACATTGACATGGACGTCACGGAGAAGCATTCTTTTGAAGCTCAAGGGCCGCGTCGAAAGTCTATTGCGCGCGCTCGTAACTTCCTCCTCTACTCGGCTTTGAAGCCCGATCACTCTTGGGTCTACTGGAGGGATGTTGACATTGTTGACAGCCCAAAGAAGATTCTGGAGGACTTTATGGCTCATGACAAGGACATTCTTGTTCCCAGTAGGTGTTCTCTTCCGCAACAATTTAGTAACCCCGGCTAATGTCTATGCTAGATATCTGGTTCCATCGTTATGAGAATGGAGTTGATATCGAGGGTAAATGTAGGTTGACTCCTTTTGAGCTACTACCTCGTCAGAAACCTAACTAACCGAATTATACAGTCGACTACAACTCCTGGATCGAGTCAGACAAAGGCCGTCGGCTTGCCGACTCCCTCCCCAAGGACACGATTCTGGCTGAAGGTTACAAGCAATACGACACTGGCCGCACGTATCTGGTGAAACTGGGTGACTGGCGAAAGAACAAGGACGAAGAAGTGGAGCTCGATGGAGTGGGAGGAGTGAATATTTTGGTGAAGGCCGATGTCCACCGATCTGGTATACTCTACTCTGCCCCGTCACATTTCTTGCAATTTTAACATTTGATAGGTATAAACTTCCCTGCCTACTCATTCGAGAACCAAGCCGAGACCGAGGGTTTCGCTAAAATGGCCAAGCGAGCTGGCTACCAAGTTGTCGGTCTTCCGAACTACGTTGTCTGGCACATTGATACCGAAGAGAAGCCCGGTAACCTCGGCGGACGCAAAGCATATTGATCATACATATACAATTCGCCATTATAACTATTTGACGTGAATGAAGGAAGAAGAAGGCAAACCGCCGTAGTCTTGTTCTTGTTGCCATTTGTTTTGTGATAATGTCCGTCCCGATCAACGACACCGAAACAATACAGGCATGCCCAACCCTGGCATATCCAATTGTGCGATAAACATCCGCGGAATCACGTCGCGGTTTAATGATACGGTAATATAAAGACTTTTCTTTTTGTTCGTTGCACTGTAGGATTCATAAGTGTTTCCTATTTGATCCTTTTCTACTGGCGCTCCGGGTAAACGATGGCATTTGAATTTCTTCTTGTTGTTGTAACTTTGAGTGTGTGATGCTCTATACTTTGATACTTTACTTTACTTTACTTCTATACTTTCTTATAGACCCTTGACAAGGTTCTTAATTTCTGTTTCTATCATTCTGCCTATGGTTCGTTTGGCTGGCTATCCTTGGTCTGCGGGGAATGGCGCCTTGTTTTGTCCTGTCTTAGGAACATGAAATTGATTGGCGACTGCCTTGTACAGCGACATGATCTGCTGTCTCTATGTATGTATGTAGTCTGGCTGAAGAGCATATATATGGCAGATCTTGTTCTACCCCGGTGTTTGCCGCGGAGATGTTGCCGACCCCCACCATGCTCAACGGGTAGCCAACCTCACCTCAATGACAAGTGACGCATCCCCGCACTAGCATCGACAGCCAGTAAACTCAATATAACCTCATCTCTTCATCTTTCCTCTTCAGTAAACCCGGCAATTCTTCACCCTGGCTACTCTACGAGCCCTGCGACCTTTCACCCCATTCCACCCCCTTCCTAGACCAAACCAGAGACAACAACTGTCTTTGCTATTCCAACAGAGGTATCGTTACTCATCGCGTCAAAAAAGCACCATGAACATCGAACCAACCCAGAGGCAATGGCTGTGCATCATCCCTGACAAGCCCGACCGGCTTGCAAAGAGGTTGGAAATTCGACCGTATGTGTCCGCCTGATCAGCTTCAACCAGAACCTAGCTGATTCCATCCTTTTCTCCTTTACTAGAATCCACTTGGCAAATGTAAAGCCCTTCATTGAAGCCAAAAGACTCCAATTTGGCGGTGCGTATCCCTTCCTCAACACTTTGAATTTGTGTTTTGTCTGACTGAAAATGGTAGGACCCATGTTTCATGGAGCACACCCCGTTCCAGGCGAGGCACCTCAATTCAAGGGCAGCACGATGATATTCCGCGCTGAGACCGAAGCGGAAGTGCGCGAGATCCTGCAGAATGATATTTATGCGACCTCTGATGTGTGGGATTTGGAGAATACGCAGATTATTCCGGTGAGTTTGCTTCTAACTATTTCCTGGCGTGACTAGGTATTTTGAATACTGAGTATTATTACAGGTTTTGAATGTGATTTGAGGTTAGATAGTCTGCCTGTACAAAAGTACCACTTCTAGGTCATTATGCATGAATAGTATACTATATACTATATACAGTCTAAGCATCAGACATGCGCCCATCCGTTATCAGCCAAGACATGCATCTCATTTACGAGACAGAATTCCCCATTTTCCTCTCTTCCTTCCTTAGTCGTCTGCCACTCCTTTATGCGTTTCGAAACAGTCCTCTTCTTAAGGCCATCCGTCGTAAACCACCGTCGCACGCGATTCTCCCAATTCCATGCCCAAATTTGCCATCCACTTGTCTTGGAAGAAAAGAAGGATGACGGGGACGGCCACCCGGCTGAATGCACATATTTGTAAGCATTTCCATCATAGGCGACCCGCACATTCGGGTTCAGCCATACCCCCTTTTGCGCGGATAGAGGGTTGTCCGCGTGGATAATGCAGCATTCTGAGCCCTCGAGGTGGTGTGTGGCTAGACTGTCTGGGATGCCGCGGAACCGCAGAGGGTTTGCGGTGTCGTAGAACGGGGCAGTGTCCATTATGACTTGTACATGTTAGTCATACTATGTGACGTATAATGGGGTGGGAACTAACCCATGCTGTTCCAACAGCTTCGTACTGGAGTTGCCTCGCCGCGCTCAAGCGCTTGTCGAGATTGACTGGCTCGAAAATACGGCCATGTCTGCATGATCGGCTCATGGCCCTCAACATCACGCAGCGCAAACGTGTCGTAGAAATTAGGCGGATTGGAGAAATCCAGAGCACAAGCGGCCGCATAAGAGCCTTGGTTCGTGTTGAGGAGGGTGTAAAAGTCGTCATTCTGTTCTCCCTTTAGCTACTGTAATATACCCACGACATGGAAATGAGAGGGACTTACCGTAAAAACGACATCATTCAGAAACAAAATCTTATCAAACTTCATCCTAAACTTCTTCTCAAGAGCAGCCAATGGCTTCAAACTATCATTCCTCTGCCTTGACAAGAACGGTATCCTCCTTAGCTCTTTTCGTCCTCGTGATGTGTCAATCCAACCATCCTCCTCCTCTTCACCTTCCTTGCCCTTGTCCTTGGGCACTTTCGAAATCTCATCCGCATGTGTCGTTTCACTCATGCTAATGCTGCGTTTCACGCCCAGCTGGCCCAGTGCATCATCGAGGTCATGCAGCGCACTTTTGGTTCCATCCCAGCTACCGCTCTCGATGATCGATACATACACATTCTCCGGGCCCAGGGATTTGACCAGCTGAACAAGCGCCGTGTTCCAGTGTGATCTTAGTATAGCCTCGTTGTTCCAGTGCGTGCTAGATATGAATATGCGCTGTTTCTGTTTCCCATCCTCTCCCTCATTAGCCAGTTCAATGCCCGAATCTGACTGACCAGCAGCCGATATTGTGTGGTTCACGCGGTAAAAGACCCATGAAATGTCAATTAGAACGGCGAAAACGGCCAGGATGACAAGTCTGCTCAGAAGCCGCCTTATGCGCGTGTTGAGAAAGGGCATTGTTTCAAGCTAGTCCAATACGCTTTCATCAATGATGCTTTCTCGTTTAAACATCAGAAAAATGTATATATACGTAATCACCGAGCATCATGAACGGTCCGATCTAGATGCTCATAAACGGGACATCAAAAAGCTAGGTTGTTACCTAGATATATAGGCATAGAGGAATAAAAAAGATAATGCAAATATGGACCGGCGCCTCTATCCAGAAATATATGTAATTGGGATATGTTTCAACAACGAATGTAAGCGCTATAAAGAGTCGAAGAGCTGAAGCTGATGGACGGAGCATGCGGAAAGCGAATAGCCTCTTTTGGTTAGCGTTGTCTCAGTAATGCAGGTACCTGTTACGGCCTCAGGCACCAACATTGGAACCTGCTATCAGTGCTATGGAATCAAAAGTTAAAGAAGTGCGTGGTAAATTTGGTTCCAATATCAGATTATATCTTCCTCGTTGCTACAGATATAAGCATTTAAGAAGCTGATTCAACCCGTGGTTACTATCGATTCAGGCTTTGGAAACAAGGTTGCACAGAGATTAAGGATTTATTCTAGGCTATCAGTCTAGAATCATAAGTAGTGTAAAAATGTACATGTCTAAATAGAATAGAAATCTAAGGCAAGAGGGAATCAAAGCAATATCCACGCCAAGCAATCAGGCTAGGAATAAACAGAAAAAAGCAACAACATATATACATGTCTATTTAAACAGAAATATCACGCTACAATGCCAAACCTGCTTTTCAGAGAAAGCCACTTCTCATAAGCCAACAACTTCAACTCAACGCGTACGTACGCTGTAAACGCGGACAGGAAGCGGCACAGATTGCCAAGTTTCAATAAGCTGCCATTTTGGGAGACGAATTCCATCTGCTCTTCGAATACGGCTCTGGTGGCGTACCGTGCGAGAATCAAGAATGTGCGTACTGGGCCTTGGCGAGTGTGTAGATTCTCGTCGAGACTTCGGGCTAGAAATATTGCATTAGATTGTTATCAAGACGGAATTAGCTGACTACTCACTGAGATCGTTCGTTTTGAGGATCAACAGCATGACACGAGGCACTCTCCCGAGAAGCTCGACTAATTGCTGGAGCATCCCTTCGCCCAGAGCAGAGGTGACGTTGCTCTTTTCTTGCTTACTATCCCGCGAAGACACGATTTTTTTTTGAGAAATCACCGTAAAATCTCGACCGGTGATGGCGCTCGCGAAAATTGGGAAATGCTCATCAGTTACGCCCGCAACTTCATATGCGTATTGGCGCATCTTCTTCTCATCGCCCTCGATTACCGAAAGCCACAGTTTGGCATAATTCCGACGCAGGTCCTGAGGAATGTCTCGGTACAAGCCGTGATCGTAGAGAATAATATCAAAGTTGGGTTTGCGGCGGGTTTCGTTCTTCCGAATGGCGATATTACCGCCGTGAGGGTCACAGTGCAGAGGAGCATTGTCCCCAAAGATCATTTCGTTGAAGATGTGCGCAAATGCCGCTGACACTTCGTCGCGGTCAATTCCGTTGTTATCGAGGAACTCCAAATCATCGGGGCGAGATCCAGAAATGAATTCCATGATTAAAATTCGCTTTTCGGCGGACATGACTGCAATATGAAGTTAGCTATATGCTGTTAATATATGAGGGATAAAACGAACCTTCAGGAATTACCAACGGCATATCGGTATGTTGTTTGAAATACGCCTTTGCTCGCATCGCATTTTCGGCTTCATGCCGAAAATCAAGTTCCATGGGCAACGACAAATCCATCTCTCGCGATAGCCATTCCAGGTCATATTCAGGGAAAAAGCGCTTAAGGGTGGAAAAAGTCAATCGAGTCAATGCCAAATCCAGCGGTACCCATTCCGCAAGAGCAGGATGCTGGATTTTCACAGCCACTTTTTGCCCCGTTTCCTTGAGTGTCGCAACGTGGACCTGAGCAAGCGATGCAGCGCCTATAGGACTGGTCCCGAAGGTCGAGAATACATCATCAATTTGTTTCCCCGTATCTGCAAGGAACATTGCCTGGACTGACTCGAAAGACGAAACCGGGCACTTGTCCTGCAATGGAATAAAAGTTGTTGTCCATTCCAGCGGAAGAAGATAGCCCATGCTGCTCAAATGTTGACCTAATTTGATGAATATGGAGCCATTCTTCTCAAGAACCACAAGCGTACGCTCTGCACATCGTTTGTGACACGCTTTTAGCATCGCATCCTGTTCTTCCGGAGATCCACTCGTTTGGTTGAGAGTCGTTCGATAGCTATTGAACAAAAAGAATCTTATCAGAGATATATTTCTCTCGAGAAAAAAGTAACAGAGTCAGACTTACTCATTGATGCAAATTGCGAGAGTGCTAACAACTCTGGCACTTCGCTCTGCAGCCGCATAACCATGTTTTATATCACCCCAAAATCCTATCAATGCAACACCTAGTGTACCCCCAGCAGCTGCAAGTTGTATAGCCGTTCGTCTCTTGAATCTCCTTTTCGGCTCGGCAGGCCCAGAACCAAGCTCCTCCTTCCATTTCGGCGCATTTGACTGTCGCAGAGGCGTGGAATGAATTGCCCTTCTGACCGGTACGTTTCCGGATGGCGCAAACGGCCGCTTATGTGTCCAGCATCTCCTACAGAACGACCATGTGTTGCGCGTTTGCGACAAGGACGACGGCGACGGCGACGTTAAAATCTGCCGAGGAAGAGCGGATTTCATGGCCTCCTTCAAGACCAGCTAGCTGAGCTATTGTTGTCCTCACTAATCACGATTGCAGTAATTTTCGATTTCCCAAGAAGAGCATGCAAAGAGAAGATTATCTTGACCGCGTTTGTCCTAAAAGTTAAAGATCGCAGCAGGATCAAGAAGTACGAAATCGCTCGGGACCGCACCAATGACGTCGGGGTGAATTGTTTCGAAAGGAAGCGGAGATCAGAAAAACACACAGGGAAAAATATATTTACAGATAAAGAATTCCAAGACCTCAAAAGAACAGAAAAAACGTCGTCGCAAAAATCGACCGCAGCGAACAGAAGAACTTTCGGGAAGGAGGGAAAAAGGTTGAGATGCGCGACCAAAAGGGGAAAGTAGTTTTTCCGGGTTTCCCCCGTGTCATATAACCCTAACCCTAATCGCGTTGCCCTAGAGCTTTCTTATTATGCGGACCGGGCTACAGCACTAAATAGACGAATAGAAATGTGATATTAGAGCAGAGCTTGATACATTACTGCTGCTATTACTAGTCATGCTGGGCGTCTTGTCAGCCATGGTTTTATGGTATCTAGTGCTGCGAATTCGTGGGTAAGGTAACAGAGGACCGAGATTGATCAAGTGATATCCCAGCAGTATTAAACACGGATCATGTTTGTAGTACGTTATTTTATTAGTTGCACATGAGCTGAAGATATCGTGCTGACTTTTCTTTTTCGTCAGATGGAAAAATTGGGGCCTAAGGCACTAATTCAACGTCAATTCAACATCACGTTACTTCGAGGATTGTATACACGATAATATCAGTCAATCAATGAATAGCTTCGGTGGTACCAATAGCAGCAAGGTACCTGTTAATTACCTAGGCACAGCTACTAAATCACGCCTGCATGATTTCGTGCCACTTCGTTGCTATGCCACAACTTGGTCAATGTTCAGTCATAGTTTAGCATTTTCTACCTCGAGCTCCTTGACGTTGCGCTCAGGCATCTTTAGCCACCTGGACCGGTTCCTGGAGACCCTTTCTCTAAATATTATGCATAATACTTTCAGGTGTTTCCTTCCAAGATTATTGCATAGCAGTGTTGTCTTCAGGAAGAAAAGCATATCCGTCGAAATATCTGCTGAACCACTCACTTTGTTTATTAAATCAATACATGTGGTTCGTTTGACACCAAGCTTAATCCATAATATTTTAATAAAGATAAATCCCTTCTTTATGAAGCTCGTCTTTCTGATTGATTACCTAGCGCTGAAAACTCTAGGGCTAGAGAATTCCACCGGATATATTATCTGTAGGAACAGCCACATATTAGATACCTAACATCCCAAACTCGAAAGACTTGATTCATGCAATGGTTTAATGCCAAGCTGTCAGAGGATGTAAGTCTGACATGCCCATGAGTGCCTCCGCCCTGCATGCCAGCCAGGCTCGACTGACCAAGCAAGCAGGGCGTATACATGTGCCCCGATGACTCCGAGTTTCTTTCTCCCCTCCAAATGGACAATGATGATGGCGCACGTATGCATGCAAGCTTATTTCCGCTTAACAGCGCTATAGCCGAGAGCTGTTCTGCGGTGTTTGTATCCATGGGTCATGGCTGAGATGCGGAGGGTTAACAAAGAAGTCGGTTGCTTACATACCTTTCTTGGGTTGGTTGCCCTAAATAAAAGGCACAACACAACACAACGCAATACAACACATCCTGCTTCTCATCCTGTCTTCCAGATAATGAACAGCAACATGTCGACTGAAAACGTGCTTCTTCGTGAACTCGGTCTCGGAGGACCATCGGTTCCAGCACTGGGCCTGGGGCTCATGGGCATCTCCATGCACTACGGATTGCCACCCAGCGACGACGAAAGATTCGCACTGCTCGATCGTGCAGTGGAGCTGGGGGCCACCTTTTGGGACAGCTCTGAGTGAGTATACGATCCGATATCTTCTTCTCTCTGCCTCTGCCTGTGGGTGTTTGCTAGGTGACTGATGCCTTGCCTTTTTTTCTCTCTCTCTTCCCAGTTAATACGGCGATAATGAAGAACTACTGGGCAAGTGGTTCAGACGCACGGGGAAGAGAGACCAGATCTTTCTTGCGACCAAATTCGGGTTCATCAAGGGCAGCGAGTCATTTGATGCGCTCGACACCTCGGCAGCGTACACCAAGAAGGCTTGTGAAGAGAGCCTCCGACCCTTGGGTACCGACTATATCGATTTGTATTATGCGCATCGCGTTGATCCAAAAACTTCGATTGAAGAGACCATGCGGGCCTTGGCTGAATCGAAGGCGTAAGTAAACACACACACACACACACACACACACACACAATACACCCAACGAGATTCATACAAAAGAAATAAAGTTATCTAATGTGAAGACAAACCAACAAGCCAGGGGAAAATAAAGCATATCGGCCTGTGTGAAGTAAGCTCAAACACCGTGCGCCGTGCATCCAAAATCGCCCGAGTCGACGCGGTCCAGATTGAGTATTCGCCATTTGATCTAGACATCGAAGGTCCAAAAGGAACCAATCTCTTGGCCACTTGCCGCGAGCTTGGTATTGCCGTAGTTGTATATTCGCCGCTAGGACGAGGATTGTTAACGGGATCCATCAGTTCGAAGGACTCAGTCTCGAGCGACGGGGATTGGCGTGCTGGTTATCCTAGGTTCAGCGGCGAGAATCTCGAAGCCAACTTGAAGCTGGTCAACCAGTTCAAAGAGGTGGCAAATAAGAAGAATTGCACTCCGGCCCAGCTAGCTATTGCCTGGCTGCTGAAACAGAATGATCATATCATCCCTATCCCCGGGACGAAGAAGATCAAATACCTCGAGGAGAACTGGGATGCTCTTCAGGTGCACCTCACCGACGCAGAGGAGCGAGAAGTTAGAGACTTGGTCGAGGGCAAAGTTGCAGGTGCTCGAGGTCCAGAGGCTGGGCTGGCGCAATTCTTTGCCGATACAGTCGAGGAATAAACCTGTCCAAGTAGAAGCAGAAGCTCTTGAGATATAGTACAGCATTCAAATTGCCTGTAGTGAAGCGAAGCCATAATTACTTGGAATAATTATATTTATTGTTACTAGAAGAGAAACCTTTTTTACCTTTTTTTTTTTTTTTTGTGATAATTCCACTGTTACAATAGGATTGCACCAATCAAGTTCTCGATGAATGCAAGCTGATAGATTCAAATTAAAGCCACTTTTACAGCTTATAATAATAATCCAAAAAAAATAAGGAGGTCCCATCTCAGATGAATGACCAATCAAGACTGAACAATAGCTTCCGGACAAACTAGGTGCCCCTGTTCCACCTGATGCTTCCACAAGTCATCCCAAGATGTCCTACCAATTTCTGACTCCGTACATCCCTGGTACGGACAAGTATATAAAAGTAGTGGCTCCTTGGGGAAATCTCCACAAACACGGCATAAATTTGTAATTTCAGTTGATGGAAAAGCAGCCGTTTTGATATCCATCCGTTCCTCTGTTGATGTAGGGAGGTGTGCATGCATGATGGACGAGGTCAAAAGTAATTGACATTCTGGTACAATATCTGCACAACGTGCTCGTAACAATTTGCTTCGCACTAACTTTACGGCCTTCTGGATCCAGATCTCCCAGGTATCTCGTTCTCTATTGAGGTGAGTCTCAAAGTACTGCACCACCATGAGCGTATCCACTAGCGGCTCAACTTTTATGCCTGATGTTACCAATCTGGAACTGCTGGACCTGGAAAACTGATTGGTAATAAACTCATTCAGAGCCTCTGCTGTCTTTGGGCAAAAATGTATTTTCAATCTTGCTCGGAAAGGGTGATCGAGTCTCATCATGCCCCAGGCATCCTGGAGACCGACGACTTCTTCCCAGGTAATTGAATTTTGCATACCATCTTCGGATATAGATTCAAAATCACAATATGTCATGCTCCGCATTGGAATGCCGGGCTCAAGCCATGTGGGAAATGGACGCTGATCTATTGATGCCACTTTGTCCTGGCTATTTAAGACAGTAGGGAACTCCGAGACTCCGCTGAGACCGCTGGGGCTGGGGTTAGGTGAATAAACCCCTAAGTATTCGCGCCTAGACCGATCTTTGACTTCAATTGGACCAGAAGCCACTGACGTCGTGTCATCAATTGATAATGATGAACTGGATTCAGAGGCATCAACAATAGGAAAGCTCTGCCTGAGGCGACTTTGGGACCTATGACGAGATTTACTGCGAGCTCTTTCAATAAGACCGGCCGCGGCGGGACCTGCAAGGCCTGCAGCCGCTATTTCCTTCTTTCGGTTTTCCGATGGGCTTCGTGCATCTACACTACGAGACTGGTCTCGTCGTCGATGACGCGAAGGATCTCTTCTATCGAATGTCTGCTCGGAGACTCCGCTTAGACCACTGGGGCTGGGGCCAATCGCATAATTTAACTCGCCGGTTCTGCTCATAGAATAAGCTATTTGAGCTTCGACTTCAATTGGAACTGAAGCCACTGAAGCCATGTCATTAATCGATGATGATGAACTGGATATAGAGGCCACAGCAGATTCAGCAACAGCGGCTTCCATAGGAGCAGCGACAGCATCAGCCTCAAGCGCAGCTCGTATATCATTCTCCCAACTTGGAGCTTCTTCATGTTCCTCCGGAGAGCTATCAGTTGTGTTCTCTTCTAACGAATCGGCGCCATCAGAATCGTAGTCTTGAGTTTCAGCATAGTCATAGTCAAAGGGCTTGAGATCTGCTTTGTAAAAGTCAATCTCATCCACTTCTTGGGTTTCCTTGTCCACTGCAACAAAGCTTGTCCATTTGCTTGCGATGGAATAAAGCACGCCTAGATACTCGGCATTCTCTTTTGCTTGATCGATCTGATATTGGCTTGTAGGTTTCTGGGCCGATTCTATTTCGAGACCCTGTAGAATGGCCTTTGCGATTAGATAGTTGATCGTGTCCGTATTTGTTTGAGTGGTTTCGACTGTCAGAGTCGGGGTTTCATTCATTCCAATGTTTTCAACCGTAGGCCTGAGTTTTATTGTCTTTGGTAGTTCTTTTGGGTGGTCTTCGCTACCGCCGAGAACACCAAAATCAAAAAGGAAGAAAATTGATCGATATGCAAAAGGATGAAGAGCCGGAGTCAGATATGGCGCTTGTATATAGGGAATACCTGCCTTTGCTGGGCGAGGAGATTCTCGGTCACCGAGTTTGTGATCAAGGAGACTGCATCTTTCAAAGCCCTCACCAAGGTCAACATCACATGTCCAACTGGCAGGCATCATCGCACCTCTAAGCATATGAATGAGCCGATTGGCCCATTTTTTATTCTTCTTGGTGTCGACAACTTCACCATACCCTCCGCCGAACTCGCCAATGAACTCTATAAGGTAGTGAGAAACTTCTTGCCCGATTCCCAGAGCAAAGAAACGAATCTTGTCTCCAAGCTTTTGGCGAGTTTTTAACACAAATGACCCGAGGTCATCTGAATCAATCTCTCCGTCCGTAACAATGATAACCTGTGTGGATGATCTATCCTGACTTCGAGACTTGACCACTTCTTCAAGAGCATACAATAAATCAGTCCCTCCCATGTCCGCGTTGACCTTGGACGTGTAGTCCCTTGCAGTCTGGAGACTCTCTGGAGAATACACCTCTGAGTGTTTCCATAGAAATTCAACATGGGAACCAAACGACACGACATTGATAGCACATCCGATTTCAAGGCTGACCAGTGATGCAGGCACGGCACTGCGAAGGGTGTGAATTTTGGATCCCTGCATGGAACCAGACCGATCAAGCACAAAGATGACCTCACCGTCAAAGGATCCTGTATCTGTTTTTGCGCCGATAAGGTCACTGGGCTTGAGATTGAGCACCAGGGCAGCCTGTCCCTCTTCGTTGACGTTTGATATGAGGGCGCGTGAACGTATCTGCCAGGTGTCCTTGGTTTGGATGACGAGAATGAAATCATCTCGCAGCCGGGGTTCGTTAGAACGATGTGTTGCCACGGCTTGCTTCAATAGTGTCTGTGTTGACTCCTCATCACCGCCAGTTTGCTCTAGATCATAAATATCTGTCACGATTGGGGGTTTCTCGGTGATGGCATATAGATTAGTTTCAACCCGATGATCGGATTCCATGACGATGTCTTTGACACGATCTTCGGAATCATTAACCTTGACCACAATTTCCAATCCGGTGCTCTCCAGGTCGATCATGTGTCGCGTGTACTTCTTCGCGCGGTTACTAGAACGCGGCGCGATTGACAATGGAATAATAAGACAGAGGCCCTCTTTCAAATCCGGACCCAGGACCACCTTCAATTCATTAACGTATGTCAGTTCGACCGTGACAAGTGTCTCAGCCGGTAGATTTCCGACGACCGTCTCGAATATCTCTGGTGTTTGTTCCTCAAGCAGGGCAGCCACTTCCTTTTTCTTCACGGCCTCGTTGTACACCTTCACTGCTTCCTCCTTAGCCTTGACTTCTCCGATAAGAATACGCTCCTGGCCAACTGTGCAGCGGAAGGATGTCACAACCGCCCCGTCATACAAGGGAAAGACGTAACGGACTTCTTCTATTGTCTCCGGAAACGGATTTTTAAATTTCTGTGTCAGCGTCGTATGAGTTATGATATCTTCTACTAGAACATCGACTGAGACACCGAGCAAGGGAAGGTTTGAAGTCGACGGTGGAATTCTATCGTCTTCATCGTCCTCGTCGTCATCATAATAAACATCAAGCTGGTAATCAGGCACAGCATAATGCGCAATAAAATTTGACTGGTGAATATCAACAACATCATCACTTGGGCTCTTTTTCGACCCCTGATATACTCTTTTCATGCGTGGGCCGGCAGTCTCGACCAGCTGCCTCTCTTTCCCGGCAGACTTTCCACTCGCCTTTTTCACGCGCGGCGAGAAGAATAGTCCAGACGACAGTCTTTCGGCGTGTAGGTGACGACTCATATTGATGCAACGATGACAGGTATTTGATGGTTAGGATGGAATTGGACGGAACCAAACTAGAAAAAATGACCGCGGGCTGAACTGTTGATTTAATTCAATCGGGGTCTTAATGTAGATGTCTGTCTTTGAAGAGCCTCCTACGCAACAAATGGGTGTGCTGGGCTCATCAACGATTGGACATGCAAGTGTCAGAGTCAACTCGCCACGTCAGTCAAAGTGTGATAGCATCCATGGATGTTATTTCCAAGTTATGAGGTTGACAGGGGTCTGATGAGTTATATAAACGGTACTATCATGTGCTCCGTGGCCTTAGCCAACTCGCTTACGTTGACTGGTTTTTGGGTCCTTTTTCAATGTGCCAAAGCGTCAGCCTCGTTTTAAATACCACCCTTTTTGATCGTTTCCCCTCAATAACAGTTGGTGCTCTTGCCGAAGTCGTTACCATATACAACACAAACGAAAGATGAGAGAAATCATGGCTGGTTGTTGAACTTAGATATATAATATTAAGTGTCTGTAAGTGAGAGGAATGAAAGTCACGATGAATAAACAGGCATTGCGTCAGAGGTTGTGCGAAATGTGAGATACGATGTTGTTTCCTTTCATCAGTCTTTAGAACTTGACGTACAATTTAAACCAGCAGCTCATCCTTATGCAGAACGAAAAATACAGAAGAGCCCAAGGAAAAAGTCGAACACTTGGAGCAAAAACTAAACGAACTCTCCGGATGGATCTTTGAAAGAAAGGATGAGATATTGCCAACACAAAAGGACGACACATCGAAGCATTTGGGTCCTATATTCAGTCTAAGCCAGGTTGAAGACACACAGCAACTACAAGGCAAATTTTTATCATCAGCAGCATCATCTGTTGAAGTAAGAGTTATATGTCTAAACGCTGGTTTGCCTAGTTGGCATACAGCCAAGAGCGGAGGGTTGTATACTTTAGGGTTTCGTTGTTATTGTGAAGACGGCGACCACACACCGTTATTAGAATATCAATGTATGCCTATCGTTATCTACCAAAAAGTCCCAAAATTTGAAGCTCACACGGACCGTTTACAGGGAATCAAAAATCATTATTTCTGAAGGAAATATCGTCTGGGGAACCCTGGACATGGAACATCATCCTGTTCAAGCACCAGAAGAAGGTGCATGCTCGCTTGACCAAGGTGAAGCATGACGGTCTGTCTACGGAATTTAGTCAATTATAGGCATAACTTGCTCATCAGTTCCATAGAATCTGGCGAGATTGAATGCTTTGCGCAGAGACTGGCGACATCTCTAGCACAGGCGATGCTCTCTGGTTCGAGGCATAGTGAATTTTATCCCCTGGCAAATATCGACGTGGACACTATCAATGTTCTTCGCTGTGTAAGGTTAGTACTTCGCTTCATATTTTCACAACTACAGACAGACCCTCACTGATATTTTTATACATACAGTGATCTGAGTTTTCCAGCGAAACGACTCCTTTCTATAGAACTCAAGACCAAGAAACGAGTCATCAAACGTTTGAAGTCGTCAGAGACGCTGCGGCAAATTCTCTATTACGACTGTGGGTTACGTTCCTTATATGAAGACAATGAGTCTCTTGTGGCTAGTGAATACTCATTCATGTCGGCTCCGTATTTTGATTTGATAACGACAGCAAGTACATCAACTGGGAATTCGTTGAACAAGATTCAAAGTATACAAACATCCCATATATAGACTTTAACATCTGACGAGATTGAATCAACTGACGATAACCATCAGTATACCACCATACTGTTATATCTCCCATCCGCGACCCGTTCATGGTAGAGATCAATCAAGTTACCTATTCTACAGAAAAGATCACAATATCTTGTGACTCCATAACATTTCGTTTCACGCATAAAGCTGGTTAGCGATTTCCTCTCCCTTCGCGTCAATCATTTCGTTCATATCGCTAATCAAACCATCACAGCCGCCGACGTCTTCAGAGAAAGTATACAGAATATGCAACTCGAAGTGAGAAAACGACTTTTATGCAGTATATTGTCGGGGGAGAGCAGAGTCTATTACCAGTAAGCCCCCACCTACAGGAAGGTGTGCTTTGGTTTTAAAGATGCTAGTTTCACTAAGTATAAATGTGAGCATAGGGATACGAATACCCAGCCATTGACTAAGTTTCGATTGGTCTTCGATCCAAAAAGATCAAGATATCGAATCATAGTCACCCGAGATAAAAATCCAAGATCAATCTGTTTTGACGGTAGGCTTCTCTCTCGACAAATAATATGCCAAATCACGTACTAATGCCCAAAAGTCGGAAAAGAGTTTCTTAATGACCCAGACTACGTTCATCAGGATTATATCGCGAAATCCCCGGTTTGGAGGCTCGAACGTATCAGTTCGGGAGATTTTACGTTGGAAAAACTCCTCTTGCATCAATTGTTTGATCAGGGAAAGCCAAAGTTGCCGGCGACGATGCGCGTGGCTGGAGGTACAATGCTCTCTAGGTAAATGAATATTTTAAAAAGCTTCTCAGTCATGCAGAAATGAGCTAACAGACATGCACTCCTTGTGAGAAGACCAAATGAGACCTCTTCGGAAGTATGGATGGAGGAATTCGCAGAACTCATTGAGGTTCTTGAGCCCAAGAAGTATCTGAAGGAGATAGACGACGAATACAAACCAGTCCGAATTGCTGTACTCGATACGGGAGTTGACAAGAATCATCGTCTTGTACTCAAAAAAAAGATATTTTACCGAGACTTCGTCGATAATCAGGATAAAATACCGCGTGATGACTCTGGGCATGGGACCAACTCAGTTGAGTTGGTTTTGAAGGGCTATGTCAATGCGGAATTGTTTGTCGGCCGAATATTTGCAAATGATACTTCAGATGAGGAAACAGGACCAAAACTCATGGCTGAAGTATGCTTCTTTCTGAAAAGCCCCGGGCATTGTCATACGGTACTGACAGATCACTAGGGCATAGACTGGGCTCGTAAAAACCACGTCAATATAATCAGCATATCTGCCGGCTTCAAGGGCACCACCGAGGGCGGCTGCCCACTGGTTCTACGGACAGCTGTTGAAGAAGCAGCCGGTAAGGGGATTCTCATCTTCGCAGCAGCATCCAATTGGGGGAATAAAGACCGAATTCCATATCCAGCCGCACTCGCGGATCATGTAATGTGTATCTTTGCGACGAACGGTGCGAATCGCAACTTGAGGGACTTGAATCCGGATCCGCGTCCTCATGCACATAACTTTGCCATTTTGGGCTCTGATATACAAGTCATCGAGGGTAAGAAAAAGGAGACCGGGACGTCTATAGCTACCGCGCTGGCAGCAGGGCTTGCCGGTATGTTGATTGACTTTTCGAGGCATCTGGATTCCCGCGAGGCGATTGTGAATCGGGTGTTGATTGAAAAGAAAGCCGGCATGACTGCTGTTTTTAAGAAAATGTCGCTGGGCGATGTAGAAAGGTATGACTGTATCATCCCGAAGAAATTCTTGCCCGATGATATTGCTCGTGGAGAGAGAGCAGAAAAGAGGGCGTACGTGAGAAAGAAATTGACTTCAGCATTGAAGAAGGCGAATTGATTTGCGATAGCTAGTGTGTATACCAGTGTCTTTTAAATTGTAAACCTAGCTTCGATCAATTACCAAAACTCTTTCTAAATTCTCGTCTTCAATAACGTCGACATTCTTCATCCCCTCTGCAGACACAACGGATTCTACATCGACCTTCTCCTTTCCAGCATCGAAGGTTGCCTTCTTTGTAAAAGGGTGAACCGACCATTCCGTCTGTAGGATACCTTTGGTGATCCTGGCCAGACGTACGGCAAAGACGAAATCCGATGCACCTGCGTTTTCCATCTTTTGCGCCTTGTTGCGGACGATTTTGGGAGTAAGCGTTGCCGAGCCTATTCCAGCAAGGTCGCTGGTAGTCGCCGTAATATTAGATATCGCGATGCTTGAAATATATCAAGAAGTTGAAAGTAGAACATACACCTCTGGACCCCCTTCGAACTCTTTTCCTCTCGACTCCGACGCAACCATCGTCTTCGCGCGTCTCGCAACCATCAATCCAGTAATCACAAACAACGACCACATCGTCTTTTTCTTCTCATACTTGGTTAATTCCTCAGCAGTGGCCAAACACTCTGCCACATAGGGCTTGGTAATCTGCACAATATGCGTGTCTAGCCTCTCATATTCCTCGTAGTTTGCGACATCATTTTTGAAAAGCGCCCTGACATTAGCCTTGAACGTAACTCCAGGAACGACAGCATCTGCACCAGCCCCGGCCTCGCCACCAGTCTCTGTTGAACGTGAGCTATCCCATATGAAGTCAACAGCAGTCGTTTTATAAACAGGCATATTGGCCGGAAATTCCAGTATCTCGTTGCGATTCAGTACAAAATCAATATGTTTCAGATCCTCTATATAATGGCCGAGACAGATAGGACCGGTCTCTCTACCGTTCTCCATACCGTCGAAAACCGTGGGAGGAGGATAATGGGTCTGTTTGAGTTTGAACCATACTTTATCCATTTTTGGAAGGTAGTTTCCTTTTTCGGATGTTATATTAGAGTTAGCCCTAACTTGGGACGTTTGAGATCTCTCTTCTTTGTTCTCTTCTCTCTCGAAGGCTATATATCCACGTGCCAGTTTATTGGTTTCCCCCGCGCTCGTGCAAGAATACTTCTAGGTCATGTGATTGACCTCCTAAATAATTCATCCACCTTACACTCTCCAACCTGCTCTTCCGGATCCCAAGTCTGTCCTTAATCTCAGATTCCTCATGTGATACAAGGTAAAAGCAGCAAGGACTAATGAGGAATAAGCCGGGGCCGCTGCACATTTCGTTTACATATAGGCTACCTAGGTAATTGCATTTGCAGTTTTAAAAGTTGTTATTTATGTATTCAGTTATGCTAAACGCCATTTACAGTTCTCCTTTTCGAGGTCCACGGTAGTGGATATCCCAATGGGGAAGACAAAGTCAAGAAGCAGGCACCGAGGCGATAGTCTCGGTACAAAAATCCCCATGTGACGCCATTCTATGCAACAAGATAGTAAGAAATAAACTCGTCATGCCAATTATCTGAACATGGATGTCTGAAGGCCGTCAGGGTATTGGATAAGTAAAATAGAGAAGGAAAGGAAATGAAAGGAAAGAAAGGTATTAATTAAGACCATTCAATATCGTTATTCGTTTGGCGTCGTCGTCGCGCATTGATTGCCGATGGCGGCCTGGTAGACGAAGAAGGGGATCTCGTGTCGTCGGGCTGTAGAGAGCTGATCAAGGACAGTCGACTGTTCATGGCCCGGGGTACACGACTGCGGGCGGCTGCATGGCCTACGCTATCCCCTGCCCCTACCGCCGAAGTGCTGCCGTCTCTAGTCACCGGGCGAAGGATTTTGCGCTGATGTCGAGGAGATTCAGGAACATCGAAGAGGCCCCTTGACTGGCCAGGTCTCAAATTTGGAGTGGTAGGTCGTGATAGGTTGGCTCCCGATGCTTGAGATAGAGCAGATGTGCTTGTTCGTCTCAGAAGTGGCCTTCTTTTGGCACTTGCTAAGCTATCCAGGAGCTCACTTGATTTGAGAAGTTTACCGGCCATGTCTCTCACAAGAACTGCTGGATCATTCTCGAGCTCTCTGATAGCATCCAATACACCACAGCGTGCGAGTAAATCACTCGGTTCCTCGGTCGAATCACAGATGCTTGAAAGAATGCGCAGTAAATTCAAACGTACAGCAGCTTTGTTATGATGAAGCTTCTGACGGATGCGTGTGAAGAGATCCGCCCGAGCGAGGGTCGATGCGACGGGAGGACTGAGTCGTAAGAGTTTTTGAAGAGGCTCTAGCATGTTTTCAAATGCATTGGCTTTAGAAATTGTCAGACATTTCACAATTGAGTCGGTGAAAGACAGGCCATCAGCACGGTCTTCTAGCAGATGCTCCTCCACCTTGGCAGTTTCTTCTTGAAGCCTAGATTATATTTCGTTTAGCCATATCCACCGTTGCTGATCTTTGAACAAGAATGAAAAACTTACCATGCAAAAATGGCGTCCAAGGCAGTAACTTGCCAATAAGGATCAGACAGTAACGAGATATAGAAGGGCAAGCCCTTATTGCGCCATAGTTCGCGGCGGCCGACTCTCCCGGAATGAGCCATATCACAAAGAATTGGAAGCGCGAATTCTTTCAATGGACGCTCCGTTTTAACTATTTTCTGTAAAAGAGGAATAATGCCATTCAAAGCTGCATCTTCCTGGCGCGGCTTGCTCAGACGGCACATATTATATATCGTGTTCAAGATCTGATTCGAAACTTCTCGGAAATGGGGTTGTTTCATGGTAGTCCGCAGCAGTTCCGTAAGAACGTCAATTGCATTGGAGTTCTGTAAAGATTCTAGTGTGGTAGACAGCATGGAAAGATTTTTGATGAATTTCAGCATCGTGATTTGATGTGTCGGAGTCATGCGTCTCAACTCCTTGAGCACTCCTGTTGTAGTTGTCAGTTCTGGTTTCTTCAAGTTGGAATTATCATGCTCACTGTGTAAGACGGTCCGTTCGGCCACCATTTCCTTGACATGATTCTCTGCTTGGGAGAATATGAAGAAAATATTGGCAATACGGCCCTCGCTAATCTTAGCCAATTCTTCGTCTTCGTCAAGAACTCTGCTCAAGACAAGCGACAATGGATCTAGCACTGAATTTCTGGACAAAATCCTACAAAAGTCATTTTTTGGCGTCGAACCCTGAGCTTGTTAGCAGTTTGTTTCGCATGGGGGCTGATATGTATAACCCTTACCTGCAGTTCAAAAACGCTCCATATACCATTAACACCGATCAAAACAAGGTCACGCTCATCTTCATAGTCATCTTCGAGAAAGTCAACCAAAACGTTGAGTCCACCAGCGCTGACGAACATTTGCAATGTTAGAGTCGAGGACTGGTACATTTGTTGCACAAATGTTGCAGCCTCTAGTCGAATTTCTCGAGGGTATTTTTTCGATGCGAATTCGTTGATGATTGGTATGCCACCAACAAAACATAGATTTTCCTGGATTTCATAATCATTGTAGATGATCGAGTTTATGATTTTGAGTAAGTTGAATATGATGTCTCGACGCCGACATCCTTCTAGGATTTCCAACATAGGAAGCATGCCATGAGACCCGATGATGATTGCTTTGGTTTCTGGCAAATCACAGAAAATGACCAGTAATTGTTCAGAAATGTCGGCCAATACATCGTCATCCTGTGACGTCTTCAGGGAGCTCACAAGTCCCTCGATTTGATTCCGAAGGCGAGCGTACTTATCACGGGCAATGTTGGTTTCCAGGTCCATTTCATCGAAGCCTTCCTCTAACTGAGCGAACGGATCGTCCTCATCGTCCTGATCTCCTAGCCAAGAGTTGTTCGAGAGCTTAGACTGCAGCATCAATGCGCTTCTATCCGAGCCATGCTCGCTGGCCGGTTTGGCCAGGGTATTTTCTTCATTGCCGAATATGTCTGAAAAATCCTCATCGTGTTCATCCTCCGCAAACTTTTGTATCTCAATAGAAGAGCGAGTACGTTTGATCGAGCCCCGAGCTCTTGAGCGAATGGGAAAACTTTGTTTATTACTGTCCGAGTTGATGCTGTCAGTGGATTCATCTTGTTGAGATGGAATCAGTAACGCAGTCTTTGGAGAATTGTCGTCGACTTCCTGTTGCTTAATCAGTTCAGTTTCATTTATTGGAGTAAGAAAAAGAATGTAAACTGACCGAGAATAACCCAAGCTTACGCTCCAAAACATCATCGTTAGCGACTATGAGATCTGAAAAATCCTCCTCTGCGCTCTCCGAATAGAAAGCTGCCGGCCGGGTCTGGCGCATTGGTTTTGGTGGAGGGATCCCCGACTTATTCCCAAGAACCTGGACACCCGAGACAGCAGTAACACTATTGCTTGATCTATGGCGCGAACGGGGTTTGATGTGATTCTGCTTATTCTCATCCACCACTCTGCGTGGTAACGGCCGGATCGTCTCGAGTGGATCAGAATCTATAGAACCCCCCAGTGTAGTTTCATTATCTGAGAAGCTTGATGTATCCCTCATTGTGGTTCCGTCTAGAGAAGCAAATGCCTTCAATCTCTCTGAAGAAAGTAAGCCTCCGAGGTGGTCATGTGGTCGCAAATGCGGGAGATCAAGAGCACGAGGGGAAATGGCGGAGTCGAAATCGTCGTCCCAATTATCCTCGGGGTCCGGGGAGCGGAATTTGTCAGGAGCATTTCGATTAATAGAAGGAGATGTTAAATCTTTAGTTCGTAGTCCTGTATTCAACGGATCAAGACGTGGTTGACCGGAACTGTGATGGTCGGTCCGAATTGACCTTCTAATTGTCGTCGAGTCGGGGGAACGAAGAGCTTCGTTCCATTCCTGGACGCTCTTGACTGCTTCCTCGTATTCAGTAGGCTTCTTTGGAACCACTGACTCTGATCGATGTGCGTTAACGATCCAAGGATGCTTCAGGAGTTTGCGCGCAGATACACGAAGATTGGGATCTTTTTGAAAGCATTGCATCAAAAAGTCTTTTACTACCTGTATATCTTGTCAAAAATCAAACCGAGACTATAATGAGGGAAAGAACCTAGCGTACAGGTGATGCTCCTTGAGGTAGTGGGGGATGATCATCGTTTACTATACGAAAGAGCGCTGGCATAGGCTGTAATTTGTGATATGGAGGCTTCCCATCAAGAAGCTCAATCACTGTGCAGCCAAGACTCCAGATATCCGACGATGTAGTCGCTCCCGAGAGCTCGATAACTTCAGGTGCCATCCAATACGGAGTGCCGACGACGCTTGATTCATGTAGGCCAGTTGTGCGACTAGCCACTCCAAAATCGGCTAACTTGACCAGGCCTTGTTTTGTGGTGAGAATATTTGCACCTTTGATATCTCTGTGGATCACACCTTGGTCGTGAAGATATAGGAGACCTTGCAAAACTTGGGACATATAGAGGGCCACAAGATTCTCAGGAAAACGTCCAAAGTTCTTTGCGATACTATGCAACGATCCATTTTCACAGTACCTAGCCAAGTCTTAGTATATAAAGCCATATCTGTGTCATTCCGACGGGGACATACTCAAGGATAATATTGAGTGTCTCTGGAGTTTTCACGAATCCGTGATACTTCACAATGTTTGGATGCTGCATTGTTCGACACGAGTCAATAAACCGTTCGCACTGGGTAGTTCCGCGGAAAACTCACATCCAAAGCCTTTAGAAGATCTATTTCAAGCTGTAAAAAATAACTCGAGTTAGCAGCCACACTCCTAAGCGGTGGATAGGTCCGAAGATCAGGTACACACCATGATAACCCTCAACTCGCTCTTTGGAAGATCAGCCAATTTGATCTGTTTTACGGCAACTGTCTCTCCTGTATTCCAATTAAGCGCTCGGTATACCGATCCAAAAGCACCCTTGCCCAGACAATCGCCCAGTTGCTTTAAACCCCGTTAGTACAATCCTGAAATGGTGCGGAAAGTTGGCGCTAGCATATTGCGTACATAATCCTTGAGCTCAGAATCATCTTTCGACAGAGATTTTGAATGCCTACTATCGTCTCTTTTGGTAGGGCTCGTCCCTGACCTCGCTAGCCGTGTCTTCACCGGGGTCCCAGGGGTACGGGATGACGGGAGGAGCGTCTCCTCGCCCTCGTTAGAGCGGCTGACCATTTTCCTTGTAGCAATAGCACGGTGATTCGGGCCTCAAAGCGTGTGAGAATAATGGCGCTCCGTGTTGGCGCCCCGCCAGTGATCGAACGGAATCCCAGATGAGCGAGGCGGATTGCGGGAGAAATAGTAAACACGCGGGGAAGCGGCATATCATGTAGGATAGAAATGGTTGCAGTGCAATATACCCAACGTATCGTTCGATGAGGCAATTCTTGGTTCGTCGAGAATCGTCTTTGCTGGAAATAATAAGGCGAAAAAAAAGCGTGTGTGGAAGGGCATAAATCGTGCTCGTATTTGTTGACTTTCGGGGAGGGTATATGATCGATCGGGCGAGAATTGGGACCTGACGTGCTCCTTCTGGGAGGTCGTTTCAAGTCATGTTGCAGGCACAAGCCTAGATCAAAATCGAGTAAGTAAGGCTTGCCTCCCAAAATTGTCTCATCGGAGCATTCAGCGTCTGAAGCGCACTTACAGGCAGAGGGTCTGGGGGGGGTTGTGCTCGAAAACAACTCTGCAAGGCGGTTGTGTCTCCGCACTAGCTGACATGACGCAGGCGGGTATAAATATTGCCCACGCCGAAACCCATCCCTAACAGCCCTAACAGCACACAACGGGTGCCGATCTGCAATACTATCTATTCATGCTTCGTACTCGTTACTAGGGATATTCGCTGGATCAGGCTTATTTACTTGTGCTATAATCTTTCTATACTAGATAGGTAGCTGCTCTATACAACTAGATCTATTACTTGGCACGCAGGAGTCGAAAAATATCCGAGACCAAGTATAAGCTGCCTGCAATAACCAAAGGTCCCTGGTTCGCCGACTGAGATGCCCACGAGAGACCCGAGACAATATCGGAACCGAAAGATTCGACTTTGCCAACACCAGGTATGGATTTGGCATGCTCGGCGACCGTTGCTGTGTCTGTGGCTTTTACCCATGGCATCCCATCGACAGGGCCAAAAGCAACAACTGCAACGTTGTCTCCGGGGTGGATCAGAGGCTGCAAGAGCTCAGACAAGTCTTTCCCCTGCGAAACAGCTACCACCCAGGTCACGGGCAGGCCTGGTTGGCGGAGTTTGCGATTAACAAAGTTGGCAAGCACACTCGACGATTGAACATTATGCGCTCCATCGAGAAGCACAGTTTCTTCACGACCAACCAGGGCTTTCACGGAAAGGAGCTGTAGTCGACCAGGCCATTCAATATTTGATAGCGCTGGAATAAGATCGTCTACTGTTTTGGGTGATTTAATTTGCTCCAAAGTTTTCTGTAGTGCCAAGGTTGCGCAGGCGATGTTGGTTCGTTGATGAGGTTCCAGGTCAAGATCGTTGAACAATGAAGCGAGCCTTGGAAATTGCTGAATTGCTAGATCTGGTGTTGCTTTCGTGGCATGAATGCCCAACTCTTCAATTCGAGATTGAAGCACTTGAAGCACCTCGGCATCATTGGTGCCGTCGAAGACGCACGGAACACCGTCCTTTAGAATACCCGCTTTCTCGTTGGCGATAGCCTGTATTGAGTTCCCCAGAAATGCCTCATGGTCGCGACCAATCTTGGCAATCACAGACACCAGCACATTCGACAGAATATTTGTAGCATCGAGACGACCGCCCATACCAACTTCCACAACACCTATCTCGACACGTTCCTGGTCGAAAATTTCGAAGGCGGTCGCGGTAAGTAGCTCGAATTCAGAGGCATCAAGGCCTAACGCTCGGTTGCGCTGTTTGATCTGCTCCTCAACCTGACGGAATAGCGATTCTTGAATGACTTTGTCATTGATAGTGATACAATCCCACCGGTCAACCAAATGCGGGGAGGTAAAGCGACCGCACCGGACACCGGCGGCCGTCAAGAGACCGGAGACGTAAGATGTTATTGAACCCTTACCATTTGTGCCGGCAACGTGAATGGCCTTCCAGGTAAACGCCGAGTGCTGAACAAGACGGGAGATACGGGAGAGCCCTAGTTCAATCATGTCTTCGTCTGAATGATTTCTTCTCGGTCTAAGGCATGCGGTCTTTGATGTTTGTCGACTTGAGTCATCGTTCGGCGGCTGCTTCAATCAAACTCCATGAGTATAAGAAACCTACTAGAGAGAAAAAAAGACTCGCTCACCAATTAGGAAATATAGATCGAGGACTCGCAGTTCAAAGCCATGGAAAGAGCCGATCAGCCATGACAATTACCATAGTCTGATGTGGGTGGGCGTCGCAGGTTGAGATATGCTTCTCTCGGCGGCCGATAAGAAATTATCGATGCCTGGGATTTGAGGCTGCAAATCGGGTGCCTGGAAGCACGTGAGTGATGACGTAAGACGTTGCCAGTTGGTGGTTTTACTTGGGACAACTTCCACGAACAACAAACAACTACAATTAGTATTGACTACTCCGCTGTTACGGTCAACGTTGTGAGTTTACAACTACTATAGAACTGGACAAGCTCTAAACAATTAGTCTTATGCGCAAACTACCATCTCAGAAGCATTTAACCGGATTATGACCTGCTGATGAATGTTCAGATACATGAGGACCTCATACAAAGACCATCTTGCCGGTAGACCGGCCATTCTTTCCGCTGGCTACCGCAATGACCATTGCTTTCTCTGGCGCTGGAACCCCCTTTTCCTCGGGTTTACCATCCCAAGAAGCAAGGACATTGGACTCGGCCTCCCACTTGCCATCGCCGTGCTTCATGCAGTCTACTTGGTCGCCGTCCACGTAGACACTCAACGCGGAAATCTCGTCTTCTCGAGCATGGCATGAAATTCGCAATTTCTTTCCTTCTTTCGAGTCAAAAACGGCAGCATCAAGCCTCAGTTCCGGCGGCACAGACCCCAGCGTGCTCTTTGCATTAGCGAGTGGCACAGTGTCTGTCGCCAATTCAGGAGTCCTGGAGGGTGCCTGTCGCAGATGGCTCGCCGTCGCAAAAGCATAGCCATACCGCAACAGATCGCCATCATCATACGCCTTGGACGCGAAAGTAAGATTGACGGGCATCTTGGTGTCAGCCATCACCCCCATCGGCACGCTGATTGTTGGGATCCCCAGTTGGCGGATTGCACAATTGCCATTCGAGTAGAGAACACCATTGCGCCAGGCCTCTGCCGCTGAAGCTTCATTGATATCTGCATCCGCTTTACCTACATCGCCGTTGCATGGCCATGCCACTGTGTCGAGGCCCAGGGCGTCCAGCCAGTCCTCAAAATCGGCCTTGCGCCGGGCCTCGAGATTGCTGAGTGCCTTGCCCATACCGGGTATTTCATAGGTCGGAATACGGCCCTTGGTAATGTGCGCCACGACGTCGGTGTGGCGAACCAGCGGGTCACTCGAGTCGTATCTATCTGCGATGGACCCTGGAGGACGGGGAAAGATAGTGGCCGAGTCTACCTGGGCAAGACTGGTTGCAACCTTGCTATCAGCATTGTTGGCGAGAAAATCGTCCCATGCATATGCCATCAACTGGCACATGTCAATCTCGTTATGGTGAGGAGGCGCTATAGAATCTTCCACCGGAGTGTCTGCATTTGGACTCTCAAACTTGGTGACAACCGGGAAATCAACCTCTTCTACCGTGGCACCAAGTCCTTCCAATACTTTTCTTGCGTTTAGCCACAAATCTACAACGGACTGACGAGTATGCACTTTCCTTGCCGTTGGATCGGAATCAACCCCGCCAATGTACATTTTTGGCACGCCGACTCTTTTACCGGCTAACGCATTTGCGTCGGAGTAGTCATGATACGATTTGGGGCGGATAGTATTGACATCTGGGAGCTTGACATAGGGCTGCTCTCTCCAGAAGTCACAGTTTGTCTTCTCGTCCTTGGCAACAATGGCATCCAGCAACGTGAACATGTCCTCTATAGTCCGTGTATGAGGAACGACAGTGTCACACGTCGGGAACAATGGCCAGTTTCCTCGAATCGATATCAGACCTCGGGATGGAGTATAAGCCACCAAGCCGTTGTTCGAGGCAGGCGAACGGCCAGATGAGATAGTCTCCTCCCCCATACCAAAAACCCCAAAGCTCGCTGCAGTGGCAGTGGCAGACCCGTTAGAGGAGCCCGAGGCAAAAGCAGCCGTGAGATAATCCGCGTTGTAAGGCGATTCAGCTCGACCATACACACCACGCTGCATACCCCCGGCAGCCATGGGGGGCATATTCGTGCGACCCAAGATGACTGCCCCGGCCTCTTTGATTTTCTTCACCGTGAATGCATCGTCATTGGCAAGCAGATCTTTGAATGCCGGGGATCCGCTTGCCACGGTCATGCCTTGGATCTTGTAGGAATCTTTGATCGTGCATGGAATGCCATCCAATAAACCTAGTTCCTTGCCTGAGGCACGGCGCTGGTCCGAGGCTTGAGCCACATCAAAAGCATCCTCTTTGATGATGGGGATTGCATTGAGCAGCGTGGAACGACGGTCGTACTTTGCAATGCGCAGCAGATGCTTAGCGGTCAACGCGACACTATTGGTATGGCCTTGAGAAAGCGCCGAGGCAAGGTCTGCAATCGTGGCCTCCACGATGGACAACGTCTTTGACAATCAGCCCAGGAGTTCATATATAAAATGCATGACTGACCTCTGGTGCACTCCTGGAACACATATTCGATCAATACGTTTCTGACTTTTATCGCAGGGAATGACAGTTGGATGGGAAAGTTGCAACAGGGCTAGCCAAGGATCCAGGCTACGATTTATGTCTGACGATTTCCCATGCTATCTTTCGGAAAATTCAGAACGTAGATGGGTTTTCAGCCGTTTTGTAGGTGTAGATAGCAGCTGTTAATAGGGCTGTTAATTGACTGGTAAATAGCAGCTATTAACAGCACCGGCCAATCAGGAGACGCGATAACACCGCTTATCATCATAGATCTCCAAGTTCTGAGAGCTATCTACGCACGCCGAGTTCAGCTTTCTTAGTTCGCTGTTGTGTTGAGAGCTTCTGCGTGCAGATAGGAAATCTTATATATATGGCCCTCCTCTCCACGCTTGCAGCATGCCTAAAGCATTTCTACAAAGTCACTATCCCTATCTACTATCACAATGTTGCAACATCCGTCTGAAGAAGAAGATCTAGTTCCTGGGACAGTCCGTCTTGTCGACGTCTCCTCCGTCGTCCTGGTGCCTCGCCCCAGTGCAGACCCCAATGACCCTCTGAACTGGCCCTACCGCCGCAAGCTTCTTGCCGTGAGTATGGCATACCTATATGTCATGGGCACTGGAATTGCTACTTCTCTCCAATACTCCGTCCTTGCCAACATAACTGCCGACACGGGCATCTCTACGGCAGACCTGGTCCAAGGGACCGGCGTAATGTTTCTGTTCTTTGGCTGGGCCTGTCTGATATGGCAGCCAATCGCTCTTACATATGGCCGGCGCGGTGTGTATCTCATCACTATGCTTCTCACGGTGCCTATGATGGTATGGACCGCATATTCCTCATCTGCTGGCGTGTGGATAGCGAACCGAGCGTTGATTGGCATTGTTGTTTCGCCAATTGAGTCTCTGTGTGAGGTGACCGTGTTTGACCTCTTCTTCGCCCACAATCGCGGCACATATATGGGACTATACGTCTTTATCTTGTTTGGATCGAACTTCCTGGCCCCGCTTGTTGCCGGATGGTTCAATGATGCGTACGGCTGGCGATGGACAATGCATTTTGGTGCGATTATTTGCGCGGCGTGCTTTGTGATCATGTTCTTTTTTATGGAAGACACCATCTACTTCCGCGACAGTTCCATTGAGGGTGAGAAAGTTGGTAGTGATGTTTCGACAGAGAAAATGCCGACAACTACTGATGGTACATCCATCTGCACACCGGCAACTGAGAATATCAACGCAGGATGGAAAAAGTACACATTATTCAAGGCCCTTCCTGGACGACCGAGCAATCTCGACATGCTACGGATGGCCTACCGACCCGTCATCATGGTCTTCCGCTTCCCAACAGTCGCGTGGGCTGGCTTCCTCTACGGCATCAACCTGGCATGGTACAACGTCCTCAATGGTACTGCCAGCCCTGTCCTGACTGCCGCGCCCTACAACTGGTCAGCCGCGCTCGTGGGTTGTGTCTATACCGGGCCTATACTCGGCGCAGGGGTTGCTTCCCTTTGGTCAGGCAACTTTGCGGACTGGATCGCTCTGCGCCTAGCACGACGAAACAATGGGATTCGCGAGCCGGAGCATCGTCTCTGGGTGTTGACGGCATCAGGCATTATATCTTCTGCCGGGCTCATTGTCTGGGGTGTTGGCGCTTATCACGACGTGCATTGGATCGGGCTGGTGTTTGGGCTGGGCATGCTTACTTTCGGCTGCGTGACTGGGGGGTCGATTGCTGTGAGTTATAATGTTGACTGCTTCAAAGAGATTGCGGGCGAGACTACGGTATCGATCATGTTGATCCGAAACACAATCGGCTTCGGCTTTAGCTATGCTATCACTCCCTGGTGGACGACGCAGGGGCTTCAGAATTGTTTTATCACGGCGGCTATGGTTTCTATTGCGTGTACTTTTACCTTTTTGATCATGATCAAGTACGGCAAGCGGATTCGTCGGTGGTCTACCCCAGCTTATCGCGAGTACATGGCTACCAAGGTGGTCTTGCAGGAGTGAAGGTGGCTACTGAATAGTTTGCAGCTCAGCTTGTTGAATAATCATAATATAGACATCATTGAGTGGCTTCAGCCAGGCTTAGCAATCGTTTCCCTGCCTTGGCTGCACTGGGTATATCATGCTCCAGATTCTGTACCAAATCTCCTAAAAACGCTATCAGCCTTTTTGCCTCGGTTTGATACGGACCACTATCGTACTGAGAGGCATTGTAGAGCATGTGCCCAACGCCGAGCAGCTGGTCCACAATCTGATTACTAGCCACCTTGAACATTATGAGTGGCGCATTAGTCACTTCTTCAAGAAGCACCTCAGCTATATCTGTAACTTGGCGCGCAGGAGCTTGGCAGTAGAGCAGCGCCATTATATTCACAAGCGATTCTGTGCATGTAATCTGGATTGCCATATACCGGCACCGATTACTTTGGGAGTCGTTGTTGCTAGAATCATGCAGCAAGATGCGTGGTTTGCTGGTTTTGAGTCGAGCTAGGCTGTCGAGCAGGGTTGTTGGCGAGGGACGATCGCAGAGCACGGCGAATACTGCCTTGTGATTTTTGCGTTCGCGAAGGCTAAAGATGGCATATTCTAATAGCCTAAAGAGATCTGTGATATAGTCCCAGCCAGCAGTCCAGGCGGATGTTTCGTAGTCCATGTCCGGGGTGATGCGTGGATAGAGCACTGATACCTGTGCTTCAGGCATTCGCACGATATGGCCCATCACGCATGCAGAGTGAATCTCAAGGCGATAGACGCACCAGAACAGCCTCCGTCGGTCATCCACATCAGACATGGAAATGCCACGGGGCCAGCGACTTTCATCATGGAAGCCGTTCTGAGCAACTAGGGCATGGTACAGGCCGAGGTAGCGGTGGAAGTCGCCGGGATTGCCACTTCTCAACGAGTACAGGGCTAGGAGGCCGAACGATCTCAAATAATCTAGGTCCTGGGACTCTATACCTATAGCGTGTGCAGGTATCTTGGAAACGGCCTCGGAATAGTACATATTGCTATCCCGGCCGTCAAGGCCTTCGACCAGGGTATCGTCAAAGACGGCATTCAGAGCAACCGTCTGCGAGCTGACAGCGCACAATGCCATCAGTAACATGTAAGATGGCCCATCTTTATCAGGGATGCCGTTTTCCCAGCGCGTCAGAAGATCTTTCTCCGGGAGGAAGGGAAAGTAGCACTGGTACATCGTATTTCGGTATATCTGAATCAGCCGCCGTGTAGCATCCAAGGACCCATGTTGTTGTATGCCGGTTGGGCTCCGCCTCTGTGGCTTTCTGCCTCTTCTCCTAATCGGCCGATTCAAGGTGCATTGGGCCCCATAGTCGATACAGGTGAGGCAACCAGCCTCCTCCAAGTTGCGGCCACTTGACGTTTGTCGGCGACATTTGAGCCCTCTGGTATGGCAGAAATCACAAGCATACGATGCCCGCTGTCTCCGTTGCTCTGGCATTATCACTCTTGAAACAAGTCTTATCAGTTCTTACCAGTTGGTGTTTCTGAGTCTGACCATGTTCATATAAATGCAATTTAGCCGCTGCTAAATTGATAAATTGATAACCCAGTCTACTGATAAGCCCATAACGAGAGAATACGAAGGAGCTACTAGTTAGTAACAATTAGTTAGTTATACTACATGCATATCATGTAGTCAACACCTCTTGAATAACGCTAAGAATTCTACATAGAGATGATTAACTGTTAACAATTGACATACATGGTATATATGTCGTCGCTTTTCCGCAATGCTGATTGGCTACTCGATCCGCTGCTCTGATTGGCTGCTGCCGTCGCAATTTCTGTCGTCGCACCCGCCTCGCCGCCTGCCGCCTGACAAGTTCAACCTCAGTTTTGCCAGCCACACGTATCCACTGTCTCTCTCTCTCTCTCCCCGTTGATCCTCCATTGCTCCGTACGGCCATCGCATCCCCTCCTTCTTTGAATATATTCTTGCGCATCGCGAGGGTGCCGATTGTCGTTTTCTTCTCTATTTCCTCCTCTCGAATATTTTCTGTTTTTGGTCTCCATCATGGGCATTCCGTAAGTTGTCCCGGTCCGCGCGCGGTCGCGGCTGTCACGCGCCGACTCGCTGCCTTGTAGCCTGAGCCGATTCCTAGAACAGCATCATCAATTATTCGAGCACCAACTGACGGTCGTGTAGTTTGTGGCGTGAACCCTCTCCTCCTGCACCAAAGAGTTCTGTCAAAAGCGATCCTTGCGCCCACACCCGGTCGTCCATTCGCCGCCGAGGAGCCGTGCGACATGTGTCGCGCGCCAATGCGAACAGCATATCCCCCCGTTCATCCTTGTCTGTTCCTCAGCCCGAGAATAGCCAGTATGGCCGCTCCGCCCTTCAAAGCCCTTCGCTAGATGAGATGGCTTTGTTTGATCCGGCGAGGGATGGCGCATCTAGCGATTCTACAAGGCGAGAGCTTGGCTCGCGGCTGCTACGGGATGCGCTGCGACACCGCCAACCCGGCCGACGTCTGCGTATTCCGCGCGAGTCTTCGCTGCGCTTCGAAATGCCCAGCCCGCCGTGGTCGCCAAATGAACCACCGCAGCGCTCGTCGATGGGAGATTACGCCAGAATACGACCGACAAGCGACAATTTTCCTTTCTCTCCCAGGTTTGCGCCTGCATATGCCTTCCGGCATGAGAATTCCTCTACTCCGGCACATCCTGAACGGACAGCATCGCAGTCATCGGTCCCAAGGCCACCATTGCGCATGCCTGAAGATGGCCCAGTACCTAGTGTACGATATCTACGTCGTGTAGGTCATCGATCAGTCGGCGAGGCTAATGGAAACACAACTTCGCAACCCGAAATTGATGGCCTAGGTGATCGGCAACGTAGTGCTAGCCCAGATGACGACCTGGACAATGCATGGGAGACACTTTTGACAACACTGGCGCCAGATCCTAATTTGCCGAACGCTGATTCATCGTTTACATCGAATGGTCCTCCAGCGCCGACGAATCAGAGTCGTGCCCCCGAATCTACTCGACGGAGTCATTCTGCACAGACATGGCAGATCCCGTTAGGGCCATCAGCTACGGTGCATATGGTTCTGGATCCCTACCCTGAATATCTCAATCCCTGCGACCTTCCGGATTCTGCCACGGGTTCAGATACAGAGGCAGACTCGGATCTGGAACTACGACGATCAGGATCTCACCAGCGTCGGCATCTGCGGGCTCGACTGCTGGACGCTACATCTGCAATTGGCTCCACTCAGGACAGTCAGCCCCCGATTCCACTATTGTCACGGTCGTCAACATTACCATCCATTTCTTCTTTTGTTTCGCAGGATCTCTCCTCCGGCGTGGACATGCAAGCCATCGTAGATCGCTTGGCTCACAGGGAGGATATTCCTGACGAATGGTGGGTGGCAGCAGGATTGCCTCGCACTATGGGCCGTCAACTAGACGTTGGCGACGCGTCTCCAGATCTTGTTAATGATACTCGCACCAATGCGGCTGACGAAAGATGACGAAAATGAATTATTATCTACGCCATTCTACTTTTTTTTTATCTCCTGGTGAGATCTGTACATTTACCACAAGCGAGGGGAAGATCTACTGTATTGAGAACTGAGCAGTATATGCATTGGGTTGCGCGAGAGGCGTTATCACCGGGTTTACTTCTTGCGACCTACTTTTTTTCTTTCTTAATTTCCTCCTTTGGAGACTCGATACACCTTTTCAGAAGATATCGAATCAAATCACACTAGATGGTTCGAATTATATTTCGGCTTATTGGGAACGGTTCACTGAAGGGTCATACTCGACGTGTATTCGATTCATTATACAGGTGCGACGGGCAAATAATGTGATGGACTATGTTTTTATTCTTTCCTTCTCTGTGTGATTTACCAGATCTATGCTGTGCATAGTAGCGTTGCGATTGTATGATCAAAGGTGTTTTGGCTGTAATACTTTCTGTGTCTGCTTGATTAGATGATCGCATGCGATTTCGCGTATAAAATAATTATGCAGAGCTAAGGCTTTAGGCCCAGGGCTAGAAGAACCAACCCCACATGATTCATATTGATTCAGATAGAGTTCCCCATGCTGTACCACTCGTCCTTACCCAGGAAGGAATCCCGAGTGCCTTCTGTAATCCACCACGCGGCGCAGTCTTCTCCGATATTCCCCCACCACAAGCACACGATATTAGCGATGAGGCCGTGAGACTAGTGGCTCTTTTTCTCAGTATCCAAACACACAATCTGCATCCCAGCATACGCATAGGCTCGCATACAATAATCCAAAATGGAGGAGCAAGTGGATAGACTGGTGAAGAAAGCATGGGGTATGATCCGTCCTTCTCTTCCTTCTTTATACAAGATCCATCTACTATAGTACTTTATGCTGATTCAACCGATGCAGAAAACTTCCTATCTACGCCAGAAACATCTCGTTTGATGGTCGCCATCAGCGGGATTCCAGGATCTGGAAAGTCATCATTCGCAGCAATCATAGCACAACGAATCAATAAGCTCTATGCCGAACAGTCCCCGGGCTCACCACCCATCGCCGCATTTGTGCCTATGGATGGATACCATCTGACGCGAGCGGAGCTTGCAGCTATGCCAGACCCGGCTCTTGCAGTTGCGAGACGAGGAGCCGCATTCACATTCAACCCGGACAAGTTCCTGCTACTAGTGAAGCAGTTACGGGAACCGTTGAGTGCTACGACAGCTACAGTTTTTGCGCCCAGTTTTGACCATGCAGTCAAAGACCCTGTTGAAGACGATATCCCCATCCTGCCCACGGCGCGTGTCCTGTTTTTTGAGGGGAATTATCTGAGTCTGAACAAGGCGCCCTGGGATGCAGCAGCGGCATTGATGGACGAGCTTTGGTTCGTGGAGGTGGATTTTGAGACCGCAAGGAAGCGGCTGATTAAACGGCATGTTGAGGCTGGCATCGCCACCGATGCTGAAGATGCAGATAAGCGGGCGAGGGAGAATGATCTCGTTAATGGCCAGGAGATCGTGGACTTTCGATTGCCGGTGCACGAGGTTATAGTCAGCACTTACGATGAGCAGTTTTCGGGCTGATAGCTTTATAATGTCTGTGCTGGAATAGAATAGAACATAATATCAATGAGCGATATGAACAATAATTTCTAGACAACTATCGCTATATACAACGATTTTATATGCATAGACGGCCAGCCAATCAGACACCGGTATCTACATAAATCACGTGGCATCCGCCCAGGCATCACGTGACCAGGCGCGCTAGTGGTTGCCCGGAAAGAAAATCAATAAAAGCAGCAAACACGAGATCGCGTCTCCCTTGCCTGCGACGCGTCCGGCTTAGGAATCAACCATGTTTTCTGCCCCTCCCATCCTATTTCAACTCTGACCTCTCCTCCATCCCCTTCTTCACAGGGCTCTTGACTCGACTCGATACCTCTCTTGCTTACCTTGTCTCTATTCACTCTTCATTACCCTGTTGCCACCCTCTTTTATTCACTCAGCCATATAGAAAAATATATCCTGCACGTCGTCGATCCTCCAGTCGGTCTACTCACGACACGTCGAGATCACAGCAAGATGTTTGTCTTCAAGCGAGGTAAGATTACATCTCCATTCTTATCAGTGTTTATAATAGCTTCGTGTCGTGTTCTATGTACCGTCATGTTGCTCGTGCATTAGTTCTGTGCTGTTTCTTCGCGTCACCATACTCATTGCATACTGACAACATCTAGACGGACGCAAGGAACGCGTGCAGTTCGACAAGATCACAGCTCGTGTGTCCAGGCTGTGTTACGGCCTCGACCCTGACCATGTCGACGCCGCCGCCATTACACAAAAAGTCATCTCTGGTGTGTACCAGGGCGTGACCACCGTGGAGCTGGACAATCTGGTTTGTGTCCACTTGAGAAATCTTTCCGGAGCAAACACTGACATGTCATCATACAGGCCGCCGAAACTGCCGCATATATGACAGTGACGCACCCCGATTACGCCGTCCTCGCCGCTCGTATTGCCGTTTCCAACCTCCACAAGCAGACAAAGAAGCAGTTTTCTGCCGTGATTGAAGATCTCTATCACTATGTCAACCCCAAGAACAATAAAGCAGCCCCCATGATCTCGACGGAGACGTACGAGACCGTGATGAAGCATGCTGACGAGTTGAACTCGGCCATTGTGTACGACCGGGATTTCAACTACCAATATTTCGGGTTCAAGACTCTTGAACGCTCTTATTTGCTCCGACTTAACGGCAAGGTTGCCGAGCGTCCTCAGCACCTGATCATGCGTGTTGCTGTTGGCATCCACGGCGAGAATATTGAAAAGGCCATCGAGACATACAATCTGATGTCTCAGAAATACTTCACACATGCCTCCCCAACTTTGTTCAGTGCAGGCACACCTCAACCACAGCTTGCCTCTTGCTTCCTTGTGGATATGAAGGATGACAGTATTGATGGCATTTATGATACCCTTAAGACATGTGCTATGATCTCCAAGAATGCTGGTGGTATTGGTCTTAACGTCCACCGCATTCGTGCCACTGGTTCCTACATTGGAGGAACGAATGGTACTTCAAACGGTCTCGTTCCTATGCTCCGAGTCTTCAACAATACCGCTAGGTATGTTGACCAAGGAGGCAACAAACGCCCTGGTGCGTTTGCCATCTATCTGGAACCGTGGCACTCAGATGTCTTTGAGTTCCTCGACCTTCGCAAGAACCACGGCAAGGAAGAAGTCCGTGCTCGTGATCTGTTCTATGCTTTGTGGACTCCTGACCTCTTCATGCGCCGTGTGGAGGCCAACAAGGACTGGACTTTGTTCTGTCCAAACGAAGCCCCGGGCCTTGCAGACGTGTACGGTGAAGAGTTTGACGCTCTCTATGAGAAATATGAGAAGGAAGGTCGCGGTCGCCGAACCGTCAAGGCCCAGAAACTCTGGTATGCCATTCTCGAGGCTCAGACCGAGACTGGTAACCCCTTTATGCTTTACAAGGATGCTTGCAACAAGAAGAGCAACCAAAAGAATCTTGGCACTATTCGCAGCTCTAACCTCTGCACTGAGATTATCGAATACTGCGCTCCTGATGAGGTCGCCGTTTGCAATTTGGCTTCCCTTGCTCTGCCTACCTTTGTTGATACCGCTCGCGGTGAATATGACTTTGGTAAACTCCACGAAGTTGTTCAGGTCCTTGTTCGAAACCTCAACAAGATCATCGATATCAACTATTATCCCGTCCCTGAGGCCCGGAAGAGCAACTTCCGCCACCGTCCCATTGCAGTTGGTGTCAATGGCTTGGCTGATGCTTTCCTTGCTCTCCGCCTTCCATTTGACTCGGCAGAGGCTAAGCAGCTCAACATCCAGATCTTTGAGACTATCTATCACGGTGCCTTGACTGCCTCGATAGAGCTTGCCAAACAACATGGCACCTATGAGACTTACAAGGGTTCTCCTATCTCTCAAGGCATCCTGCAATTTGACATGTGGGACCGCACTCCCACAGACCTTTGGGACTGGGCTTCCTTGAAGGCTGAGATTAGCCAGCATGGTGTCCGCAACAGTCTTCTTGTTGCTCCTATGCCCACTGCCAGTACCAGTCAGATTCTCGGCTTCAACGAATGCTTCGAGCCTTACACCTCGAACATCTACTCTCGTCGTGTCCTGGCTGGCGAGTTCCAAGTGGTTAACCCATGGCTCCTGAAGGACCTGGTTGACCTCGGTCTCTGGTCTGACAACATGAAGAACCGCATTATAGCAGACGGGGGATCTATCCAGAATATCCCCAACATCCCCGCTGACATCAAAGCGCTTTATAAGACAGTCTGGGAGATCTCTCAGCGAAGCATCCTTCAGATGGCTGCCGATCGCGGTGCTTACATTGACCAATCGCAATCGCTCAACATTCACATGAAGGAGCCCACTATGGGCAAGATCACTAGTATGCATTTTGCCGGCTGGAAGATGGGCTTGAAGACTGGAATGTACTACTTGCGTACAATGGCCGCCAGTGCCCCTATCCAGTTCACAGTTGACCAGGAGCAACTGAAGGTTGAGGACACCAATGTTGCTCGTAGCAACGGCATTGGTAAGAAGCGGTCACCAGCTCCAGCTTCGTTCAACAACACTTATGCTTCTGTTCCTCGTCCCATGTATGACCAGAAGCCAGTGGCCCCCGTTGCTACCCCAGAGCCACTGCAGCCTGTCTCTGCTTCTCGCATGAATGGCGCTGCTCAATCTGACAGCACTCAGGACAAGGTGTCCCGAGAAGAGCCAAAGGAACAAGAAGATGCTGCCGAAAACAATGAAACAGAACAAGACATTTATGCGCAAAAGGTTCTTCAATGCAGCATCGAAAACAAGGAAGAGTGCTTGATGTGCAGTGGTTAAACCCCTCTTCAGCCATGTATATTCCCTCCCCTTGACTTTTTTGTTTTTCCCCCTTGTTTCCTATGTATTCTAGTAATCCACCCTTCCCAAAACACGTTTCCCTGTTTATTATACAACGCTTGTTACGATTTTTGAATGCCCCCTCACCCTGTCGAGACCCGCCCTGTCTTATATTATGTTTGAAATCACCAATTGGGCGTTTCTTTTTATCATGTGTATTTTCTTATTTCTACTTGAGTCAGCTTGGCGAAAATCAGATATGTGTAAACTCAATCCAATATATTGATGAATTTAGAGCAGCAGTACTTCGTAGGTCAGTACAGATATCATAGTATAGCATGACATGATCAAAGGTATCAAAGTAGCTATCAACCAAGTATGTGGATTGAAGTTCAAGGGACAATTGACAACTATCGTATGAGTAAGGTCGACGAAAAATATTTCCAAGAGCAAGGTTGTCTCCCATTCTGGATCTGCAACTGCATACTACACTCTGACATGCAACCGTCGACCCTATGATTGAGCAACTACACTACCTAGGTACGTGACTTGGTGACTTAGAGTACAATTGATGGCAGCCATGGATTCTCGCATACGAAAGCGTCTCTGAATGTATTTCGTGAAGAGCAAGCTACGTTAAAGGAAGGAAGGGGTTACACCTGGGCAGTGACCACCCAGGCACATGATCTATGATTTACGCTTATCGATACGGTTTGACAAGGCTAAATATATCCCTCATTTATTCTTCTAAATTCTGACCTACTAGCATTAAGGCTCGATTGCAAATAAATGGACGATCACCTGGCTCAATGCCTCGTGCGAGCATGCAAGTATGAGTTGTCTACACTCCTCGTATTTCTGTATCCCCTTTTCTCTGAGGGGAAGACAGCAATTCTTCAAATCCATGTTTTGATTCCAAAATCTCCTACATAGCCGACGGAGATCTTGATACAGGCTGAGGAGATTGGCTGATGAAAAAGCCATGGTGACACAAACACTCAGTATCAGTCATGTTGAAACAAATAACGTTACTCGTGAGAGACGCTCGCCTAGGTCTTCTGATCTTGAACTGGTTGAGCACTTAACCGTTGCTTCCGCCTTTCACAAGGTAATGGTAGGACCGAATTGAACACAGACATGAATATTAGGTAAGCCTTTGAGTTGGACGGGTTTCTTTGTGTTAGGCCACCGGTGAACGACAAATTGAAAAAGGAACTGCCAACGGACAAAAAGCAAACGCGGTAACCCGTAATGTCGACAAGACTTCCTATTACGGCAATTCCGGAAAGGAAAGAGCTGCCAAGAGATGGAGAGCCGGAATGATGAATACGAATACCGGAGAAGACATAGACAATGCTACTTCAGAGATTGCTCTCGATCTTGGTTCATTGTACTCCGTATGATCGTATGATTGCGTGGAGTCGAAGACAGAGCACCTTGGGCTAATTCGATTGTTCTAGAACATCGCTGACGGCGGTGGCAAGATCTCATATTCTCGCCGGTTCCTTTTCTTTGGGAAAATAGATAAGGTTATGGCATGAACATGGAAAAAGAGGGTGCCTGGTACCTATGGAGTGTAAGGGGAATAATTCTGATTTGACGCACCAAACTTGGGAGTGCGCCTCTGAACCGAGAATTTGTTCCATAAAAATATATTCACAAAGTCTGGTTGGTTCCAGTGGATATCATATCCGGTAGATGAGTCAATGGATTGTATTGGATGGTCTCTTATGCACTGTGTTGTATGCTGAGATGCTCTCGCCGAAACGAGGTGATCTCTCACATTCCGATGACGCACGGCAGATGCGATAGATACCCGAAATCTATGTAGATCTCAGAACAAGCCGATGGATAGATAAGCTTATTCTCGCAACACAAGGCGAAATGAAAATTCTTTCAAAGACCCGGAGGCGAGGCAAACAGAGATTGTCTTCGATCAATGAAAATCGCCGGACTTGGAAACCGCTGCCGAACAGGGCACAATCAGCGCTAGGCTCGGAGTGGCCTAGTTGAAACAGGGCCGTGGATCAGCCTGTTCTTTCAGGCACCACGCCGTGTTTTAGACCCGGCAGCCAATCGGGAGAGCGCACGGCAGCACCGCCGCTGCGTTTTGATTTTTTTTTTTCTCTGGCCAATCGCCTCTCCCCGGGCCTGACTCCCCACTGTTTAGTGTTTTTCCGCCCAGCGCAGCCTGTGAGTGGCCAGCAGCCCCTGGCGATGGACAGCGCGCTGTTTTACCGCCTGGCCAATCAGAAAATGCGCACACCACGCTAGAGGCCTGGACCTGCAGTAGTGACTTGTCGCACCATCGATTGTGTTTCCCCTTTTGCGTGCAAAACATCCCCTAGCCCTATCATTCAGTCAGCAAGATGGTCTGCTGAGATTTGTGCGATTCTCCATGTCAGACGTGCTGCATTTCCGAAGTAAACCCCCTCTGCGATCAATTGCAAATACGAGCGCGCTGTGATACAAGCCAACGTACGTAATTCGGATCCTGAGGGACTAGCTGCGTGGCGTCCGGGATTGCCCACAACGAGTGCCCCACACGCCCTGGGCGCTGGCTGTCTTCTCCACCCGCCCAGCACAGCCTAACCACCCACACTCACTCTATTTAATGGCCTGCTTTCCCCCGTACGACTTCTCTCCTTCCCCGTACATACACCGTCAGTCTTTTTCTCAACAACAACCACACTCTCTCTTGTGTCCTCGCTCTTTTCACGCTGTGCGGATTTGCTCTCACTCTTTAAGCAACCCTACCACAGCTGATCTATTGAGAGTCGCTAGTCGATTCCAATCGCACATTCATTTTAAGCCGCTCTTTCCAACGGAACTGCAATTAAACTTCAAACGAAACTTCTTCGCACATATTCAAAATGGTTTTCTCCAAGGCTATCGCTCTTGCCGCGATCTTCGCTGCCCTCACTTCCGCCGCTCCTATGCAGCAGAAGCGTGCTGTCGTCTACGAAACCGTCACTGAGGTCGACGTTACCACCATCGACACCACCATCACCATCTACCCCGGTGAGGCCACTCCTACTGTCAGCGGTGGTGTTGCCGCTGCTACGACTACCGCCGTTGCTGTGACTTCGGTCCCTGTTGAAAAGCAAGTCGCCAGCTCCACCACCAGCAGCACTCCGACCTACATCCCAGCCCCGGCTCCTCAGACCTCGTCCTCGTCCTCGTCCTCGACCTCGACTTCTGAGCCAGCTCCCACAACCACTATTGTTCCCACCACCACCTATACTCCTCCACCTCCGGCACCAACCACCACCAGCACCTCTTCGTCTTCTTCCTCTTCTAGCTCAACCTCTACCACCTCTACCTCTGCGACTTCCTCTGCCCCATCTCCTAGCAGCACTGGTAGCTCCATTCTGTCTGGTGACGGTGACGGTACCTACTACGACACCGCCACTTCCATGAGCTCTCCTAGCTACTGTGACACTGCTAACGACGGCGAGACCGAGAACGTCGTCGCTCTCTCCCAAGATGTCATGGACGAGAGCCTTTGTGGTGCCTCTATCACCGTTGAGTACGAGGGCAAGACTGCCACCGGTACTGTTGTCGACAAGTGCATGGGCTGTGATTCTCAATCCATTGACATGTCGCGTGCCATGTTCGGTGATCTCGCTGACCTCAGCGCCGGACGTATCACCGTGTCCTGGTCCGTCAACTAAAGAAACTTGAGTTTCTACCAAAACCAGCCTCGGTGTCTTTGCTTTTTTATTTATGTCTGGCGTCCAAAGGGCAGGCAGTGTGGATACAATTTATCTTCCATTCTTTATTGTGTGTATAGACTATTTGCTTTGCTTTTCTGTGTACAATCATTCGATCAACGGACACCCTACTGTGTACACAGCTAGGTATCCGTTCATCCTTCGCTCTCTGTGATTTGAGATTCATTTATGTTTGGTAACCCGGTCAACAAAAACAATTCATGTGGATCATGGAACATTATCACTGCTCTCTGCAAGCCAGACGAGCTGCACTTTTCGGGTTCAGTTTTTTAAGTTACGAACGTACGCACTCCTGGAGAGTATGAATCGACGCAGGAACGGACGACAAAAAAAGGAGTTGAGAGAATGGGCATGCTATTTACAATATGGATATACTCTTTATGTTTCGCGAGTTATTCATTAGAACATAACGAATGGAAATTATCATGACATATATGCTTTTCTACAACTAACTAGCTACCACTAGCAGCCATAATCCACGCTTAGGCGCATCACTAACAAGACGTAGTACGCACTATTGAGGCGCGGAGTACCGGGAAATTCGGGGTCATGGATCGTGATTGGCTGCATTCTTGCCCTATGACTTACATAAGCGACCGGCCTATGTCGTCACTACTTTTGACCTGGGAAGATGCTTCTTCTTCACTTGCGCAGTCTTCACCCTGCTGTGCTCCAGGTTTCTTCTCTTTCTTCTTCACTTGTCGCCGATCATCTATTCCTTCCATCGCTTGAAACCAATTTTGAAACTCCATCAGAAATCAAGAGAAAGTCGAAAGCGCACAGGTCGTCTTAGCGGTCTATTCTTCGGATCTCTCGCCGACCGGAAAAAGAAATTAGATCTCCCTCTTTTTCACTCCCCACATTCTTGTACTTTCTTTTTCCTCGTGCCTCCTTTAAGGAGCTCGTATTAATTTTCTCCCTTCTTCTCTTATTCCTGGCGCTTGGAATTTCCTTGGATTCGCTGCTTCTCACGTCTCGCTCGTGAATCGATCGACTTTTATATGGAGTGGAGTCCTCCGTTTCCATATCGGGGGAAAGAAAAAGGAACACGACAGACTCGAGGGAGAAAACGAAAGCAGTCTCAGACGCTTACCAATAATGGATCTGGTCGCTGAGAAAGTGTACCTTCATCGCCATCGCATTTGGAATTGTTCTGGAACATAGGTCGGTACCAGCTCGTCTGGCCGGCGCGCGTCACTACATAATGGACGATCGCAAGATTCCCACGCTGGTCGTCACCATCGTATTCTTCGTCCTTGCCTCGGTGTTCGTTGCGCTCCGATTTGTGTCTCGAGTGGGTATTGTGCATAAGGTTGTCTCTCATGATTATCTGATTATTTTGGCTTGGGTATGGTGCACACACACACACACACACACACACACACAACAACCATAGATCTGGATATTCGACACTTACTCTGCTGCTAGGTCATTGATTTCGGCTTTGTCTTCGCCATATGCTACGGAACTACCAGAGGCTTGGGTCTGCACCAGGTTGATGTTCCATCCTCGGACAATATAGCCTTGAATACAAGCGAATATGTGGCCAATGTGCTTTATGTGAGTCCCGAGTCTTCCAGGTGAATGCTATACCAAATTCTGATTCGTCTTGTTTGCTTTCTATAGAATCCCACTTTGATGATCCTGAAAACCTCGATTCTTATCTTCTATCTATTTTTGACCAAGACAAATAAAGTCTTCCGATGGGCAATCTTTGCCGTCATTTTCGTCGTCAACGCCGCCGGAGTTGCATTGACCATGGTCAATATCTTTCAATGCCGCCCCGTCAGCGCAGCAATCTGGTTTCCCGCTAATGGCGACGCAAGATGTTTCAGCATAGTTACAATATATCTCTCCTCGGCTCCCGTCAATCTCATCACTGATATCGCTATTTTCTTTCTGCCCGTTCCGATTCTGACTCAGCTACGTCTCCCGCGGAAGCAAAAAATCATTTTAATAGTCGTGTTTAGCATTGGACTTTTCACTGCTGTTGTCGACGTCATCCGAGCTGCATACTTACAAAGCGCAGCAACATCAAATGCCCTGGAACAACAAACCGGTGCCGGCGATAATAACAACTCCAAAGCTCATCAAGACTTTTCCTGTATGTTTTTGCGGTTTTCAGTTGGTTTTCCATTGTCCATAGCTAACTCGAGGTCGTAAGGGTACGGTGCATACACTTTCATGTGGTCTGCCGTCGAGATCAACACTGGGATCATCTGCGCTTGCGTTCCCAGTCTGAAGCCCTTGGCTGCACGCCTGCTCCCTAGGATGATCAAGGGTTCCTCTGATCCTTCACCACATAGCCACTCGAGTAGTACAAATACTGGGATTGCAGCTAGACCGACTGTTCCCCGCGCCGATACTGCTCCTGCGGCACCTCTTGAACTCCAGAGTGTCAGCCGCATCGCTCCGAGGTCTCACACAGAGCAGGGTCCCAACACGCTTCAGTCGGCCAACATCCCATCAGAGGAGTCCTTGGAAATGACTGATTTCCTGGCCCGCTCTGGTCCTAGCGACGATACGGAAAGCACCGCAGTGACTAGCGGTGCTTCTCCGCCTTTGGACGTGACAACGTTCTACGATTTCGTCAATGTCAGAAAACCCAAGAGCATGCTTGCGATGAGTAACAAGGAGTCCGTCCCTCCGGTGGCATTGACAACAATACTCTTTTTTCTGTGGGGTATCGGCTATGGCTTCCTAGATATTCTGAATAACCAATTCACATTAATCGACGGGATTGATCCGTGGGGCTCCCTTGGGCTTCATGCCGCTTACTACGGAGGTTATCTTGTAAGCCCACTTACTGTAGGGCGCTTTATATTGAAAAAATGGGGGTTCAAGTCGACTTTTATCGCAGGGCTTTTCATTTACGCCTGTGGCGCCCTTATCTTCTGGCCATCTGCTGTTTTGACGTCATTCCCGGCATTCATCCTCTCAAACTTTGTCGTGGGCTGTGGATTTGGAGTGCTAGAAACGGCAGCAGACCCATTCATAACGCTGTGCGGACCGCTGGAGAACGCCGAGATTCGTTTGAATCTTTCACAGGCAATCCAAGCCACTGGGAGTATTCTCTCGTCGATTCTCGCGGAGAAAGTGGCTTTTAGGTCTGTTAAAACTGTGGCCGGCTTGGTTAGGGTGCAGTGGACATACCTCGCGATAGCGCTTTTTGTCCTGCTTTTGGCAGCTGCTTTCTACTATCTGCCAATACCCGAAGCAACGGATGATGATCTGCAAGAATTAGCCGATCGAAGGAAAGATGTCATCTCGGCGCCTGTTTTAGGCATTCCTGTCGTTTGGCTTACCTTTGGATTGGCGGCTTTCTCGCAATTCTGGTATGTGGCAAGCCAAGAAGTGTTAGTGGTCAGCTTTGGACAGTATGCGCAACAACAGCTTCCGCAAGGCAGGGATGGTCTTCAAGGTCACGACTTTCTCTCGATTGGCCGCGGTTTGTTTGCTGCGGGCAGGTTTCTCGCCGCCTTGGCAACCGTTTTCATCAAACCGCGTTGGATTCTCTTGGTGTCGTACATCGGACTGATTGTATTTGCTGTGCTTGTAAAGGAATTACACGGTATGGCGGGCGTTGCCATTGGGATGATGCTATTTTTCTGGGGAAGCGGCGTATTCAGCATCACATTTGCCATCTCTCTTCGCGGCATGGGCAGACATACCAAGACGGCGAGTGCAATCATGGCGACAGCAATAGGCGGCGGGGCAGGTTACCCGTTTTTCCAAGAGCTTGCGAGAGTCAGAAACAACAACAGTGTGGCCTCCTCCTATGTTGTGCTGGCTGTTGGATATGCTGCGGCTGCTATCTTCCCACTGTATCTCATGCTCGTCCCTGCTGCGAAGAAGCAGGTTGATCCTGTTTTGAATGATTCTCTCTATCGACGGAGGCCGCTTCGTGGTCAGCGCTCTCGCAAGGGTCGCAGCCGTGCTGGGACTGGCGATACCAGTACCAATACCAATAACAACGGCAATACCAACGGCAATACCAACGGTAATGGCAATGGCAACGGTAACGGTAACGGCAATAAGAAAGACAACTACTCTCTCGGAGGTGTTTTGTCACAGCCACGCAGTCTCGTGAACGAACCGCCGTCGACTGTCGACATGGCATCTGCGGCAGGGATTAGTATCCATGACCAAGCATACAAGCATCAGGGCGAGCACGAAAATTAAACCCGAATTTTTCTGTATAACTATATACCCATATCGTTTCATTCCATTCGCCGTTCGGACTGGCGTGGAGATTTGCTTGCATTTAGCGTGGCGTTATGTGTTGCTATTTTGGTACCAATTACCTTACAATGTACATGTATATATAAGTAATACTAATGACAAGCGTCAAGAACTTCCTAGGTAGATGTACGTAAATGGCATGAGCCATAATCAGCAAAATATTCAATTGACTGTCTCAATGGACCAATCACATAAGAGTGGGCCTACTGGGACTGTCGGTAAAGTTTAAATCAATAACACATACTCAGCAACTGAGCATAGCATCCAAAGAGATAAGCTCTGGGAAAGATATGAGGCTCGACGAGAGATGAAATCAGCCCTCAGCAAGCGCTGAATATGATGTTTGAAGCTTCTAGCCGCTGTTGAGAGGGCGTATGTGCACGTTCGGCGCCAACTATGCTCTTGAGTTTATGATTGCTATGTAAGCTTACCCGGGGCGGAACCAACATTCCAGTCCATTGTCCAACCAACACCTTCTAGCCAGAAATAAATTAGGTTGAACGAATAAACGAGTGAACGAGCGGACTAATAGAAAACGAGATTAATTGTGCTTATTTCCAGTTTAATACAAACACGCGGATACGTAGTCTCCACTCAAATGTGCTGATATATTTCACACCCCCTTCCTCTCTCTACAATCGTTACATACATGCATAGAGTTATAATATATATATGAATGTACAATGGAGCTCACTTTCCGCTCCCTCGCAGCATATGCCACGCTGCTATACCTTCTTTACAAATTCCTCTCCTTCATCCGCTTTTACATTGCAGCTCGCCGCACCGGGTTCGCTATCTTCGTGACCCCGGTCTTCTCTCAGAGTATACTATGGCTTGCCCTGGGGCCTACGCTACGGCCTTATTTTGAGAAATATCTCCCCCACTGCATCTATAAACGTCTCGATCTGACAATTCACGGCTGGGAGTTTCGGCGAAGAGCCGATATTCGTCGCTATGTTGATAGTGATGTGTTTGTGATTGTTTGCCCGGATGGGTGTCAGCTGTTGTAAGCTTTCTTTTTTATAGGTAGATAACGGGACTATCTTCTGATACATGCGAAATTAAGTGTTTGCGACCCAACACTGGGAAGCGTTGTTTTGCAGAGAAGAAAGGATTTCATAGTGCCAGAGGTGGTTAAGACATTTGTTGGGATTTTCGGGGGAAATCTGCTTCAGGTGAGGGACATGCATATAACGTATTGGATTTACATGGTTCTAATATCAAATTCGCATAGGATAACGGGGAAGATTGGTATGGTGTATACCGCTTTATGGTATGAATGGATGAAGAATACTAAAACGTGGCAGGCAACGACAACGCAGAATCATTGCGCCAAACCTCAACGAAAGTATCATGGGCAACGTCTGGAGAGAGAGCTGCCACCAAGCCCAGGCCATGGTTGATCACATGGTCCAGCATCCCGGCGGCGAGACTCTAAGCGGCCTCCGAAGCATCGCTATTAATGTTCTTGGGAAAGCCGGCTATGGACAAAGCCAGCCGTGGTCGCCAGACTTTGCAAAGAGCTTGGACGAAGGCGACTGGTCAGATGGTGGAAGAGTTGCGTATTTCCGGACAATCGCATTGGTGACTAGTCAATTTATCACGGCCGTCTTGATTCCACATAGATTGAAGAAATTGCCCTTTATGCCAAAGTCCCTGCGGTTTTTGGCCCAGAAGATGGAGAGTGTGCCGCAGTATATCAAGGAGATCTTCAAGGAGGAAGCCGAATTGCAAAAGCAGCAACAGCAAACTCTCCCGGAAGAAACGATTGCAACTCGCAGCAATAACCGTAATATGCTGGATATACTACTACAATATTCAAACCAGCGAAGCAGCTCCGGATTGTATTTGACTGACGACGAGGTAAGCGGCAACCTGTGGGTTTTCACAGCTGCCGGGTTTGAGGCCACGGCAAATACGATGGGGTTTTCCGTCGTACTTCTCACTGTGTATCCGGAATATCAGGACTGGATTCGCGAAGAGCTGCAAAGGTTGAGTGCCGATGTGTCAGAGTGGGAATACGAAGAAGTCTTTTCTCAGTGTCCTCGCGTATTAGCTGTGATGGTGAGTTTTTCCACGTATCTACGTATCTATATAAGCATAGACAACTAACCATGTCAGTTTGAAACCCTACGCCTGTTCACGCCCCTTCTCCATTCCACGCGATGCGTCAATGGACCGCAGCTACTCGTCGACGCGGACGGGAATCACCCTCTCTCTGCGCCCATGGACGTCATGGTCAGCCAGCTACTCATCCATCTGAACCCTAAGATCTGGGGCGCAGACGCAGCCGAATTCAAACCGACCAGATGGATCGATACCAACAAAAGTAGCGGCAGCGGGTCTGAACAGCTCATCAAGCTCGCAGACATCAAAGATATCTTCCTGCCCTTCGCTAGCGGCCCGCGCATTTGTCCCGGTATGAAGATGGCACAGGTAGAGTTTGTGGCGACTTTCGCGACGCTGTTTCGACATGCCCGCTGTGAGCCGTTGCCGGTGGATAATATGAAGGATCCAGGCGAACTGAAGGATCGCCTGAAAGGGATTATAGATAATGCAACGAGTCAGTTGAACTTGGTTGTGAAGGACCCTCAGTCGCTGCAGCTGCGGTGGTTGCCTCACCAATCTAGACAAAAGTAGGCGATCCATCTATTGGCATGCTTTATCAAAGTGTACAATAAAACAAACATCTTTTTAAGCCCGAAAAAAGACCTGGTTTTGTTCACGAATAGAGTTCTATGAGCAGCTAATTTGACATATTGTAAACGGCATGTGAACCGAGGAAAACCTTGTGTCAACAACGCCATCGCTTCAATATGGACTGGCTGCAAGCAACGATATGGCTAATCGAAAGCCTATTTTGCTTCCGATATGCTCCAGTGCCGCCCGACAGGTCTTGACCTGGTCAGGGCTGGCAAAGGGACAATGGCTCACCAGCCACAGAGGTCCGAGAAGCATGTAAGCTCCTCCCGCTCGTCCACTGACCAACACCTCTTCTTCTGTATGTCTCTGCTGCTGCTGTTGATTTTGAAAATCCCCAAAGATCAAGGGAAGAAGAGCACACAGACTAGACAACAAGTACTCAATCCGCCTAGGAAATGTTGCCATGGTCGACATCAGATCACTAGTTACTGTACCACTAGGAAGAAATAGCCACAACAACGGTGACTTTATACACTCGTTCAACCTAGTATAGAAGAAAATCTCGGCACAATAAAACATGGCCACATATCCCGGCGCCCACAGTCCTCTCGGATCGATTTCAAAAATGTCGTCGTCAATGCCACACTCAGGGGGCGGTTTTTGAGAGGTCGGGTGTTTCCAACTTTCGGGAAGAGTCCGATGCCAATTACCGATTTCGTCGAGGATGTCGAGGGCAAAATCAAAAAGGCCTTTGATTTGGCTGGGATTGATGTCTAGACCTGGAGGAAGGGGCTTGGTTGGATCGACGACTGGATTGGTAAGGGACATAAAGAGAGACATTTTGCCGCAGGCGCGAACGGCGCGGTGCCAGTGGCTGGATTCGGGGGCAAGGGTTAAGAGGTCTGCGAGGCCTGCACATTGGTATTCTCCGGTGATGAGAAATTGGGTCATCTGGTAGACTTAGCATATAAATTGTCATAGGTTGGCCGAGAAAGGAATGATACCTACCGCATGACAAATTCCCCAGCTGAACAACGAAGAGCTGCAGCTTGTGTTTAAATTTTTACCACCGCGCAACCGCATCAAATAATAGATGCCCACCGTATGTTGATTAACCAGGCCCTGTCTTTCACCGGCGATATCCTGCATGTCATACAGAGTCAGCAAGGGCATTAAAGAAGGAGGAGACAGACTGACAATAAAAAGACTCAACAACAAAACTGCCGCAAAGGTGCGGTCACTAGATGCCTCTCGTTTCGACCGCAACGCCACATGAATCAGCTCCAGCGCCGCGCCATAACTCTTTCTCGCATCAACATAATGGCTTTTCACGCCTAGGCGATTGAAAAACACTAGATTAGCCACGGCGTGGAGCGCGAACTGCAAACAGTCATTCTTTGCTCCCGTCAAACCGCCGCTACTGTTGCTACGTAGCATATCAGGGAGGAAATCTAAAAATCCCACTGCGCCATCAAATCCGGCAGCGATGCGGTATTGATTGACGAAGAAACAGAGGGCCTGGTCTTGCCAGGAAATGGTGGAGAGGCGGATTGTCGACAACCCTGGCGCTTGTGGTGGTCGTCGTGTATTTGTAATAGCAGCCGGGAAGTTGTTGTTATATGATTGCTCTTGAGGAATTTGTTTCTGCTCGCGAACAACGCGTGTGCCTGGATAGCCTGGACAAAGCTTGCCATAGATGGCGCATCGACGACACGCCGGACGGCCTTCGTCACACTATACAGCTTGTCAGCTAAGAAATCAACGGGGGGATGAGCGAATGACAGACCTTGATCCTTCTCTGCCTGCAGAGAAAGCACCCTTTACTTCTTCCGCCGGGATATACCATATCGAGTCATATACAATTTGGATATACTGTGTACAAATGAACTTAAAATATACGCATCTCACGCAATCCATAGAAACTGGGAAGGAGACCAAGGATTGTCTAGATTAAAAGCTAGACATGATTTCCCCGCTTTGATCGTCCTGCCCCCTTTAAAGACAGACTAGCAGGATAATCACGGAACTACTAGTGCACTGTGCCAGTCGTTGCAGTGCGCACGGACTTTTTCCAGGAAGGGAACCTATTCGGTCTTCACCCCACAGCTCCATTTATTACCTTTTTAGACACTGCGCTAAACTTTATTGGTGAATAACGTACCCATAAATTACTATATTTAGTTTAACCTTATATTACTTACTATCAGTCTATCAGTCTATTATTAGTGTATAAATTATTACGAGGTTTGAAGAGCGTCAAACTTCATGGCTTAAATTTGTTACTTGATTGTTGTTGTTGAAGTCATATATGACCCGCATGTAAGCTACAGTATTTATAAAGAGAGCTGGCAAAATCTTGATGCTATTTATTCCCTTAGTAGATTTTGACACGGATTGGGATGGTGTAGTTGAGGTTACCTATCTGAAAATGGTATTCGTTTAAAAACTGAATATATGAAGAAAAAGACGGGGAAGGTAAGTGAAACACAGTAATGGTAATGCCTGAATATCACGACAAAAAGCCATAGTAATTTTTGTCGAAGCCTGGAACGAGTCCATTCCATCAGTCCATTAATCAATTGTTAAATATATAACTCCAGTTCTTCTCCTTGATCTATTCAATGAGCCAGGCTAAGCACTTCATTTATGTAGGTGTCTAGTATGATAAACAAATGCTTATATACCAAAATCAAATCATTTACCTAGCTAACATAACAAACATAATAATCGTGTCTAAAACATATACTTATATACCCATACACCTCATCAAATCATACCTATCTACATACAGAGTAAGTATTCAGAGAAAATGGCAAATAATTTACCACCAGTCTCCCTGATCCTTCATAGCAGCTGCGACCTTCATGAATCCGGCAATGTTACTTCCGGCCACGAGCGAGGGCAGCACATCCGCTCCTTCAGAGACAAAGCTCTTCGCGGTCTCCAATCCGTTCTCAAACGAGGACTTCATAATATCCTGCAACTTGCTATCGACCTCCTCGCGGGTCCAGCTGAGTCGCGCCGAGTTCTGGGCCATTTCTAGTCCTGACACGGCCACACCGCCGAGATTGGCTGCTTTGCCAGGTGCGTACCATATACTATTCTTGTTTTTCTCGCGGTGAGCTTCGAAGATATCAATAGCCCCCTGAGTAGATCCCATGTTTGACCCCTCAGCAACATATTTGACGCCCGCATCAATAAGGCCCTGTGCCTCCTCGCTCGAGATTTCGTTCTGGGTGGCGCTCGGCAAAGCAACATCGACTTTGCCGACGTGCAGCCATGGACGAACGTTGGGGATGTATTTGAATTTACTCTCACTGAAAAGCGTGTTTTCCGCACCCGCAGAAAAGATAGAGCTGAGCTGCTTGCGGGCGACTTTGAGGTCTGCAATGCTCTCAATTTCGGCGGGCGTGAATCCCTCGGATGACTCGGTGATGAGTGATCCCTGGCTGTCGGAGAGGGAGACGACGGTGCCACCGAGTTCGATGACCTTGAGCGCGGCATATTGTGCCACGTTGCCGGAGCCGGAGATCACGACGCGTTTGCCGGCGAAGGTCTCGCTGCCTTTGCTAGCGTGTTGGATCATGTGTTGGACGTACTATATTTCGTCAGACTATGTCCAGGAGAGAAAGGGGGGGAAGACATACATAAACAAGACCGAATCCAGTCGCTTCAGGGCGGATCAGACTGCCTCCCCAGGTCAAGCCCTTGCCTGTGAGAACACCCTCCCATTGATTGCGGATCTTCTTGTATTGGCCAAACATGAATCCAATCTCTCGAGGAGACACTCCAATGTCACCAGCAGGCACATCGGTATCAGCACCAATGTGGCGGGATAGTTCGGTCATGAAACCGACACAGAACTTGCGGATTTCATTGTCTGATTTTCCTTTGGGGTCAAAATCGGCGCCTCCTTTGCCACCGCCCATGTTTACTATATATCGTTAGATTCAGTGTACACATAGAAGTGATAAATAGACCAGCCGGAAATGAAACTTACATCCTGTAAGGGCATTCTTGAAAATCTGCTCGAAACCCAGGAACTTCAGGATTGAGAGGTTAACACTGGGATGGAACCGAAGGCCACCCTTGTAGGGACCTAGGGCAGAGTTGAATTGGACACGGTAGCCACGGTTGACTTGGAGCTGTTGTTTGTCTCAGAAAGTATCCTAGGTAAAGACACAATAAAAAAAGACATACCTCGCCCTTGTCATCTTCCCAGACAACGCGGAACTGGATCACACGCTCCGGGATGGAGGCGACCTTGAGTGCCTTGCGGTATTCAGGGTGCTTCTGGAAGAGACTTGAGTTCTCTAGAGTTGATGCAAGCTCTGTATGCATTACCAGTTAGGCATTACGACCTTATATAACGATTGACCAGAATAGAATGAGTCATGTACCTTGGTAGGCCTGCTCGAACTCGGGCTCAGATGGCAGGTTCGACATGGTTTAATACTTGTGAAGAAAAAATATATGGGATGATAGAATAAAATCAGTCTGGCTGGAGAGGAGAAGAGCATTGCACAGGGAGGGATTCTCGAGTCATTATATACTCGATGTAGATGTATGTATACACAGGGGAGTGTGGCAGCGTACGACACTGACTCATTCCGAGGATCGGAGCGATACGGGTGCCAGGAAAATTTTGATTCTGTTGTGTTATTTTTTTATTCAGAGAAAAATAGGAAAAAGAAATATCGAGCTAGCAAGCCGTGATCTACAGCAAAACTAGTGCAGTCAGTTGACCAGGGACAGTACTACATGCTTGCGTCGTTGGCTGAACTTCTAGTGAAGGGCTAATGGATCATAATTTTTATAGATCAGCGGCCTGAGGCAGTAACCTGGGAACTTTTTGCCTCAGGAGGCAAAAAGAGCGTCTGATTGGTCAATGCTTAAGATTCTAAGCGCTTTATCCGCAGGGTCTTCCTGACTAAGCAGGCCACCCAGCTGCGACCTCGGCCAGGCTAAGGCGTCCCTCCAGGTACCTGCCGCCTGCCACCGCCTCCGATGCAGGCCGGGCCAACTAATTTTCCAGGTGCCCCTCGGTCGGAGGATGCCTTGGCTTGCGGATGCTTTCAGGCGGAACTCCGATGCGGCAAATTGAGTCATGGGCATGGCCGACTGAGATAAAACCGCTAGACAATTACCATCTTGTCACAGCTGAAAGCACATTGCAACATTACATTATGGCGAACGAATTGGCCGGCGCAACGCCGACTGAGTCTCAGAAATACCTCTCTACTCGTGGTGGGGACTACGGCGTACGACCCCTCCAACATGTGACGGATCGGATTTGGACAGCTTGCTGACTTTTTGTTTCTAGCTCTCATTCGAGACCGTTGTTTTGAAGGGACTCGCTGCTGACGGCGGTCTTTTCTTGCCTCATCAGGTCCCAATTGCTCATGACTGGGTGCGTATGAAATTGATTTGCCGTTACAATGGCTAACAGTGAATTGCAGCAAAGTTGGAAAGATCTCTCCTACAAGGAGCTCGCGTTCAAGATCTTCAGCCTCTATATATCTCCCTCCGAAATCCCCCCGGATGATCTGAAAGCCATTATCGACCGAAGTTACTCGACGTTCCGTTCAGACGATGTTGTTCCGGTGGTCCATCTGCAGGATGATCTATACCTTCTTGAGCTCTTCCATGGCCCAAGCTACTCCTTTAAAGACTGTATGTTTGGCTACGGCTGTCACAACTTCATTGGTCTAATACGATATCAGGCGCCTTGCAGTTTCTAGGAAACCTGTTCGAATACCTGCTCGTGCGAAAGAACAAAGGAAAGGAAGGGAAGGGTGAGTTCTTGGTTAGCCTGTGGAAATAAGGGTCTTAACTGACAGCCTACCAGACAGGCATCATTTGGCTGTCGTCGGCGCGACAAGCGGTGACGTAAGCTTTTTCCTCCTACGATATAGAAAATGTATTAACATGTTATAGACTGGTTCTGCGGCGATATACGGTCTTAAGGGAAAGAAAGATGTCTCAGTGACCATCTTACACCCCAAAGGTCGTGTCAGCCCTATCCAAGAGGCGCAGATGACAACCATTACGGACAGGAATGTCCACAACCTTGCCGTCACAGGAACCTTTGATGATTGTCAAGTAAGTGCCAGGCACGGACATATCGACGCGGGACTTAAAGCTGACAACGCAACAACAGGATATCGTCAAAGCTCTGTTCGGCGATCACGATACGAACAAGTCTCTGAACCTCGGTGCTATCAACTCAATTAACTGGGCCCGTCTTCTTGCGCAAATTGTGAAAAAAAAAACAACAAGCGGTTAAGAGAGTTAATGCTAATACTTTGGTTAGGTATTCTACTTTTATGCGTACTTCTCCCTTGCGAGAAAGTCATCCTCGTTCAAAGTCGGAGACAAAGCCCGATTTGTGACTCCTACTGGAAATTTCGGAAACATTCTTGCGGGTTATTTTGCAACCAAGATGGGTCTTCCAGCGGACAAGCTAGTCGGTACGTCTAATCCAATACCTTTTTTCGTCACACCCCCTTACTAACATCATTCAACAGTGGCAACAAATGAGTAAGTAGCCGGAGACCTTTTGATGTTTGGATCGTTATCATGCTTCACACTGAGAGAATATCAATACTGTGGAGGGTCCTGCTGACTTCTTCTAGAAACGATATCCTGCATCGGTTCTGGACCACTGGCCGATACGAGAAGAATCCTGTTTCTGACGGGCAATCTGACGGCTGCAAAGTAACTCTCAGCCCGGCGATGGATATATTAGTCTCCAGCAACTTTGAACGACTATTATGGTTCTTGGCCAAAGGTATGCCAAAAAAAAATATGCTTCACTCAGCCTTTTATTTTATGCTAATCGGCTATACAGAACACGCAGCATCGACTGGACTAGATGACCAGGCCAGCAAGAAGCAAGCCGGCGAAGAAATCGTGTCTTGGTACAAATCATTGAAATCAACAGGCGGCTTTGGACCCGTTCCCAATGACATGTTGGAAAACGGACGAGTCACCTTTGAGAGTGACCGTGTGAGCGATTCGGAGACTGTCAAGACTACCAAGACTTGCTACCAAGAGACCAAATACGTCCTTGATCCGCACTCGGCAGTCGGTGTCACCGCTGCAAAGAGATCTATTGCGCGCGCTGCACCGCACGTACATCACATCTCGCTCTCAACTGCGCATCCCGCGAAGTTCTTGGAAGCTGTTACACTGGCTTTGAAGGATGAAGCTGGCTTCGATTTCGAGGGCCAGGTGCTTCCTGACGAGTTCAAGGCTCTCTCGTCGAAGGAGAGGCGTGTGACAGAGGTAGAGAATTCGTGGGAGAAGGTTAGGGAGATTGTCAAAGCCCAGGTTGAAGAGGATCTGAAAGCTGAAGCCAGTGGTTGAGAAACCTGCTGTCATTTCGGGGTTGTTTGGCGTGTAGATAAAAGTAAGCATGTTGATAATTATTTATATATCAAAGAACGTCGTTGAAGCACTTTATACGGTATATACAACTATTTAATATGATATGTTACGTCGATCATGGTGCGTCTACTGGATCCCAATCTTCACATAAAACAGATATTAGCTCCGAACATATGAGTTTGGAAGGATGAATGAATGAAAAATATCTCACCAGTAACCAAATACTCATCCAACCCATCCATTGTTTTCATGTCTTCCGGCTCAATCTCAAACCCATCAATCTCTACATTGGCGATGATCCGGTCTTTTTTAGAACTCTTCGGCAGAGGTACATAGCCATGCTGTAGACTCCACCGCACCATCAACTGCGCTGGTGTGCAGCTGTATTTCTTCGAGAGCGAAACAATAGTCGGGTGCTTGAAGCGGTATGCACGAGCAAGCGGTGCGTATGCCTCCACCACAATCCCATTCTGCTGGCAAAACGTGGTTATCTCAGATCGCGTATTGAACGGGTGTACTTCGATCTGGTTCACAGCGGGGAACACCTTGGGGTTTGTCGCCAGAAGCTCCTTCAGGTGCTTCACGCCGTAGTTGCTCACGCCCGCCGCGCGGATCTCGTTGTCCGCATAGGCATCTTCTAGCGCACGCCAGCATTCAAGACGTCTCGCCTTTCCGCCGTATGGGGAATGGATCAAGAACAAATCTATATATCCCAAGCCGGAAGCGCGGACAGACTCTTTGATCGATTGGCGCGTAGCGTTGTAGCTAACATTGGAGGCCAGTTTCGAAGTGAAAAAGATGTCTTCGCGTTTCAAGCCATCGGGCTTGCTCTTCTCGGCTTCTAGAAAGCGCAGTATGGACCGGCCGGTTTCTTTCTCGTTGTGGTACATTTGAGCGCTATCGACACTGTTTGCGACATATCAACAAGTCGGTGTGTGCGTGATAATGATAACGATGGTGGTGGGCTCTGGCCTACCCTCGATAGCCAGCCTGTTGATGACATTAGCTTTTTTTCATGCTTCATTCGTACCGCAGTAAATACGGATAGACACTCACTTCCAAAGCAAACTTGACTGCGTTTTCAGTCTCCCGCCCCGAGGTCAGGTACACCCCCAACTGGAGTCTCGGCATGAGTTTTCCATTTGCGAGCTATACACTGCATCAGTATGTGCTGGCCTCTTTTGGAAGTCCGGGGCCTGCCTGACGTTGATTTTCGACGAAAGCGAATACGTCTGTTTTGGAGTCGCCATTGCGCCGAGTGAGGGCGGAAACGCGGACTGAGAGTTGGTACTGCAGCTAGTCTAGTGCTTAGTGTGCAGTAGAGCCAATTCCCAACAAAAACAAACAGTGCGTAAGCAGATCAATTGCATGTGATGCCGAACGACGTCTTGCGGTGGTGTTTTGTGGAAGGACCGACGTCGGGCTTCGTTCGGCGACGGCAGCTATGACGCAACCCTGACCAGTCCCGTGACAGCACAGCGCTTACTTACAGTCTCGCTGCACGCTAACTACCCTCACTACCTCAACTACGAAGAACTAGAAACGTCGCACTGCATACCCCTGACACCCGATCATGGCCAAATCGGACAGATCAGCTCTGGAAGTGAGGCGGTGAATGTGGCTAGTGAAATATTGACTTTAGGGTTCTGCTATAGATCAGAAGATCGGCGCTCACCAGCCACAGCCAGCGACGCTCGCTTGGGCTTTCAGCCTCTCCAAGGGCCTTCGATCTCGATCTGCTGCGATCGCTGTGGCTGGAGAGATGCATGGAATCGGCCGGCTGTTTTCTTTTTCCTGCCCTCTTGCCGCCATCGCTGCTGCAGTTGCACCCGGAGACAGTTATCTGAGACTAGCTCTCATGGAATCTTGGACAGGGTGGGTTCCCTTGCATCGTCGCTGCTCTTGACCGTTGGGAGGTACCGCCCTCGATATGATACGGTATTGCCTGGTACGTACTTCGTCGATACCTCTGTAATGTAACGGATGTGGGCCACGTGCCTTATCGCGGATTTAACTCATCTTCTCCCACTAGAGAGTGATGTGTCCAGATGCTGACTGCAGTGAGCAGTGAAGAGTAAGACAGTACTCTGGACTCAGCGCAGACTGTTCTTACTCCGGATACTGCGCACAGAGCGGGAAATGCAAAAGGGGAAAGAAAAAAGGAGGTGGTGGAAAAAAAGAAAGAAAGAAACCCGACAATCGAGACCGTTCTGCAATTTGCCAAATTCTCACCCAGAACTTCACGTCGATCCAATAAAGCGTCCATAATCAGGGAGCGCATTTCTCCTTCTCCCCGGCGGGCGCGTTTTCGTTTACGGAAACGTCGAGTCGTCGACAAAGATGCAGATATCTATTGTGGTTGGCGGTGGCAAAAACAGGCTAACGTTTAAGTCACACTAGTTACGGCGTACGTAATTACCTTGCCTGGATAACTGATCAATCAAGCGACGGACATGATCTGTGGATAATGAAGCGATAAAATGGACCCTATGGGTATCCGGGCTGAGATCCAATCACCGTCTCCGCGAGCCGTTGAATTATATCATTCAGGGCACATTCACAGCTGAAGTCTCAATTGACTTTCCCACTTAATATGTGCGTATTTTATTACCATGCTACGCTGGCTGTCAACTTGTCAGGGCTTTTGCCCCTCGGTGCTTATTCGAATGACTCGGGAACAGAGCGGAAAGCCACAGCACGGCCTACTCGGTTCCTTCGCTTGAGCGGGCCAATGCTGGCCTGGCTTCTTCTAGCTCTCGCGACCTCTGGTGAAACCGACTGCATGGATGGGCTGGTCGCATGGCAGCACGGCCCACATTCGCCACCACGATCTAACAGCAAAGTCAAACATCGACTCCGGACGTATAGTTGGTTGACGGATTGCTCTATATTTTTTCCCGTTTTTTCCACCGGGCATATTCATAAGTTATGGTTATGGTTAGAGCATAGTTATACTTTGCAAAAATTCAATACGTACCGGTTATGGCTGTATTTTCCGTTACCGTACGCCTGGAAACGGTGGTTATATATTTTATGTACAATTGCTCCGGCTTCATCACATAAAGCTCCATCGACTGCCCCTTCTGATCGTCTTCGCTCCTTCAAAAACTCCCACCGGCCTTACCGTTCTCCTGATCGTCCCATTCTCCGCGGGCCCCTCCTCGTGTATTTGTATATTACTTTTTTTCCAGGCTGCTCACTTTCACTTCGTTCATTCTCGCAGCCTCAGCCATCTCAGCTGTGCCACCCCTCCTTATGCCACCTCGGGCAAAGCCCGCCGTGATCTTCCCCGCGTCCAGATGCTTTCCTACATCCGAATGTGAATGCCCTCGCCGTCTAGACTAGAATCGCTGTATGATAGATCTCGTCGCTATTTACACCGCGCCTCTGCATCTGCATCTGCATCCGCTGTGGACCGTGGTCGTGGTCGTGACCGTGACCGTAACGCTCCTGATCCTGCCCGGTTGGGGTCGAGATTGCGTTTTGTGATCCGTCAAGGAAGGAGTCTTTTTTCCCGCAAGTAAATGGCCCCCATCCCGTCTCTCTCTGCGTCCCTATCTATATGATGTTGTATTTGCCCTTGGTTTGTTTCTCCGTTTGTCTTTTGTTGCGTGTCGTGTTTGTTGCGCGGTTCCGCACCGGATAGAGACAGAAGCGGAGGCCCCCTCACTCGGCCGGCTCCAAACGGCTGAATAGCCGGTCTTTATTTCTGCTTTTGATCTTCTTCTCCTGGGCGTCTTCCTTGCTGGAATGCGAAAGAGAGTGAATGAGAAGGATAGGAAAAGAAATACGATTGACTTTATATACAGTTCCAAAGCACCGAACTTAGATTTACCCGCCGACGTGCATGAGCCCGGCATGAGTAGTTCAGATCCTCAGTTCGACCCTGCCACTATGGCTGGCCTGTCCGAGGCCTCTCAGGGGTCTGAAGACTCCAACTTCGACATTTTTGAGTGGTATCCGCAGTACCAAAGCTGCCAGAGATATTTCATCGACTATGCACAACATAGCGTCCCAGTCCAGGCACTCTCGGCCTTTCTCAATATCCAGCTGCCGTTCCAGAAACAGCCCTACCCAGTCTTTAATTCTACAACCCCTGCTGCAGGAGCAGCGCCATCAGTCGCGCCAGCCTCCGTACCTAGCGCGGCGTCATCGATCTCACTGATCCCGTACATTAGACGTCTTGTTGCGACAGGGATGGACTTTCCGGGGGTTCTGCATGGGTTTTTTGGTGACGACTGGACAGCCGGTGTAGGCCCATTACACGAGCACGAGCGTCGGAATTATCTCTTTGCTGCCAAGAGCGGCGGATGGGCTGCGGTGAAGAAGGACTACGATATGGGACCGTCGGAGACAGTGCCTTTCTTGCGACCACTGCAAGGCCCCATCGATACTGAGCTTGAGGCGGCCGAGCGAAGCTGGAGCGAATGGTTGGCGATGGAAGATTGGATGGTTGGGCCTCGGTATCCGGATACGCTGCAAGACTCGTCATCGTCACATTCTCGCCAACGAGCCTCAAGACCATAAACCTTTCTCTGGAGAATCTACAGCAGTGCTGAGTTGCGGGAACCTATTCCCGAGAGACCGTTCTTTCGCTATGGTCATTGAGAGCCATTAACTTTCTACTATCTTTTAATCCAATCCGGTTAGCACATATGTGATGAATCTCTATTCTGATGAATACATCTCTCTGTGCACTGCACCTGCCGGGTGATTGTGGCTTTGCTGTGCTGTGCCATTCAGTTCAAGAAACGAGGCTATTTAATTATATATCTACCGCTTTTCAGCCTGCATTGACGGAGTTATTCTGGATTGTTATGAGCATCCTTTTGTTATAAACAAAGAAAGACATCAATCAAGAGGGTAGGCGAGATATATAGATGAGTCATACTTACGCATTTAACTATATAATAATGTTGAATGGAGGGTTTATAATTCATGAACGATATATCTGTCTCTGCCGAGTCTCGTTCCGTGTACTATACGATCGATACTATACTATATCGCAAGGAGTACTCCGAGCGTACAGATACTGTAAATAACGGGTATATACACTGCCAATACGGACTCAGCCACAGAATTCAGAACAAGACGATCCACTCTTACAGAACGCCCGTAAGCAAACCAATGCTACTCCCTGATTGGCCAGTTGCAATACCAGATTGAAAAAAAGGGAAAAAAGGAAAAACGATGTACGAAGTTACTTCCATAAAGGGGGTTGATTGTACAATCTTAACCTATCTAGGAATACGCATAAGAACCTTAGTTGCAGCTGCCATGCATGAGTTAACCGTAAGTGAAGCGGTTCAGGCGCACTTGACCCCTCTCATTGGGCATTTGGCATTTTTCCAACTCGATTTTGTCATGAGTCTGTCTATTTTGGGCAAAATATTGGCTACCTACGGCGTTATGACTGGTATAGTAAGCATTAAGGAGTGGCGAATTTCACGGCTCAAAACAAACCCTAACAGGAACTCCGAATGCCGCCAGACAGGACAAAACCGGAAATGCCAGTCGAGCCGAATGCCTGAATGGGTATATCATTATCCATACAGCAAACTAATTATTACCATTTCCGGAATATATGATTGCGGCTTGTCGCGAACGAGCTAGTCAAGGTTTGCTGGCTTTTTGTTAGGCCTGTCAATGTAGAACCGTGGAACCGTCACTGGAACGTCAGTTGATTTAATACGTGATCAGTACTCCGTACGGAGTGTATTAACTGCCCGGTTGTGTGCTATATATTAAGGGGTAGATTGACACCACACTGACCACACTTTATTATTAATGAAATCATCACTGTAACTACGCATCACTGCGGATTTGTATAAAAGGCTAAAATACCGGTACCTGTATCTATATCACGCGTGAAAGCCCGACCGAGAAAGATGTAGAGAATTGGAAAGGACATCTGTAGTCCTATTACAAACTACCATTCCCAAGATCAATCCACGTCGTACAAAGTATGACATGACCCCCGCGTTGAGTTTCCCCTCAGCGGTGCTATTGAGTACCGTCAACTTGTACCAAAGGATTCTTAAATGCGCGTTCTTTTAACAGCATGTAAGCACTTGCTGTCTTCATAGTACTAGTGGTATGCACCTGGCAAATATGCTGTACAGAGCATACAATTAGTACGAGTTTGTGGCTTCTCCGGCTCCACCAGATTCGCACTCTCAGCCAGCCACCTGGACCAATATTTAGGACTGCGTATATTAAAATGGTATGTATTAATAATACGTTCAATGAGCGGAGGGAACCTACCTGAGTTAGATCAGTTCGTTGACACCATCCGTTAGGTAGCTCTGTGGGTTTGTGCTATTGCCTCCGATATCTATGTGGGATTTCATGCTCGTTGGGTATAATTAGAGGTGCATATATACCCAAACTACACCCCTCGCGGAATATCTAGGATACTGATCATATATTGTAGACTTTCACATTGTTTACGAGCTGCTCTTTCGGACGGAAATACTCTCTAAAAGTCTCCATGACGATTAACATATTCTGGCAAGTAAGTGTAGGGGGGAAAAGGGGGGTATTTACTCTTTAAAAACTAAGGTGACGACGAATGAAATATTATTTTATTCGACTTCCTAGGCAAAGTTGTACCACTGGCTTTACTCCGTGTGTATCCATAGCCATTTAGAAATATATTAAAGGACCGAGCACTGATCGGGTAATTTCCCTCGGTATTCCTTAACCACGAATGGTTAACGAAGACCGCTCAGAACTGTCAGAGCCTCATGGTTTGAACTCATTCTATGGCTCTGTATGCGCCGCTGGAAATAAAGGACCGTTCGTACACTTTTGACATGGAGCATCGGCGTATTGCGGACAATCGTGAATGGTTAAAGAACTTGTTCCACCGAGAAATATGGATTATATTTTGGCAAAGAGACAAATATAGGTTATGATTATTCTCCCAACCCCTGTATTGACTAGAAATACTAAAATAAGTCATGGCATAGAATAAACTGGATTCTAGAATCACACCCAATCTGCTAATAAAAAATAGGCTTGATATGATTGGCCGATATTTTTAAGGTATAATATGCGCGCTAACTCATTATGATTAAGTCCAAGGAGGCATGTACATTAAGTAAGCAACAGGCAGCTAGTCACGTGGCTTAAAATGATATCCGATGACAACAATCATTGTGAGACTCGAGCTCTTTGATGACTCCATTGATGCGCCGGTCGCACCGTTAAAATTACCTGTCGTCGCTGACGGAGCTATACGGACTGTGACATATATACTATGATTTTGACCTGACCGATTGCTACTAATTCCGAGCGCGCATGCGTTTCCTGTATTATTTATTGAATGAAAAGAAACATGAAACCCATCGAGCAATGGAGGAAATTGCTCCGTGGATGTGTGGCTCGTCGAATTGAGGTGGAGAATTTCCGCAAACTCGTCAAGATACTGTTCAGACGTGCACCACTGCCACAGGCATCTTTGGTTGAGGTTCTGCTCGACTCCCGCTCCATCACAGCAGATATATTCCCTTATGATCCATTGATACCACGATATGCGACCGCGCTCAGGAAGTTGGGTCTGATAAGGACATCTACATTTCTCGACGGGGTGAGAAAACGTTCTGTCATCGGGTCTGTTACTACTACAGACCATGACAAGCCAGCCGATCAAAAGAAGGCGGTCAAATCTTCGACCCTAATGACAGATACCCGGATTGTCCAAGATGTAATAACCTCGTTATCATCAACGAGTTTGTCTTTAAGCGCACATGAGGTCCATAGTATGTTCACGGTAGCCGCCGACTGGATTCTCGCTGTGGTCCGCTGGCATACAAGCAATATCAGTGATGATCACCAGTCCGGGGGCCTATTGAGCTCATCAGATGCACTGGCCTTGTTTGAATCTCTAGGGATATTGTTGTTTGCTTTATCGACAACGGAAAATGGCCTTGAAGCTCTGTCTTCCGAGAGCACGCAAGGTATATACATAACAAATCAAATCCAAGACACGCGTTACTCAATTCTAATCCGTGATATAGGGTTCAAAATTCCATTGGGGCAAGCTCTTACGGCATACTTGTCATCATCTGCTGCTATATCGTTGAACTTGCGAAATCGCCTTGACAGCCTGCAAAAGGGCTACCAGCTATATGGGGAGCCGGCCCCGAAAGATCTTGATGTGCAGATGATGGATGGAATGAATATGAATGCGCTCCAGTTTGAAGCATCCATTTTGGACGGGCCCGTGATGAATTCCAGAGCCGGTCTCTATATATACATTAATGCTCTAGTGAGTACCTTCTATCTATTATGTCTGACATGTGAGCTCTTGTTAACGCAAATTGTCAGCTCGTTGGTCGGCCCTTGATTGATGACGATATCCTTTTGAACTATCTGTCTAATCGCTATGGGGTATGTATACGTTTGTCAAACCCGCCTATAGTTACTGGACTTTCATGTTGACGATTCCTAGGGCCAACAAGAAGTCCTCATCCAAGAACTCATTACTGCGACATTTGACGTCCTCTCTAATGGGATGTATCGAAACGAGTCCAGCCGCAATATGTTTGTATTTCGGTCATTCCTCGTCAATAAATTGCCACCGTTTCTCGCTGGCATGGCAGCCACCTCGATGGAGCAAATTCCCATGGAGATGTGTATCAGCCATGCGCTCAACCGGGTTGATCCTAACGCTTTCCCATCTTTCTCTCAGATGTTTGAAATGCAGGGAAATACTGTTCTTTCGGACGTTCGACAGGAGTTTTTGTTTGCCTGTGCTCTCCACCGTCTAATCCCCGAATCTAGCATCGAACGCTTATTGGGAGAGAATCCAATGCAGACGCTGCCCGTTGGTGGTCGGTATGTTAAAGACGATATTGTGGTCAAGATTCATGCAAACCAGGAAGTAGCGGACCATCTAATATCAGAGATCGAGTTGATGGAGGGGAATGCGGGCGCCGTTGTCGCCGCAGTCACAGATGTGCGTCTTCTAATTGAAACTACCTTGACTATTTTGTATCTGACGCTCGCCAGGTTATACATTCCCTTTGCTTTCAAAAGGAAACGGTCACGCTGAAAAGCATATGCAACTCGCTTTCTCGGCGTCCTCGAGTTCTTGACGTAATGCTCCTTTTTCGCAGCCCAAAGAGCATACTACAGCCTCTGTGCTCACTTCTAAACTCATGGAAGTGGGATGAAGACCAAGGTAAAACCTCTCACATCATAAAATGTACACGACTAATAAATGTGACTTGAATAGGCGAAAGCCAACCCTTGTATGACGAATTCGGTAGCATATTGCTTCTTGTTCTTGCATTTAAATACCGTTACGATCTCAACCAGTATGACCTTGGCATTTCGAACAGCAACTCCTTCGTATTGGAACTGTTTGATCGAGGTGCGACTAGTTTGAAACTGGCTAATCTCTCTGCTGAACAAAATAAAAATCTCGGCGCTTGGATATCTGCGCTCTTCATTGCGGAGGGAATCAGCGAAGAGACAATGTCGGCGTGCAGTCCTCAAAAGTTTTACATGCTTGTGTCTACCTTGTTCAGCCAGACATTGGGAGCTTGCGAGTTGGGTAAGCTGGAACTAGATATCCTCAAAGGTGGATTTGAATGTGAGTGACTATTTCGGACCTGAAGCGTCATCAGTTTTGATAGATGACTGACTGTGAAACCAGACCTACTTGAGCCTTTCTTGTTGCCTTCTCTGGTTTTTGCACTCACGTGGCTGGGGAACTACATCTGGGAATCATCAGAGACAGATCCCACAATCCCTCTAAAGGTGCTTTATGCTCTTGTAAAACCGAATTCGATATCCGGAGAGGCCGAGGCATGCCACCGGACAGTTTTGAACATTACCGCACGATCCTTGGAAGAACAGCTCAAGGATGTTGCGCTTGCACTCGATGTGCGATCACGAGATCCCCGAGATCCCAACCGCTCAAGTATCAAGTCAATTTACGATTCAGATATCAAGCCAATCCTTGACATCCTCGAACCGTACCTGTATTTCCAGTGTAACGGGAATAGCCGTCGATCTGAGCTGGATAGCTGGACCACACACGCCGAAGGCGTCAGGGGCGCAATCAGGAACACATTCCAGGGCCTAGTATTATGGAGTGCCAGCGCAGAAATGAGCATGTCCCCTCACGCCTACACGCACCGCCTGATTCTGGCAGGCATACGCTTATGCACGGCGTCAGATGTGTTGTCGATCTTGATCGATGAGCTCAAGGCACAAGCAGAAGATGCTAGTGGCAGTCTTGACCTCGCACTCGATGTCGCAACTACAATAGTATGCGCACCAATGGCAGAAGCTTTCGCTCAGGAACAGACGATATACCATCCAATTGACCCGAGCAAAGAGGCGTTTCCGCGTGCCCCAATTCTGACTCTCCGTGACGCGCTGATGATACAGCATCAGAACGTACCCAAGTTGTCTGAAAAGGACCCTTCGCGTGCCGAGGTCATCGTCAGATTGACTCGGCGCGTAAACTCCCTCTTGACGCCCCCGGCGCATGTTGGCAATCTCGACGTTACCAATATAATCGAAAACATCAATCTTGAGGCTGCTGCTGCCGCCGCCGCAGGTCGCGATCCAATGGATCTCGGCGATAGCGCAGGCGCGGGCACGGGTGATAACGGTGATGGTTTAGGCGGAGGATCAGGGCCAGGAGTAGGAGGAGGGTCAAACGAGCATATAGATCAACTCCTCAATGACGTGGTTGCTGCTTCCGCGAACAATGATGGTTCTGGGGGTGCGTCAGATCCGCATGGACTTGATACTACGGGCATGGACACGAGTTTGGATGATATATTGAATGCGGCGAATATGGGCAATCCGGAGTTTTTGGATCTAGATATGGAGGGGATGTTTTGATAATGTATGCTGATTTAGTTAAAAGACTCTTGGTTATCTTTACGATATATAATGTACCTCGTTGCTTACTCCTAGTCCTTTACCTCTCTACCTAGGCATCTTTCTATGTAGGGATATATATATATACATACATACCTAGGTATTCGATATATGACCTTCCAAGTCACAGATTGCACAACCTCGAATCATCCAACTCAACAGTATGAACCTCACTGTTGATTGACCACCATGTATACAGAACAAAGTAAAAGAAAGGAGTCTTGCTGCGTTCTGTCTTAGGAGCCGTACAGGGTATCTTGAAGACAGCCATTGATACAGTATCACGAATCACCAGCAACGGCCCTAAACCAGAAGCCGAACATACCTCAATACTCCACAATACATTCAGCACATCATCTACTCCGTATTTACTCGGATTTACTACATCGTCCAATATGACCCAACCTACCATCGCTTCCAATGACCATAACCCGACAGATCTCCATCTATCCATTGTCATGGGACACAACTTCTACCCAGGAACGGAGAGCTAACACCATATTGAGGTCTACGTCCGTCCACGACTCCAGGGTATACCATACAATCTCCATACATGTGCCGAGGTAGGAATCTCACTACTCTCCCCCTTTCCGTGCTGGATCATATAGCAGGCTGGAGTGAGTCCGTGACCCAGATGAGCAATACGTACTGGGGAGTAAGCAGTGAGCACTAACGCTTGAAGACCTGGTCAATTCCTGGCATCTGCTACCTAGGTAGACAGCATCCACGCCCACGGATTCGGGATTTGACTAACTGCGTACGCCTAGCTAGGTATGGAGTATGCTATATAATATCTACTGATATAGGATGTACGTACTTCCCGCCTGACAATCTTAAATCTATTAATTACTGCACAATGTTTAATAGTACATACTCCAACCCTCCGCAAACGTGTTTTGATGCACAAGGAACCCTGTGCTGCACCTTATGGGCTCGGAAGGTGATCATAGCTCGGGGCAAACACTATACAACGCCCACGACGAACTGTTTAACATGCGTAGCGCCTGAGACCTTGTATCAAAAGGGCTTGTGGTTTAGTGGTATAATACTCGTTTTGCATGGTATATCCATTTTTGAAAAATACGAGGGGTCCGGGGTTCAATTCCCTGCAAGTCCATTTTTACCATTTTTTTTTACAAATCCATTTATTTTACCTTTAATTCTGGACCCTAAAGTGGCACGTAAAATAATTTGGCAAAGGTTGAACTCCTGTGGTTCAATAGAAGTGGGCCCAACAACCAATAGGAAGCTGGAACACTATACCGTATAAAGTAGACGGTCAAAAAGTTATTATTCTCGGGGATTGAACGCCTGAACGGCTGAGAGTAATAACTTAGAGCAAAAATCGTTTTAAGGCACCTACAACGCGTAGTCATGCATCATGCATGTGAAGGTTTAACTAACTACTCTAGTTGGCTATTTGTCAAGGTCTACTCCGTACTCCGTACGGAGTAGCTAGACGTGATGCTTATCGTGAAAGAGCCAAGTTGGTTAATCAACGCCAACTAAGTACTAGTGTAAGTAGTCTCAGTCGACTGAGTCGAGTACTACCTTGAAGTTGAAGTTGGATAGTTGAATCTATGTGTCGGCTATCTGGTCTTAGACCTAGGTTAACTGTTATTACGTAGTTAAGAAGCCTTGGTTCGTTAGAAACAACATTTGTCATTGGCGTTTACGAACGCAAAAATTAGGACTTTGCCTAAGGAATGAGTAGGTCCTGTGGCTCTCTCCACCTTTGTGTTGTTTTGATTTGTCTATTAAAGGATTAGCAAAAGCTTGTAGCTCAAATTATTGCTCTTAAAGTTAACTTAATACGGTGTTAACTTGGGTAAACTGGTAAAGCCAGTGAGACAGTGTAAGTTCCAGGCCCGAGGCTGCGTATACGGTGGATCGCTGGCTTGTATCCGATTGGGAAGTCTGTTATGGCCACCCATTAGTCGACGACTAACTCGCTCGCTAACGACGCAGCTGTGTCTTGTTTTGTATGCACAATTGCATGAGCCGTCTAATGATATTAATGATCCGCCTCAATTTCTGACCGGCTTACCCGCTAACTGCGTACTATGCAGCAGCTACGCCGAAGTAACCAGACTTTTGGAAAGTTAGTTGCAACTCTAAGTCTCTAACCATAGTAACCAACGCGAGCATAATTAAACACTCACAACTGAGTTTGAGTCCAAACTGCACTTGGTACTCCGTAGGTACTCCATACGGCGTATGGAGCAACGTAGTCAGACTAGATCCCTCTGCACCGGTACGCTAATTCTGTCTCCATTCCCAATGAGGATGCCACTGAAGCGACTAGATTAAAATTAGACCTTCATTCATGTGTGGAGAATCCTGGCTGTACTCCGTGTCTGCTCCCGTCCGCGTTCCGTGCTACGAAGGCAGTCTGTGCACTGCTCGGGACGGAGTACGGCAAGGACGGAGTGCATATGCAGTTTCACATCATCGTAATGCAACAGATGCTTTTGAGCTGCCATGATGAGTTTAGTTGGTGCGACTTCTCTCCCGCTGTCAAGGACTCGGGTGCGTCTTGTCCTAAAGTGACAGTAGTACGGAGTAGTACGCCGTGCTAATTTACTAAATAATTTCTCGGAAGGACCTGACAGCACATTCCGTCTATGCCAGTGTAAGGAACTGACGGACAGCAACGTGCTAAGGTTTAATAGTTGAAATCTCCGTAACGACGAAGAAGACCTCCGTATGTAGCACATGCTCCTTGATTAGTGAAGTTGAACCTCGCTGTACTACTCCGCCAAGTTCGATTAGCACTCGGTATGGTTCCTGAAGCGGGATGGAGACCCGCGGGTTTGAGGAGCACTTGTTTGAGCTTGGTTTCAAGAACCCGAGAGTATGGACTCTATGGAGTATGTACTCCATAAAGTATGCATTGCAATTCGCCAATTTTCATTGACCATCGGCAACTTTGATGCATAAATCGAATCCCTCATCTCGTATACGGCGTATAGATCTCTAGACTCTTGTACGTAGCCAGTTCTGTCGGGTAACGAGACTCGGAAGCACATACATAGCAAAGTAACCCAAGCAGACGGATCCGCCAGTGGGCAAGCTAGATTCTCGTGCTTCAAAGTTGTTCAAGCGAATCCTGCTACCTGGGTGTAGATTGGTTATGCAGGGCACACAAACTTGCTGCGAGGATCTATCCTGGGCAGCTGACGTTACGCGGGGTAGATCACCAACTTCAGGCTTTCTTCCATGGGACAGAAACTTGATGCTTCATTGTCATCTTCTTTGATTCATTCATTCAATGACTTCGGCTCTGTTCTCACTGCCCCTCAGTCAATGAATTCTGACCGCGGGTGCACCAAGAGACAAGCGAAATAAGACTCGGTGGAGATGCGGGTCTCAATTATAATTCCCTCGTCCGCTGAACGCTATGATCTATCCAGCCGTCTCGTTGGCAGCCCGGTACGACGGACGGAAGGATTCACTACCATCACTAGACACTAGTGAACCTCTCACAATTGGAGGAGAGCAATTCAATTTCGGCAATAGGCTTTCCCAATTGCTTGAGATGGATTCATGAAGTCCATTCAGTTTGAAGAGACCAGGATAGAATCTCGGCTCGAATTGATGTTGATGTGTTTCCTGTGCGTCGTATAAACTTTAAAATAGTCACTACGGAGTAGATAGTAGTTAGTGCCGATAACTCCATTTGGTTCCACGGTACAGTTGAAAGTCAAAAGTGCCTACTCCGTAGAAAGATAGCTGTTGTTGACTCTTTGTTCCACGATGTGGAGGACTGAAGTTGGAGTAGATAATGTCATTGTTGGTTGAACAAACAAAGGAAGTCACTCAGCCTCTGAAGTCTGTACTCCGTAGTGAGTGCATTAATTCAGCCACGCCAAAGCCAACATGAAGCATAAAGAAAGGCGAACCTAAAGTCTGGACGCCGGTGGATGCCATCCTAGCACAGGTTTACATACTTCATTAGGAACCATGTCCGCGGTGGAATGTTGATCTACCCGCTAAGCGCCAGGATCGTCGATTTCGTTTAGGAATACTCCGTATAGCATCGAGTTATCACCAACAAGGCAGACAGTCCGTTGATGCGATGATGGAGGAACAAAGAACATGCCTCGTGTCGATAGAAGGAGTTCGTGGAAGGAGCTCAAAGAACTGCCTCGGTCCCGTGACCGTCAGGAACCCGACGGCGGGGACGCCTAGCTAGCCTAAGCAGGAAAGTGGCGCCGGTGGCATGAGCGCCTTAGGCAGACATTTTGCTTTCACTGTGCAGTTTTTGATCCTTCCCGGATTCCGCGTCTTGGCAGATAAACAATGTCTTTGTGTGCGAGTCAGGCCAGGCACGACAGCTGCCAATGGCATTCTGGCTGGGATATACATTTGTTGGACATTGTACTAGTATGTACAATATTTATGGATTGAAATGTAACGAGTAGCGAGCACTGCATTTCAATTTCAACGGCTTTGTCTGTTGATAGAGTACAAAGGACGATCTTGATAGGATACGAGGTGCTGCTAGTGCGAAAATTTCCTATTTCTGCCACGCTTCTGCGTCACCCTCGGTAACATGTGGATTTCCCCTCATCTCCTAGGCCTCGACTCGAATACGTACTTCTCCAAACGAGAAACAGTCGCTGGTTCAAAGAATTGGTAGACATGGCAAATTGAAAGAACACGGGTGATCAAAGAAGATGCAGTGGCTTGGGCCCAGCCCCGTACATACTGCATTAATGCTTATTCCTCCCCGTATTCCTGCGGGGATGCCTAGGTACGATTCGCTCAATCATATGGAATTATATCTGTCAAGACACGCGACAGGCCAATCACAAAAATGAAGGCGAAAATTTTCTCGGTGCTTACTCGCTAGTGCGGCCTAATCAGGAATGCGCTTGAAGATCGTGTGCACTGTGGCTTGCCGAGGCATGCACGATTCCTGAGATGGTCAGGGGTGCATGCAGGACGACCACACTGATTGGCCGGTGACATTCCAAGCTCCAACAATGGATGGGTGGGCCTCTAGTAGAACCATGGTTGGCTGGCTTTTCCCCGCCTGCAACTTGATTGGCTGCTGCCCTTGTTTTTCTTCCCGATTCAACCAATGAAAAAATCAATTAGTGTTCACCGGTTGTTGCTTAAATCAGATTGAGTTCTCCTATTTGTCGCACAAAGTCCTCCTTTTACTCCGGCGGAGTATCATAGTGTGGCTACTACTCGTAACTCCGTACGTTAGTAGATGTGACTGGTGGCTGCATTTCTACACGTTCAATTGATCAAGTCACGATGCTACATCGCCATGCTCGTACGGCGTAGAGTGTTTCATCAGCCCTATTTGAAATTTCAGGCGTTTTCATCACATTCGCGAGAAACAAGGCAACTAGGGCGTGTTTCTAATGCAATGTGATCAGATGGAATTTATCAGTTAGATGTATGATGATGATGTATCTCGACCAAGAAGACAACCGCGGCAATGTAAAATCAGCAATTCGTCGTGAGCGAGTCGTTCATGCTTGATCGGCAGTTGATTTAAAAGCAAATACTGAATCCAACTGGCGATGGTCCATGGCCGAGTCGGGTAATCAAAAACGTGACGAGAGCGGGCTAGATCCTTGTAATTCATCGATAGGCATGACACAGGCTCGTGCTATGCATGCGCCCCCGTACATGTGAGATATATATATGTAGAACGTGAGCATACGTGTAGGCATGAAAGTGGCAGCTTAGGCCGAACCTTGGAATGCAATGCAATAGAAATGGAATTCGATTTATGCGAATTGCAAATTTCAAAGAGGACTGATGTATCTAATTTGTCAACGGTGCGTGCAGTGGTCAGTTCATTTCATAATTTCGTGCCCACAAACTGCCTATCACGTACCAGCGGGAGCGGACGGGCCTTGACGGAAGGAACCTTGCGAGCGCGGGCGGATTAGGGCATACCCGCATGCTTAATGGCACTACACTTTCTGCCATGATGATGGCATGATCATACGGAGTAGCATTGTATTCCATTATTATATCCCTGAAATTATGATAATATGGGGAAGTACATACTTGACTTGCATTGCCAGGTCATCCGTGCCCGGGGTTATCCAGAATTCTATAATTATCATACAATGAGAATGGCCATGTTTATAATATCGCGGCCTCTTACCCTACTAAGAAGCCTTTCAAATAACTAGCTTGTCGATTAAAGATTTTGTCGATTCGGAACCAAATGTGACACCGCTCCTGTAGGGCAAGTCCCTTGGCGAAAACAATACCCTAAACCCTAAACATACATAACTCCGCCAGAAAAAGATATGATGCACTCCGGAGGGAACTCGTGCCCATCACATATGTAAGCGCGAATGAAATCATGATATAATAAACAACATTCCATCGCGTCCCTCAGTGGCCGCTGCGCGCAAGATGGCTGAGCGAGATCTCCACCTCGTATTTGCCCATTGTCGATCCGAGTCAATCGAATACATATTTGTTTTTTCATGAGTAGATACTACTAGATAGTAGTAGATAGGTTCTGGTGATTGCTGCCTTATCATCATTGCGAACCGTCCCGCGGAGATGCTGTTCTGCCAGGACTACATGCGGATGGTCGAGATAGATAGATAGCTAGCCAACGCTGAAGAAACCAGACGTTATCAGATTCACAACTCCGGAGTTGTACGGAGCTAGCGTAGTTCGCTACCCACCGCACTTTCATTTCCTAACCACCGCATTACGTACCCGTACTCCATACTCCGTATCCGCGAGGGAATTAATTAATCCGTCTACCGATCAGCACTGACTGCATAAACCTAGCACCGAGCAGGCTAGGATATCATAATGCCTCTAGCATGGCCCACTGAATGGGTCTGGGTGGACGCGTCCAGTTCGCTGGGCTCTTGGTGACGGACCTTGCTCCGTGGCCTTTATGGAGAAGTCAGAGCGTGCTCCGTTCTTTTATTTTTTTCTCATTGGTTAGTAGGAGAATAGGGAGCATACACAGGATGAAGGATTGTTCAACATCAAAAACATCACCCACGGAGTTGTGTGCTACCTTCTTCTCAGACGTAAACGGACAACCCCCCACGCGAGGTCTTTATCTGTGTACTCCGTACTATGGGGTTGTTTGTTTTGGTGATCATGGCTGTTCTGTTCCGTGGGTCGAAGCAATCTGGTTCCGTTGTGGTGGGTGATGATCTTCCCTTGCAGTTAGGCGTAACCAGCCATGACACTCTGCTCCATACAATGGCGCACATACATAAATTAACTAATGGATTATTATATTATTTTTCCCAAGTTAAAAAGATGAAATGTGGGTTTTTGAGTATGAGGACCACTTTGACACCCAATGCGGTAATTGTTGTACGCTCTTTATCTTGGCCCTTTCATTGTTCAATAATAATGCTTGTCTCTCGGGGTAGATTCATTGACGATACCACGATGCTTCGTCTATTTACTCCGTAATGCATTCATGGCTATGTTGCTGCCCAACTTCATTCTATTGCATTGATTTCATTGTGCTTTGTCATGGATGTTGTGTATAGCGTCAAGACTCTCGCTAGAACTAGCGGTTATCATGCAGATTAGGGCTTATGTATTTCCCCGATTCCGTCCAGGACTGACTATGTATACGCCATGCAGCGTGCGACGCGTTCTTCGGTGCATTTTCGAATCAGTCACCGTGAAGAACGGAGAAAATGTTATTTCAAATTGTCTTCCTACTGCATTTTCAACAATTGTTCCTATCAAAACCTTCAATTGCAGCACGGAAAGCCCGGCCAGCACTATCGTCACGGTGGTTGCAGTCAGAATTTAGAAGTACTAGCTAGTTCTCTCATTGAAAGTCTCCCGAGTCATAGACTACAGACAAAACGGGCGTGAATATTTAAAATAAGTTTATCGCCCCTGGCAGCCAAGCTCGCACTAGTCACAAGCTGCTTCTGTCATGGACAATTGGGGGGAAGCGATCAACTCTAGCCTCCCCGTGAATAATGCAGACTCCATCAGCATGCAGAGACCAACACGGGCTGTGATTAATTTTTAATTATCGGGCTAAGCACGCTCGATAGTAGTATATTGTCGGAGGGCCGGAGACGAAGCCGCAATAGGCTGGCTTGTCTTGTTTCTGACTAGCGGCGGCCCAATAATAATAAACTGCCTGTCAGTGGACGTGCTAGCCAACTCTCGCCGTTGGAAGCCAAAGTGTGATGCACGCACTGATTCGCGCCACTGCTAGCTATCGCAGAGTGATAGGATTGCACTACAGCAATTCGGGGCAGCACCCAGTTAGTTAGTTCAAAGTTGCAAACCGGCCGAGGCAGCAGGGCCAAAGGCAAAATGTGAACTCAAGTCAGAGAGAGAGAAAAAAAAAAGGCCCAAATAATTGTACATTTGCTTAGCGTGCGTAGTGTGAGACGCTAGCCCAAAAGGCAGAAGAGCAAAAAGAGGAAGGAGCGACGGTGCTGAGTGCTCGCTCGCTCGCTCGCGCGGCAACCACGGGCACGGTGAGTCTCGAGAACTGGAAAGAACCCACCCCCACCGGCCAGACCCTTCGCTCCTTCCTTGGGACGAACAGGAACAGCTCTTGCCTCCCGCGAGTATAGCGTGCTTTCTGCTCGCCCATGCGGTGACTGTGTAATTGTATACTAATGCCGTGCCCCCTCCTTCCCTGCCAACGGAGTCTGCTCACCACTCTCTCCTCTCTCGCTCTCTTGCTGCCTTCATCCTCGGTCGAATTCACGGCCTCATCATTTCATTTCATTCCATTCCATTGCATTCATTGACCTGACTGTTGCTGGCTGGTGGCTTCCGTCGATAAGATAAATCGATACGCACAGCCCGCCGCCTCCCTCCCTGTCTTGACTCCTTCCTTTTACGTCCCATTATTTACCTCCAGCCCTTGCGTGCAATACCAATCAATCAATCAATCAATCACTCAATCACTACGTACGACGTACTACGTATCCTATCGTTGCCATAGAGAGATCGCTCGCTGTCTTCTGTCTGTCTCCTTGGATTCAGTCGCTTCCTGGCTGTGCCTGTCCCTTCCGCCTTTTTAGTCTTACCCTAGGCCAATTTCCACCGGCCGTTTTTTGACTGGGGTCTCAATGATATTATTACCGTCCTTGTTATAATATCCCCTATTAACAACCAATCCATATCTATCGTCTCCGGCAAGACGCATCGTGAGACACTTTTTTCCTCAATCGACCTTGAAGGTGTAACTCGTACTTGAGGCTGGAACACAACTAGTATCAGAACGCAAGGACAGCGACGAAAAAAGAAAAAGGAAGTCGCTGCGTGTGCACTGGACGGTAAGTAAATAATGATTTTCATTTTCCCTGCCGTCCGCTGGTTGCTGCCACAGAATCAAGGTTATCCCTTTCCGCCGAAGGGGCTGTCTGTGTGTTGACATTCCGTGTTTACAATCTCCCTTCCTCCCTGATACGGGACATTCCCCGCTTTGACCCAGTCTCCTTCTACCATCCAGACACGGTTGATCATTTGGCATTCGCTGTTCTGTCCTTGTCCAAGAGACTGACTTGGAAACAACAACAGACCGAGAAACAACGAATATTTACAACAGAAGAAAAGCCGGTTCTTTGATCTATTGCGACAGGACCGTTTCTTATGCAGAGGCTCGATGGTGGCCACGTTAACTGGGGTCTCATCGATGTAAAATTCGAACCACAACAATTGGACTATACAACCTGATTCTCGACAAGAATATGGAAGAGACCGGCCACAACGTTGCCCCGTTGAATATCATCAAGGGCAAATCGCGACCACCAATTCCTCATCTGAACTTTTCGTCCAGCAGCTCGACTACGACAGTAGGTCGCAGCCATCAACAAGACCGAATGACACCTCCTTCAACGCCTCAGAGATCTCAAGACGTCATGTCTGAGTGCGCTGAAGATGACCGTCCGAAGTTCCACAACTACCTTCGTGCCTTTTATCCATTCCACCCGTCTGGTGCGGTGTCGCCGTCCACTGTTACTCTTCCACTCAACCAAGGCGACATTATTCTAGTACATTCGGTTCACGTCAATGGATGGGCTGATGGCACCCTCCTAGAAACCGGTGAGCGGGGATGGCTTCCAACTAATTATTGTGAAGCATACGATCAACTCGCCATGCGCCCACTGTTGAAAGCTTTAACCGATTTTTGGGATATTATCCGGGGAGGATGCGGCACATTTCTTCGTGACTTTGGAAACCAAGATCTCATGAGAGGTCTGATTGCTGGTGTGAGATTTTTATTAGTAAGTTTGAGGAAAGACAGGCCAGGGTTGTCGAATGATCCTAACGGTCCACCAGGAGAAAGCAGAATGTTTAACCCGCGAATCAGCATTGGTTCAGGAATTTGACGGATTGCGACGAAACCGCAAAGCTTTACTTGCCGACCTCTCCTCACTAGTGAAGTCTGCCAAACGATTGCAAGAGCTGGCTAATGGAACTCCACGTGATGACGAAGTTGAGCAGGTCCTGGACGAAATGCTTCTCAAATCTTTCAAGATTGTCACTCGAGGTGTCCGTTTTTTGGATGTATGGAACGAAGAGATCGGCCTGTCGAGAGCTATTGAAGATTTGGAGCCCAATGCTCAAGAGGATTATGATACACCGGAATTAACACCTTCGACCGAAACATTTTCAATCTCCGATCGCAGTGTTACCGTCATCCCAGAGAGGAATTGGAGTCGTCCCCTGCTCAGCCAAGCCTCAAACCATGCAGATATGCATCCGTCTGGATATTCCACACAACCGCCATCTGTGATGTCGGATCGAGGCAATCGAATTTCCGTTTCCCACAGAGTATCCTACACTGGGCCAGCAGCCAAGCAACGTAATGCTGATCTCGCCTCAGTCCGACTAGGAAATGCGTACGATGCCTTCCTGGGAGTGTTAGGATCATTCATTGGCCTACATCTGCAATCACGGTCTTCGACCGAACTCATCGTGACTACTCAGCAATCGGTGCAATCCTGCCAGGCGCTTCTCACCCTCGTTGAGTCAATCTGGGAGCATGATTTCCGACGGTCCTTTGAGCTTGGACAAGCTAAGGATGTCATGTACGATCGGATTACAGAGCTGGTCCATGCCGCTCGTGACGCTTTTCGACCGAACTCTACCGACGATGACGTTCTCTTCATGCCCGATGAAGGAAAGCGTCTTGTAGATGCTGCTACAGACTGCGTCCGCGGAGCTGGTAGCTGTGTAGCCAAGGCTCGCGTTGTACTGGAACAAATCGGCGACTTTGAGGTCACGTTTCCTACGGATTCACCTCAAGTTACGATCAACTCCAATGAGACACTAGATCAAGTTGATGTTCGCATGGAAGACAGCGAGCCTCAGCAGCCATCGTCACTTCGCCTGCTACCGCCACCAATTTCCATTCCTCAACACAATGAGTTGAGCCCTGCCACGCCGGCTCTTACTACCGGCACAACACCATCGTCGCTTATCTCGCAAACGGACTTGCAAAGCCCGAAGCTCAACGTTAATGTTGACACATCTCCAATTGTAATGAACGACATTAGCCCGTCGGACTCGACATATCACGACCACATCTCTCAAGATGATTCACAACATGCATACCGTTTTGAAAATAGAGGAACAACCAGCACAGATAGCTCCTTTACGTACAAGAGCACTGTTCGTGATTCGGAAATGAGCGGGGTCTCACAAACCTCAACACGAGCAACATCTCCGGACATTGGCTCCAGCGTCGAGATGCGATCTCTGAAGGAGAGCCTCAGCCGATCCACACTGGCCGAGGAGAGTGACGAGACAGAAGCAAACATCCTTGGAAAGACTTTTGCGCATGAATTGATGTTCAAGGATGGCCAGGTTGTTGGTGGTAGCCTAAGGGCTTTGATCGAAAAACTCACGGCACATGAGTCCACCCCCGACGCTCTCTTTGTCTCGACCTTCTATCTCACTTTCCGTCTCTTCGCTTCGCCTATGGAGTTTGCCGAGACACTTGCAGAGAGATTCGACTATATCGGAGACACACCACATGCAGCCGGCCCCGTCCGACTGCGCGTTTACAACATCTTTAAGGGTTGGCTCGAGACTCACTGGCGCCACGACTGCGATACAATAGCGCTTCCTTATATCCTCGATTTCTCGCAGAACAAATTGATGGAGTCTCTGCCGAATGCCGGAAAGCGACTGGTCGAGCTCGCTGAGAAGGTCTCTGTTGTGGATGGACCCATTGTTCCACGACTTGTGTCAGCAATCGGCAAAACAAACACAGCCACGGCACAATACGTGCCTCCTGAGACTCCTCTACCAGCTCCTATCATCAACAAGAGTCAATTGAATTTGTTGAAGCAGTGGAAGAATACAGGATCCAGCGTTAGCATTCTAGATTTTGACCCCCAAGAGCTGGCACGGCAAATCACCATCAAGGAGTCGAGAATATTCTGCTCCATTCTTCCAGAGGAACTGCTGGCGACCGAGTGGAACAAGCAAACCGGATCATTGGCAGTCAACGTGCGCGCCATGTCTACGCTTTCCACAGATCTGGCGAACCTGGTTGCCGACTCGATTCTTCAACTCGAGGAACCAAAGAAAAGAGCAACCATCATTAAACAGTGGGTCAAGATTGCCAAACAATGTCTCGAATTGAACAACTACGACTCTTTAATGGCAGTTATCTGCTCATTGAACTCCTCCACCATCGTCCGTCTCAAGCGTACATGGGAATTGGTATCTCAGAAAACAAAGACGACTCTGGAGTCGCTCAAGGAAGTTGTTGATGTCTCACGAAACTATGCTGTTCTTCGTCAACGTCTACAAAACTGTGCCCCGCCAACACTGCCTTTTGTCGGCGTATATCTGACAGACTTGACTTTTGTTGACCACGGCAATCCAGCTACCAGAAATCTTCCTACCGAACATGGTGGCATGGCTGTCATCAACTATGACAAGCATGTGAAGACCGCCAAAGTCATCAGCGAATTCCAACGCTTCCAGATTCCCTATCGGCTTACCGAGGTGCCCGAACTGCAGACTTGGATGCAAGACCAGTTTGTTCGAGTGCGCTCCAATGGCGAAAAGAGTTTCCAAAACTACTACCGGCGGTCTCTCATTCTGGAACCCAGAGAAACACCACGCTCAGGCTCTGTCGATGCATCTGCACCTGCTCCTCGCGAGATGGGCAACACCCGATTCGATTTTCTGACCTGGTCGCATACTTCCAAGGTCAAATCAGTGGCGACGACCAGTTAGTCGCGCCACTTCCTACCATTCACCTCCTACAACCACCTTTCATCTACTTCAAGGACATTACGAATTTTACGAATAATTTAGGGATCTACGTATCACCGGCGTCATATTGTGTTTATCTGTGTATTTTCACGTCATCATACCCTTCATGTTGTGTTATCTACTGTCATCTTTTTATATTTATTATTATTGTGGGTGGTATTTATCGATGTATATTCTTTCTTGTACGTCAAAAAAGGATGCTTCTTGTTTTGACTCGTTCCTGCGCGGAGGATAGCGCAGGAGGTTTGGTTTTGGCTTTTTTTTTCTCTCTGTTTGGGGCACCAAAAAAGGGGTGGGAACAAAAAAGTTTGGTGGCTTTGTTTTATATATTTGGCTGCAAAGCAGTTGTTGTTGTCGTTGTCGTTGTACGTTGTGTGTACATTATCAAGGGGTTTTGTTCCAAGTTGGATAGTTGAGATAATGTTGAGATTGATGGGTGAAGTTATTCTGTGTTTGGACTAAAGTAGAAGTAGAAGTAGAAGTAGAAGTAGAAGTAGAAGTAGAAGTAGAACAGTGTGGGGGTTGGTATATTATATTATTGGTACATGCCTTGTCTCTTTAAGTGTTATACAAATAAATAGTTAGAGTATACTGACGTTAACGGTCTATCCAATTTGGGTAACCAAAACAACAGTCAAGTTAACTGCGTTTCCACTGCTTGAAAGCCTCAAAAAAGCCTTGCTCCTTCTGGCCGTCGCGCTTTTGGACGTAAGGATAATTGCTCTGTCCCCCGTGCTCAACAGGTAAAACAGGTAAGTACGGATGATGATGATGATGATGATGATGATGATGATGATGATGATGACGGTCAACAACAACAATCGGAATCATAGTTGGTCGACCATGAGCACACTGAAACGGAAATGCGCAGCATGACAGTCGAGATATGAGGCTTTTGCACTCTTCCATGGACAACGGGTCATTGAACATTATCGAGCTTCGACATGCGCGCGAGCTGATTAGGTCTGTGATTCCTTCGGGACAGCCTGCGAGCCAATGCAGCCATGGGAAGGTGGATTGCAATGCTGGACTGGTGGTAGTAGTAGATGATCGCGGTAGGGGGACTCGTTCGCCTGCTCTGCTCCATATTTCCTTCCTCAGAAGATCGACGAACAATTTTGGCTCTAATCTGCATCTTTCGGCGATGACATGTGGGAGAGCTTCGATTGTGATTGTAGGGCGTTTGTTTGTTGTTTCGATGAGCATATGCTCTATTTTATAGTGGCACCCCCAGGAGGAGAAGTATTTTGAATACGCCTTGAAGGGCGTCATCTCGTTCTCTTGTATGGGGTATTGGATAGGTGTTGGTAGTGTGTGCACGCGAATGGAAGTGCTGGCAGAGTCTCCCTCTCCGTCTATGGTGAACATATCGGATAGCAAAATTTCCAAACGACATCGTTCATCCGCGGCGTGTTGATCGACAAGAACCAGCATCGTGTCAGATTTACCGTCTTCAAAGCTGCACTCCTCAGCCATCGGCATTCTCACAAGAATGAATTTGCGGTCGACTTGCGCAATGACCCTCGCTTCGGCGAGACCTTTCCGAGAAAGCTTGCCGCTGCTTTTGTCAATGGCTTCTGTCCCTGCTGCTAGGTCCCAGCTGGGATGTTGACATCCTTGTAGGTTATTGCTAGTAGAATAATTGCCAAACACACTGTCAGTCCCGATGGACATGATCGGCTGCTCAAGCCGTGAGAACACTGGGTTAGCCCAATGATTAACCAAGTTTTCGTACCAAGCAGATTCACTTCGAGCCGGTGCAGATTGTGGTCGTTTGATGGATTCGCTCATCAAAGAACCAGTCGATCGAGGTCGAAGAACGCCAATTGACGTATGTGGCCTATCGTTCTGAGTATGCCCAGCTGAACACTGCCCCGTTCGTGAGTTGACAAGTACGACGCTGTTAGTACTAGGGTCGACCCATGGGATCAGTCCATCCTCTGTTTCGTGTCGAGCTTGATTCGCTTCGACCAGAGGTTGATTCCCAAACCGCGATGAGATATTAGAAGGCCAGTCGACTTCCGAAGGGGACGCTGCAGTTCTTAGATGGTCAGGTTCTTTCGGTCGACATGACAAAAAGTCTCTGACGGCCTTATTATCCCCACTTTTGACTCTGGACCAATTGGTAAAATTGTTGAAGTAATGCGAGCATTGCTTTCTGGCTGGAGCAGGTATCTTGACACCGCTGTCGAAAGCTTCCGTGGGAGCCGTTGCTGGTATACCTCTTACGGAGGATATAGAGCTGATGTCTCTAGTTCGTTGAATTGAGGGTATTGCAGCAGCATCGCGAGCATGAGGCGTTGATGAAGCCCCTTTTATAGCCCTTCTTCTCTTTCGAGGTCGATAGTGGTGTTGCTGCAAGAACTGATAGAACATAGCGTGCAGGACCTCGGTGATATGCTGTAGAGTGCGATCTGACTCGACCACTGTTTCATCATTTGGAAGGACCTCCCAAGGCTTTTTGACATCAATCCGTAGGTAATACATAGGCCATCGTTTGGCACCTCTCACTGCACCATTTTTCGCTCCTCGACCTTCTGGCATGATATTCTCAGATGACGTTTCGCTTAATCCAAAATCGGAGGCTGTAAAGACCTGGTTGATCTCATTATACAAGACGTTGGTGTTGCTATGTGCATTGTACACGGGGTTTATATCCAGTGAAATAAACTGATTTAACTTGGTAGGGCTGGAGGAGAGCGCTACATATGCTTTGACAGCAACTTCCAATGTGTTTGCTGACATACGGACCCATTCATTGGCGCCGGTAGATGGAATCAAGCCTGATTGCGCAAAAATAGTCTGCAGGCGTAAGATGTCGGACTCGCACTTTTCCGATTGCAGTGCATCTGCGGGCGTATGTGGAAGGCGGATATGTAAGATGTGAGTTCTATCCTTATCGGAAAGGCGTAACTTTTGAAGTCGTGCATTGGACAGAGCGAGTGCTACCATCATTCTTTTCAGCTCTTCCCACCCCTTATCGATATCTTCTGGCCTTTGCAGAGTAGAAGCTCGGTGCTTGACGCGTACAGGCATGTTGCCGAAAAGATTGTTCACCGTGACTCTGGTTCCATGGCTTCCATGTATCTCTTGGTGCGTGGGAGCAGGCACGAGGCGGGAAATGACCTTGGACTCGTGAAAGATAACTGTATTAGTCTGAGGCTGACCATGATGTCGCGAACTGATTGTCAAGAGAGACATGGTGGCTAGTGCAGATAAAAACAGTCCTTTGTAACTAGATACTGACTGCCGGCCGGCTTTCGAGGTATCTGAACAATTGTTAGAAGCATCCGAGACGACAGGCTGTGTATGACCTACTGTTAGCTCGGCAAAGTCCACTACCAGCCTTGAATTCTGCTGCTGGCAGCCCGTATCCATCGTCTTCCACGACACAGCCGCCTCTTCTGTAGTCTATGATGATGTTGATTGACCCGGCATTAGCATCTAAGGCATTCTTCATCAACTCCACCACGACATCATTTAGATTCGTTATCCTCACGGATGATTGAACCTTTTTTGCCACTTCTGGCGGAAGTGGTAATATGGGTGCATCGTCATCTGCCATGATAAGAGGCTCTAAGTAGTGTCTCTAGATCGGATGATGTCCGATATGATAGGCTGGATAGCCTTGCTAGCATGTCGGTTTTCGCGTTGTCGATACCAGGCCAAGAACCGAATACATTTTGATTGCCGAAAAGCGAGTGAAAACAAGAGAAAAGGTGTATTCGTGCATGTCCCTTGCTACAGCAGGCATGGGCGATGTCAATTCATGGAAGGCGCGGGCTTGGTGCTGGATGGATGAACCTCCTCTGTTCAGTCAGACCATCGCATACGCCAGCTCTTACAGGAAAGCCATGTAAGGCACCAAAGGTTCTGAGCTGTATGGATATACTGACGATGTATATACACACAGAGATGTAGTTGTAGTGTCAGGGATCAGGATGATGCATGATCGACGGAGAAACACGTGATACATATTGACGGACGGGTGGGTCCGCCTAGCAGTTGCCAGCATTCAATGACCACTCAGCATTAAGATTAGGCTGACGAACTGTACCCGCTTCCCTCTGCCATACTCTCGCATGCTCATCCATGCTGTTCACTGTTGTTACTTCCTTTGCATATGATTTTTATCTTATTCAATAAATCCTTACCATCAGTCGCCTTTGGATTGTCCATCGCTTCGCATCACATTTAAGCGAGTGTCATCACCAGTGGGTGCCTTACGCCTAAGCGCCCTCCTCAGACCACGCCCCTTTCATGCGACTGTGCCGTATGAGTTTGAGCTTAAAAGACGAAGATCTGGATAATCGCGACTGCTGAAGTCACGAGAGACTGCATATTAGTGAAGAATGGCTATGACTGAAGCTTCAAATCCGCATGGTAGTGTTTCTTTCCCCTATGTTTTGTGTGTGCGACAATCGGCTAACATACGCGCATAAACAGTTCGCCATAGTCGTCGACGGCCCTTTTCGACGTGGATGAAACGATTGACAAATCTTAAAAGCTCGTCATCAGATTCGCATCCAGACAGAGCACCAGGCAAACGCAATAACGGGTTAACGTTGAAGGGCAAACGACAAAATAGCTCGAAAAACAACCCCTACCCCTTGTCAGGCAATGTGCGGAACAATGTTGGATCATCTCGTCGGAGTTACAATGACACCGTGTCTTATGCGGGCTCTACTGAACAGCACCAGAACCAAGGGTCGAGCCAACAATCACTGCATGCGTCCAATTCGGAGCCGAATATTCTAGGCAATAGCGCCAAATCGACTGCGCCGACCCTGTCTACCAATGGTGACACTGCGCGATCTGAGGCTGGCTATTCCAAGGCTGGAACAACAGTGACAGGTCACGGAGGAGTGTATGGAGGCGGGGAAGGCAGCACCTTTTCGTCACCAGCACCATCCGTGCGTTCGTTGACCACGACCTTGACTACAGTACAGTCTACAGCACCATCGGCTCAAATATATGGTATTACGCAGAATAACCAAACCAATAATGGATCAAACGGGGGACCCAGTAACCCGGCAAACAATAATTCGACCCAACAAGTTCAGTTTTCTCATCAATTTCCCTCCTCACCCGCATCTGCTGTTCCGCCGCATGTAGCAACACCGGGACATCCAACAACATACAGCTCTGCAACGGCGAATAACCTACTGACCGATAACGCCTCAATCCTCACGCTTGCTTCATCCTCAAAGCGCCGCCGCCGAAACTCTCTCGACACCAATGCATCCGTGCGAGCTCTTGCGCCTTCCTCAGTGTTTGGCGGTAGCCGCGAGAGTCTGCCGCTGAGTGTCCTCAGTGCCAGCGTAGGCGTTGACCCATCCAACACATCGATAACAAACGCACCAGGCGTTTTGGGTCGGCAGAGCCTTGGAGGTCTAGCTAGCGCAGAGCGCATTAGCGTTTATTCAGCATCTGGAACAGTGCCGCTCGTCCACGGGGGTGAGAGAAGCAGCCTAATCGGCAACCCCAACGCCAACAAGCAGGGCGACAACGGCAGTATTCGCAGTGGCACACACTCGCACACCCGCAACGATAGCGCAGCTGGTAGCGTTGCTGGGACGATAGGAAGCACCCTGAACAACGCCGCCATCGCACCGAGCGTAACACCAGGTCGTATTAGTCGGCGAAGCTCCGGCTGGGGCGAGATCTCAGGCGAGGGACCAGAGGAGGAAGGCCGTGCCCAGGCCGACCAGCGAGCACCGGAGAACGACCACCAAGACGAAGGAACGGAGAAGAAGGCAGAGCAACCAAATCAGGAAGATAGCCAAGCTATCAACGGTGACCCCGGGCCTTCTGTCGATGACGCATTGAATAAAGGGCAATAAATAAGACCTGTTCATGTCCATTTTTATTTTTTCTTTTGATTAGTTTGTTTACTTTTGCCTGTCATGACCATACGCATAATACCTTGATGTTAGTGTTTTTATAAATTAAGCCAAGACGAATATCATAGCAATCCATTTCCTCTCTGATTCATTCGTTTCTCCTATTCGAACGGACATTTTCTGCAGTGAGCATTGAATATGGTATCTCATTAGAATACCTAGGTACATACTGCCTACTTTACTTCGGTTTAGTGGTAAGAGTAATAAGAATTGAACTGGTCATAATTATGAATTTAGCGTAATCGTTTCCTGGTTTATAATAAAAAGAAAAAATCACAGAATACCACACCATTGCTCCCCTTGACCGTTAGCACCCCTCACCCCCAAAAGCACCAAAGCGAAAGCAAAAGCTGAGAGTATCAAATATAAACATGGAATATAAAGGTCAAACTGCGTGTAACTCGTATCGATCAATGAATCAACCCGTAATATGGATGAGTTTATGTTGTTCTATCTTTGATTGTTTCTGTGATTTTTTGTTGGTTTTTGTTTGAATTTTTTTTCTTTTCTTCTCACGCTTAGGCGGTGCCAACGCCGATCTTGGATCCGGATGATTGGCGTTCATTGCCCTTCTTGTGGTTGGCCAAGAAGTTCTTGAACATGTGTGCAATATCGGATTCACTCCTTTGTTTTCCCTCGCCAGACTCGCCACCGTTCTTCTCGGTGATCAAGTTCTTCAACCATTGGTTCTCGAGCTCGAGTTGTGATACGCGTGCCTCTAGGACGGCGTTCTTCTCGCCGGCCTCTTTCACCGACTTCTCAAGAGCTTGCTCGCGCTGCTTCTTCTTCACGCGGAATCGTGCGCTGGCAGCAGTGTTGCGGCGGCGCTTGTCTTCTTCAGCGGCCACACGGGAGACGTCGTCTAGGCTCTTGGCATCGTGGCTCTGTTTACGCTTCATTCCAGCAACCTGCATGGGGGTGGACACGAAGGATGAAATGCTATTGGTGACTGGTGACAATTGTTCGATTTTGGGAACAGTTGCTGGAGGGGTTGCCGTGTCCGATGGCTTTCCGCTGTTTGTGGCGTCTTGGACTGGAGGAGCAGGCATGGTGTGGAAGGTCGAGTTCACCGGCAGGTTGTGGCTATCATCGGAGCCAAAGTTTGTGGAGTAATCGGGGATATGGTTCAGGTCTGTTGTCTATGTCAGAAAGAATTCCTGATGACTCTGGTAACAGTGATGTAGCACTGTGATAATTGACTTACCATTCAAGAGCTCCATGTAATCCATGTCGCCCTGCTTGCCCGCGACATGCTGCTGTTCCTCATGCGCCTTGCGTTCCTCGTCGGCGGGGTTGAATCCTAGCGGCATGCTCATGTCACCGAAGTGACCAAAGTCCAGGAACTCAGTGTTTGTGAAAAGCGCCAGCTCGGCATCGATATTGTAGGATTCGGTTTGTTGCTGTTGCAGCGACTGGTCGTATGGAGAGGGAATGGCATTCAGATCCTCAAGATACTGAGCGAAGTTGGGCGCACGGCGGCCCCCGTAACCCGACGACATGGCGATTGAATTGAATGTGTTACCACGCTCTTTTTATTTTTGTTCCTCCTTCTTCACCACCCAAATAAGTGTGGTTTCCCTCACGATCGTAAAATATGGAAGGTTGCTCGGTCGGCACTGCGATCGGACCGACCCCTCCGGGAAAAGTATGACTGAGGCCGAAAAACCGCGGCGATTCAGACTCAACGCACTCGTGAATTCGTGATATGCGGTGGGCGGTGGTATTCTTGAGGTCGATGGGAAGGATGTTGTCGACCAGTGGAGAGAGTTGCAAGGAGGAAGTGAGGTGGACGTAGGCACAGCAGGCGAAGGTAGTGTGGGAAACGGCAAACGGGTAGGCAGGCCGCAATGCGGAAATGGCTTGGTGGGGAAGTGCGCTTAGTCACTAAACCTACGGAGTACTCCGTGCCTAAGCTGGCTCGCATACAATTACATACTAAAGTCACCATTTACGTGTGCGCATTTCTAAGTAGAAGTCTTTAGTCCTTAGCACGGCCATTTATTATATGTACGAGGTATAGACATCTGCATTGCATGTTTCGGGTAGCACTCTGCGACTCCGTCCTCACGGCATCGCCCCCGGACTGCTTGCGAGTCTGCAAACACGCAGTGCGCAAGACAGGCAAGGCAGTCGTATCTGGCAGTCCTGGACATACGATATAAAAGTGCTTGCCACGGCCATGACATGCATATAGCATCAGACGGAGGATGTATTCGGAAACGACTTGCACAGATATGTCAGCGCCAAGGCCGGGCCGCCGATGTTCGGCGGCGCCTGGCGAGAATTTTCGCGCCGACTGCGCCAGCCAGTAAAAATTTCTGCCCTAGTCTCGCCGCGCTAGGCCGCATCCAGCATGTTCAGCCCTTAGTCTGCCTTAGGCTCGCTCCACGTGCCGAATGAGATTATGAGCTGCAGCGTGGAGAGCTTGCTCAACGTTGGCGACGAATTGCGCAATCATGAGCTCTGCTGCCCTAATTCTCCTCGTGGTGTGTTGCCGTTGCATACATCGGATGGTGCCCTGCAGCTATCCTTTGCAAATTGCGCGGGGTAGGTTTCTGCTGTTGTTTTTGCTTTTTCGCGCTGGGGAGATGTTAATTCGATGGCACAGCTTTCCTAGATGCGTTGTGAGTGTGCTGTAGTCAGTTGACTCGTGAGCAATGGCCAATTGCTCCGTTTGGCTGGAGAAGTGAATGCACAGTTGGACCTGGGGAATCGGGATGTTGACCTGAGTTTTGCTATCGATAACAGCCGAGTGCTGATTCGCCGTAGCTTATCGCCACGTGACTCGATAAAGAGCGCGTCGCGGCAATCAGTAATAATAGTAGAGCTTTGTTTTGGAGCCAAAACCCTGAGAAGCCGACCACGACAACGACCATAAAAGAAGCATTGAAAGATGTTTTCTAGAGCAACAGATCCAACTTGAGTCAAGTAATAGCAAGCAACATGGCCAAAAAGAAGACAACCCGCGCGCCGACGACCTCGAGTCTTCCGAACAACCTTCGGATTCCAAGCAGCACTACTTCGTTAGTCAGAACTTTGGGGAAACTGTCGCGACAATCGCTGCTTGATCTTATTTTCAGCTGGCTATCCAAGGATAATGTGCAATTATATCCACCATTCCTAGCTCGGGACCTGAGTAACGTCGCTAGCGATCAAGAGGAGTCTCCCTACCCGGCCGCCGACAGTGTGGAGGAGGTATACCAGGCATACGAAGAACTGCGGCAGAGAAAGGGCGGTAAAAGAGAAGTGATCGATCGAGTTTTGGAAGGCGATTGGCGACATGGCATCACACTCGGCCAGCTGGCAATGGTCGATGTCCGATATTTGGAGGACCATCCAGCTGCCCAGAAATGGACTGCGTTTCGCCTGACTTTGATTGACAGGAAACAACAACCGGAAGAAAAAGAAGAGTCCTCGGACGACCTTTCTGCATCTCTCCCGCGGCTTCATGCTGCGACATTCATGTCAAATCTCCAGCGTGAGATATCGCCCTTGGTCAAGGCGCATTATCATCTTGCCAAATCAAAGTCTCTCCCCTTGACCTTTCTCCGAATCTTCATCACCGACTCCCCTTATCAACACCCTCGACATGGCGCAGGGGCCTATTTGGATTCTGCGCGAATTCTATACATTGCGTTCCCCGACAGCAGCCCTTTTATATACACCTCAATGACGACCTCGACGGGCACCAAGGCTGGCCCGACTATCCAAACTGCCGCGCCTCTAGGCACCGATCCTCGAACATTACGCGCAATCATTAGAGACGCATTGCCAAAAGCGTTGTCCAGACAGCACGAACGTTATAAACTAGAGGCCACATCGCTGACTGCAAAGAACCTCGACACCATGCTCGCGCTCCGCGGAGCAGGCAGGACGAACATGGCCAACGGCGCATTCAGCATCTTTGCCGATGCCGTCATGGAAGGCACGCCGATTGACCCGCGCCAGCCCGTCACGGTATCACCAGAAGATTTCCGCATTGCAGGTAGCGCGAGCGAAGATAAGGAAAACAACCACACATCGAAACCTGCCGCAGATCAAGAAGATCTGAAGCGGAAAGGGCGCAGTCACACCCGTGACGACCATAACGCGACGACGATACCTAACACAAAACGACGCAAAGTCGCTGTCTTGTCTCGCTTCGGCACTGCTGGCACGTCTGCTTCTCTAGCGGTTCTTAACAGATTAGATATTCGTCTGCAGGACCATCTAGACGATACCCACGACGAAACCCCTGCTGATGACGACGGTGACGACGAGCAACAGCAAAACACCATGTCCCTCTCCTTCACCGGAAGCAATGTAATCGCCGGGTTTCGCCAATTGGCCGAGTTGGGTGTTATTGATCCCGCGCGCATGCCCTCATGGATGACGGGCGAGGAAGGCGTGAGTTCAGCTGTGATTCGAGGGGGGAAAAGGGTTGGTGCGGTTGCAATTTGATTGTTTCTTTTTTGCATGGCTGACTGTTTGGTGTATGGTGTGGTGCAACGGTTTTGGGTTCATTTCAAGGCGATATAACTGTATATATACCCCTGGTCGCTTCATTATGCATGTCTGATTCCAAAATTGGAATATTGATTAATCTATCTGGAATGAGAAACTGAATAAAGCCTCAAAATTGGATTTAAACCTCCTATGACATGGGTATCAATGCTAGCTAATGAATAAATAACCACCCAAATTCGTGCCAGATCAAGAAAAAAAGACAGGCACAAAACCGACAACTTGCTCTAATAGTAATAATCATCATCACCATAACCATAATTATAGGAGGCGTAATTGTAACCTCGGCCGAGATGACGCCGCGCCCAGAACCTGTTGTACGTCGAGTAGTCTCGCTCCCCAGAAAGGCCAACTGCACTGGCCACATTGAGATAGCCATCTTCGCCGTATGCGGCGTTGCTTATGAGCGATTTCATGTCGAGATCGCCCGGACCCGGGGTAGGAGTTGGCCATTCGGTACGGCTGCATGTACGAAATTAGCTAGGTCTGAAGGATACAAATATATGTAGAGACCAGTGGATAGGTTTTCACTCACCAAATAACACATCTCACGCCATTCACTCGCGAGGCAGCAGCCCACTGGTCGAAGCAGGCCTTGTGGAAGTTGTTTCCGCACTTGGCCTCACACCATACAGTCTTCTCGGTTGCTGGCTCAAATTCCATGAAACAGATTGGACAGTCACCCTCAATGGGTCTACGTTTCTCATTGGACTCTGAGTCCGAGCTAGAAGAAGCATCCTTCGTTTCTAGCGGGGCGTTGTCGAACATCTCTTGCAGTTCCTGTATATTTATTACATTAGAACTTTATGTGCGTCATGCCTCTGATGCGCAAACTCACCGAAGAGAGAAAAGCTAGTTGATACCGAAGATCCTCCCGGGCTTTGAGCACATTCACGAGTACCTCAAGTCGGTCAGCATATACATATACATATAAAAACGGAGACAGTTTCGCATACGTAAATGATATGTTTGCACTGGTTCCCCTTGAGCGCATCCGGACACGTGCAGGAAGGCTGCAATGAAATAGTCACTCTGTAAATATTCCCAACCGATCCAACCATATCCACATTCTCTTCCAATGCGCCCGCTATGTCAGAACGGCTACGAGAAATAACGAACATCCTGGGCTGTGTCAGTCATGTTAACTGCCTGCTTCTTTCTTTGCAAGCTCACCTCTGTGTGGTCGCGCGATGCAACTTCTCACAATACGTCTGCGGCGGATGAGTCCGAAACCTTCTCAAGCGACGCTCCTCCTTTATCTTTTTTCTCGAACTTGGCGGGGTCATTTGCGTCTTCTTGATTTTAGACTTGGTCATCGGCGTGCGGTAATTATTGTCACCGGACGAGTCGCCTGTCAAATCGATCACGGGAACACGGCGCTTCTTCGAGTCATGAGGATGATCATCTTGGATATGGCGCTTCCTCGACACGCGAGACGAGGTTGGCGTGACTGGTGGCATGGCGAATATGCCTCTATTTTTTCTGCCTTGCAAACTCCTTGCGACTGTTATGCGACAAGCTTGTCTGTAAACGCGTCGACGCTCGATCGTGTCGCCACCGCCGTGCAAAGCCGAGCGGGGAGGTAGTGAGAAATCCGAGGGGATTCTTAACGGTGATATTGATATGTCATCGGATCAAGAGACGAGCAGGGGTAGTGAGATGGTGGCGTTATTAGCAGAAAATATCTTGATTCAGGAGTATGACGAGTATAGAAGTGCTAAATAATTGCGGAGTAGTTCGACTCTTCGACTCTCGAGATTAAACCCCGCTAGGTCCAATGTGGCTAGTGGGCCCGGACCTTTGGAAATTGGAGAGGCCGCCCGACAGCTTATTGAATACTCCGGACATAAACATTGCTGGACACCTAAATATCAGACTTTTATTATTAATTTTTCTCTTGATAGAACCAGGAAAGCTGCAAGTATCTATAGAAATATTGCAGGTGGATAGCATCCGGGATGGCACGGCCACGTGCTCATTCTGGAGCTGAGGGGCCCAAGGAACCCCATGCTGTATCTCTGAAAGGTAAGTCTATATATCATTCGTACATCCATCAGAACAGTCAATTAACTGCTTCCAGTTTTACGGTGAGTGCCTCAAACACTCCGAGAGAGATACGACCTTAACATGTGTCATCTCATGCTCAAGATTGTCACGACCTTCATTATCATATCAATATCCGCTGGGACAAGAGGACTCTAGGATATCGCCCAAGGCCTCTCTAGCATTTCCCTCGAATGACTTTGATCCTCATTTTATCCTCAGTCCTAATGTATGCTGTCTGAGCCTTTCTTTCTGATTTGACTGTACGAGTCTGACATCACCTAAGGTTACACTCCCTCCAGCTTTCGGATCTGCTTATGTGGGAGAAACATTTGCATGTTCCTTATGCGCCAACAATGAACTGCCAGAGACAGAAACCAGCAAAGTGGTATCCTCCGTCCGGATACTAGCAGAGATGCAGACCCCATCCCAGGTATTTCCACTGGACCTGAAACCCAGCGAAGAAGACGAAGTGCCAAAAAGGGAAGAGGGACTAGATCACGGCCAATCTTTGCAGAAAATTGTTCAATTTGATCTAAAAGAAGAAGGGAACCACATCCTGGCTGTCAGCGTCAGTTATACCGAAACTCTCATGGCCGAGGATGCTGTTCATGCTGCCAGCGGGAGAGTCAGAACCTTTCGCAAGTTGTACCAATTCATTGCCCAACCTTGTCTGAGTGTACGGACAAAGGCGTCCGAGCTGCCGCCCATGGAGGTGGAGAACAAGTCACTAGGCCCTTATGGAAAGACTCGTCTCTTTCGCTTTGCGCTGGAAGCACAGCTTGAAAATGTCGGAGATGGGACAGTAGTCATCGAGGTAACATCCTTACAGGAAAGTGTTCTTAGTTTTGCTCTAACTTGATCCCAGAAAACGATCTTAAACCCCAAACCACCATTCAAAGCCCAAAGTCTCAACTGGGACCAGGAACTACCCGGCCAAGATGCATTGGAACGGCCCACGATGAACCCCCGGGACATTCTGCAAGTCGCCTTTTTGGTGGAACAGGAGGTCGGCCAGCAGGATGGCCTGGAGAATCTCCAGAAAGACTTGAAGCGCGATGGACGAGCAACGCTCGGGCAGCTCTCTATAGAGTGGCGGAGTGCAATGGGGGACAGGGGATTCCTCACTACAGGGAACTTGCTGACCAAGAAACGATAGATAGATGCTGCCTACTCAAGTCTACGGGATAATGCATGAGATGGCGAAATAGCAGTCGTCGGCGTTTAATGTGTCGTCTTTAATCGAGTCATAGTTGATGCTGATATTCATAGTCAAGTGTAACTATAGTAGTACGTAGTTGTTGACCGACCCTTATTATGTAACAAAGTACACGTCATTGACCAATTAACTGCGTACGTACTTGTTGGATAAACAGCAGGGATCCAATGCCTTCTCGACAGAATGATGCCCAAGGCTGAAGTCGCATCATGCCGCATAAAACCACGTTTCCTTTCGCTAAACTGCGCATCAGATGTCACTAATAATGCTAGTTCTATACGTAGCAGTACTTAATTATCAAACGCAAGTGCCAAGCAGTTGAGCACCACGTGAAACCAACATCAGTATGGAGTACGCATACGTATACGAAGCCAACGATAAGCGCATGGATAATGATCTGCGCAATTGAGTGCAATTAGCTTGTCTCCATATGGGGCAGTGTAAGACCTAAGTGCAGCTGCACTTTCAGTTAGAAAGCTGTCCAGATCATCGGGTCGGTGTGCTGGATGCGGCTTTGCTTTCTTTGTCTTCCTTTGCATATTCTCAAGGATCTAGACAAGGCACGTCGTTTGTTGTTTCACCCGGCTTCTGCAGAGGCAGTTAAGCGACGACGATCTGACGAATCACTTGCGAATCGGGCCCACACCAAGTCTTGGGGGCTTGTCGGGCTAGCGCCAGACAGGACTAGCGGCGTCTCGCAGCTAGCCACAACGGGAGCAGTTCGTCTCGACTCGGCTTTGTAACGCCACGCCCCACACCACGCTGATTTAGACTTGCGCGAATCAGCAGCTGGCAAAAACGCCCCCTGGCCCCACACGGCCCACCGACAGGTGGCTTTGTGCGCGCTCATTGGCGCTGGCGGATATCTGGCTCTTTACCGGAAACGGCCGCCCTGTTATCTGCTATCCGTCAGGCAGTCATCTCCGTACGTATCTTACCGCACACCACGTAATGGTCGCATACAGTTAGCCGTACTGATACGTTCTCCGTACGGAGAAACAATGGCATGCATGCAGCGTGTCGTTCTGGCCTGGTCTAGAAATGCACTGACTCGGCGAGAGTGTTTCACGGCGTGTGCCAGCGTGGACTTGATCAAATCTAGACAGCTATGCTCTCTCTCCTCGACAGCCTGCTCAAGTTTCAACAGCCTACAGCCATAATATTAAATAGATAGCAATTCGACTGTATTTTGTATGGGGATGCACGATCTATACCGCCTTTATCCACATCGGGCCTTGGCTGGCTGGCGGATAAGACAAAAGAGCGCAGCGACAATAGGAAAATCAAGGAAAAAAATAACCATAGTCAGTTAATAGTGAACCGCTGAAACAGCCTGAGGCCGGTGAAAAGGAGAAGGTTCCTGCATCCAGCGAGCTAAGGCAGTGCGATATTTATTCCTTATTCGTGTGGCCGTCACTAGCTCCGCCGTTGGTTGGCTCCTGCCTCAGTTAGCCCAGTCAGCACTGAGCACACACCACCGTCGCCTCGGATCGCTGCATAATCATCCTCGCTGTTGTTCATGCCACTGCTGGCCAGAGACGTCGCCGTGACCACAATCCTGCTCTGCAGCTCTCGTCCCTTCTCAATTCCCTTCTCGCTCGCCGTGTTTTGGCGGTCGCAAAAGGCTGAGATCTGTCCCTTCAGCTCCTGGTTCGTCATCACTTTTTTCCCTCTTTCCCCCCCCGCAACAACTCTTGCCGGCCCACCACATCTCCTCCCGCTTGCTGGTCCTCCTCTCCCTCTTCTTCCCCCCCGAAACCGCGATTCAAAATACCTGCCACGGCGTTCTTGGTGGCTTCCTTGACTACAGATTCTTGCAATGTCTCGATCTGATCTTTACTGACTCACTGCCGATCGGTTCTTAGTGTCCGACTGACCCACGCCGAGCTTACACAACAATATCGCCCGAGCTAGTTATATCGCCATTGTGACTGCATCGGAGGTTGCAAGCAACCTCCAGCATTTGTGCACTTGACAAGCAAATGCTCCAACGCTGGCCGCGTCTCCTCCCACCAGAAGAATGCCTCTAGCAACAAACCCTGCAGTAGAATCCTCGGGTCCGCTCGCCGATTATTTTTGGATCGCTGGTGTCGACGGCAAGGAGATTGAGGATACCTACTGGAAACTGCGCAATGAGTACATGAGCAATAGAGAAAGCACTCCAGGACCTGCCTTCTCTGATACCATCGAGGAGGATGCTGAGCCCGAAGAAGATGACGCCAACAAATCGAGCGACGCCATAGGCAGCGCTGACGCAAGAAATTCCAAACGGAACTCGTACAATCGCCTCTCGAGATTATCCAACGATGCTCGGCTGTCCATCCGCTCCGTGGAATCTAAGATTTCCGAATCTCAGGGGACAAACAGTAACCGAAGCAGCATGACTATTCGGGCCGCTCCGTCATCGATGGAGCCCTTTGAAGCAAACAATGGCGACTTTGACTTTGACAAGGCTTTGCTGAAGTTTGCTTCCGAGAGAGAGTCGTTCCTGACCGATTTGAGTCTAAGCGCTGGCGCTATAACCCCGAATACTAATAGACCCAAGCCACGCCCCAAAGTGCAGAAGATTGTTGCGGAGGAGAAGCCGGTGTCGACAAACCCATTGAAATCAGGCATTGGTAGCGTGCGGCGCCACATGTCTTTCAGGGATATGAATAGTATGAAGAGACAACCATCGGTCATCGCGCGACAAGGTAAGTGATTGGTTTTGTCTGTTCGACAAGATATCGCAGTTGCTAACTGACCAAATCAAGCCTCCGTTCGTACGTCCCGGCGACTCAGTAATTACAACTCGGTCATACCCGTGCCTCAACCATTAGACACCTCGCCGTCAATGCACCCTTTGAAACGTCGGTTCGAACCAGTGTTATTGGACCGATACCCACAGAAGGGGATGTCCGACGATCATTCCCAGCGGGTCTCTTTTCCTGACTACGTACCTATGTTCGCTTTTCCTAACGACATCAATATTGTTTCTTCCGACCAAAAACCACGGTCGACATGGCATGGTTTCGTAATGACAGGAGGAGATGGCAGCAAATTACACGGAGTCTGCGTCACTTTGTGGATTCCGCTAGGCCAAAAGGCCGCGGAGGCATTGGAAGAATGCTGCGAGGAATGGCGTAAAGATAACATGACTGACGAAGAACGAGAGCTGGCAGCTAGTCTGGGCGGCCGATTAGCTGATGAGCGGGCCAAGTTGTCTACACTATTAGCTCAACTTCCCACCGTTCCCTCTGGATCTCCAGAAAGAGAGAAGCTGGAAGACGATATCAGTGCAGTTGAGGAGAAAATCGGGCTCATGACCGACCTTCTTCGGCCGGTGCGACATGGTGCGGCCTCCAAGATCGAGGGTCTCACCGACGATACCGGCTTTTGGATTCCTCGAGCCTACGGCATCATGGGCAAAAACGCATCCATGACCACTTTCTGGAAAGAGTGGCTCAAGGCTGTGTCTGTTCCCAGAACCAATGGAGGCATATTGAGAGTCCCAGCTAGTTCTCCTACAGTCGGTATCTGGCAGCCACTGGAACGATATGTGATGAACCTTTGTACCGAAGCATTCAGTCCCATATCTTCCAAAACCCAAGTCGAGCTGTCCGTGAGAGAATTACGACTCTTCGCTCGTAATGAAGCCCCTAATGAGCTTCCAGGCTCCCGCAATGTAAGTTTTACATATCTATCTTTTATGAACCCTCCGCTAATCTTCTATACAGACCGATCTATACGCGCTATTCCGTTCACTATCTATATCCAATATTATTGTACTTTTCGAGGTAGGTACCCGCGTCTTCAAATGAGTTGGAATGGACAGCTAAAATTTCTTTGCAGTACGCCTTGGCAGAATCTCGAATCATTTTCCTTTCATCTCACACATCTATGCTATACTTAGCCACTAGAGCTCTTGTTGATCTTCTATTCCCTTTCACTTGGTCTGGAGTCTTGATTCCGGTCTTACCAGCCCGACTTATCCAGGCACTGGAAGCGCCGTGTCCTTACATTGTTGGAATCGAAAGGCGATATGAAAAACTTGAACTGCCATCCGAAGACTTCGTTTTGGTGGACCTCGACGCCGACAAAATTGAGAGTGACGTGCAACCGACACCGTTGCCGCGTCATCAACGTAAGAAACTGTACTCTCTCCTTCAGCTGGCTGCTCCACACCATAGCAGGTTTGGTGTCCGCCCTGGCCCTCCATCATACGCTATCGAGGCCTTTCCTTTCGACTCTTTCCCTGCCGAGAATTCATCTATTTACAATATAAAGGCACAATCTACACACTTGGCTCGTTACGCAAGCTTGAACTCGGCTTCTTTTGGCAGTAGTTACAGCGCAACACCAACACCGGCACCAATTTACAACGCCTTTTTGCATGCACGCGACGAAAATACCTCTTCTAGGGGCCTCTCAAGAGGAAATGAACGACCAACCACGAGTTCAACTTCCAAGACGGGATCTCCGCCATCTCCGAGGACGAGTTCACCGACCTCGGGCTTTTTCCCTCCGCCTCTGCCTGCGACTCCTGTGTCTCGCAATGACTCTGGTATGGCATTGCAGGCTTCTTTACGAGAGAAGAGATCTGGCCATTTCGATGCCTCGTCTCGTAGAAGTTCGTCTTTTGGAACAGAGAGGAGAGGCGTGCCCCGACGGCCGAGTGCACCTTTCTTGGGCCATGCATCAAACTTATCAGTGACAACATTGAACACTGACTATGGAGGAGCATCAACCTATGCACCGTCGGTTTATGCCACGTCTACTATCGCTGCATCGACTATTGTTCCTCAAGCTATAGCTCAGCCTGTGTTCAATAACGATAGCACCTGTTGGATTGAAGGACATTGTCTACAGCTTCAGCCGCGAGATGACAAAGTTATTTGTTCAATCTGCGACGAAAGAGCTGACGAGAAGATGTACAAATGTACTGGATGCAAGACGCAGGTTCACGATAGATGCGCACCACTGATTTGTGTAGTATGCCCTTCTGCGTTCTATCCAGAACAAATCCGCGCCGCTTTTGTACGTTGCTTTGCCAGCTTGCTGTATACATACAAGAAGTATCTTTTACCAGCTAGTAAAGAGCACAAAAAGTCTGGTCTTACATACCATTTCAACATGGATGCTTTTCTTAAAAGCTTGCCACATGAACATGCTGAGTACATGAGGGGTCTTCAACAAACACAAGGTATTTTATTTGCTACCGTCACTGTTCTCCCTCGTGGCTAAAAAAGCTAATTGGGTTTTCAGGTTTCAATGAATTTATCAGCGAGCGCGAGAGAGCTAAGCCAAATGCAAAGGATTCCAAGATTGTCCTGTTTGACGAGATCATTCTTTCTAAGCGTAATCGTGGCAGAACCTCTATTTTCTCTGGGCGCATGAATACCGATTTCCTGTCCAATACAGCTGAGCACCTGTGGCGCTCTGCAGCTGCAACTTCATTCCCTCCAACAAGCAGAGTTCATCACGGTATATCAGAAGATTATTCCGAAGTCATTAAGCGAGGTGAGCATTTTTCCCTGAAGGGACCGGTTTTCAAGCAATGTTTTCTAACTCCACATATAGCCCCCGCCAAACTTGATCACACTTATATGAAGGAGCCACGCATGGTTCAAGGGGTGCCGCGGGTCTCAAAGACCGCCAACAATGCTAGAAGAAAGCCACTGCCGAAACTTATGAACGGCCTTTCCATTTCACCTCCCTAATCGATTTTTCCCGACATGATCTACTGAGATGAGTACGGTCAGCTTTGCGATTGATGATATCCTGATAGACAGGCAACTTTTGGATACATGATACGTATCGTTAGAATTGCAGCTAGTCGCTTCCCAAGTCTGCGGCGCACTTCACCATGCAACTTGGGTAGTTGTCCACGAAAAGTTTAACGCGTCGACGCCCTATGATATACACATACGCCTATCCTCATACACACCACCGATTGTCATGGTCCCATGTGTTAGCTTTCGACAAAGAGATGTGCCTGACGCACAGATCTGAGTTTAAACTCTACTTGACGAGTCATGGAGCCTGGCTTTGATAGACTCTTACTTCTTTTACATTTTTTCTTAAAGATGTTACTTAAAAATACCCAGCAAGCTGCTTTTTCCCCTGGGACGTCATGATAGGCGATCCCTTTTCTGTTGTTGTTGTTCCTATCTATACTTATAAACTCCTTTTTCTTGTTTTATATATTCTTTCTGACAACGAAAAAGGCTGGCATGGTTTATCTTTCTAAAATTTCGCTGAATATTTATTTCCATCTTGTCTGAATGATTGTTGCTTGGGTATTGCAATGATGGATGCATCATTGCGAGCGGTAGAATTTCTCATTTTGGCTCGATTTCCTTGAACAGCGAACATGTTTAATTAGATTGATGAATTAGAGCAGTTTCTCCTTGTGAAATGAGCTGGTGAGCTTGTACTATTGTAGATACTAAGATAGAGACTCTAGCCATGCTGATATCGGCAAATGAACCGTCGAAGCCGATTGGCGGAATAAATCAGACCGATTGGTGGGGGAACCCAGCGCAAACCCGGGGAAATATGCGTAGCGCTCTTTGGCTCGTTGACCTCTAACAGTTGGCCGTACTCGCGTTCGCCTGGATTAATTAATTATTGTCTGGAGAAGCTTCTGTGACTGCAATTTCGCTTCACCTTTGTCTCTGCTGCGTGGCTGGCTAGATCTCGAAAATTCCGGGTAAATCGGGTCTGCAGCATCAATCATCTGAGATCATCACCACCACCACCAGCACTAACACCAAGCAAACCTCCGACTTGGGACTTCTGGTATCAAGCCAGAAATTTCCGACCTACCGCACACCCCTGCTTCATCGGTGCTTGATAGCCCATCTAACGAGGCCGAGATAAAAAAAGACAAGTGCTTACTGTGGATTATTCCCTGTCCCGGTGACATCTTGTTGGCGCTAGGAAGCTTGCTACGTCCGCTTACTGGAAGGAAGTTTGCAACATCTCAGGGCGATTTGTGCAAGACACATCTATTTCGAGTGACTGGGCTGCTATCTGGCTTTATCCTAGGCTTTCTAAAACGGTCGTTCCGGATTTCGGAGCAATTCCGTTGACATCTGAAGGATCAACGGCTGGCTTGGGAGGAGCTATCCCAGGTATATAATTCGACATACGTATCTTGACATCTTCTTCGGGTTTGAAAGAAGGTTCTTATTGTCAGCCTGCCCGCGAGGTCAATGCGACTCTACAAATCGGTTTCATTCCGTTACATGTTGTGGTGGCTGTGTTAGGGCGTACGGTAGTATATTAGTATCAGGCCTGCTACTTCTACTGCTACTTACCCAACATTCATCCGCCTTATATCCGATCTCTATCTGGATGGATAAGTTGCAGTCGTCATTGGGTATAGTTGTTTGTGATTGTTCTTATAAGCTGTCTTGATCCGGACCAAGTCGGCGTACGGTGGCCTTTGCCTTGGTGTCAAGTATATATATTGCAGTGACCGTCAGCTTCTATCTATTACGTGTTAGCTTGATCATTTACAACACATACTACACACAAGGACCGACGATATAAGCACACACCATCAACGATGGTACAGTCGCAGGCTGTTCAATACTACAAGCGGTTGATGTTATAAACCCACACGGCTGGGAACAGAGGAAGAGCCATGGAACTCGTTTCTTCCGTTGGCATAACACAAGATGCTCATCCAAACGCTCAATTTACCGTGACAGGCACCCACCAGCCCGGTCCTGCTGAAGCTAATACTCCTAAGCGAACGGTAGTGATAGTCTTTGTGCCTGGTCAGGAGGGCATTCTTCAAGTCGTTGCTGAAATTCTCGGCAAGGCCTGGACTACTGTTACAGGATTGTCGAAAATTGCATCCGGAAGCGATGCCGTGGTTGTGGGCATTCTGAATCGTGATTTTGAAAAGGCCACATCAGAGATCAGCGGGCTCGATGATCTTTCGAAGCTGTTGCTTGTCAATACACATTGCATCGACGACGGCTCGTTTCCTGATGAAAGAATCTCTATAGCTTCCAATTACGAGTTCTTATACTCCCACACGCCCATTTTCCGGCGTGATCTTACGCGGTTTCTGTCGCTCATACTCGGACAACGCCATCCACACGAAGATCTAGCTACCAAACGGCGAACGAATTTCATATCCACCACATTTCCTGATGTGCGTGCGGCGTTGTCGAACCTGGATATTTTGTCTGTGGGTTCGGATGCAGTTGAGCTTCGCGTCGATTTGCTGGAGGAACCGTTGTCTGATGGTAGCCGCAACTCGATTCCCAGTCTCAAGTATGTTGGACAGCAAGTCATGCTGCTACGACAACATACTGAGCTGCCTATTATTTTCACTACGCGATGTGTGGACGAAAATGGGAAGTTTCCTATGGAAGACCCGAAACTATTCCATAGATATCTACGTCGCGCCATACAATGGGGCATTGAGTACATAGACGTTGAGCTATGGCTCCCGGAGGATATCCGTAAAGATATCTCCGATAATCGAGGTAACAGTATTATCATGTCGGCATTCCACGATTTTTCCGGGACATGGAAATGGACCTCCCCCGAAGCACAGCAAGTATTCAAAGAAGGTGCCCGTTACGCAGATATTGTGAAGATGATTGCAATGGTCAACACAATCGAAGAAAACTATGAGTTAGAGTACTTTCGATCGACTATCAAGGCTAATTATTCCTATCCTCTCCTCTCTGCCGTCAACATGGGACCGCAAGGGCAGTTATCGCGTGCTCTAAATACAGTCTTCTCACCAATCACACATCCTCTCCTGCCAATAATCGCTGCTCCCGGCCAACTGACTGCTGCTGAAATCAACGGCGCTCTCCACATCATGGGCCAACTGCCAAAACGTGATATGTATGCTATTGGGTCTTTCCGGTCTACCTCTCAGTCGATGTTCCTGGAGAAATGCTTCAACGAACTTGGCCTGCCGCATAGCTTCAGCTGCATCGATCGAGGTCCTCGGGGCTCAATTGAATCGGTGATCATGCAACCAAGCTTTGGTGGTGCCTATGTCAATCCACCTCTCTCCAGCTCAGCCTCTTACATACCTACCAAGAGCGATGCCGCTCGGGCTATCGGCTTAATTGACACTATTACCGTCAATGGGTCTGACGGACAGCACAAATTCATAGGCGAGAACGCAACATGGAAGGGCATCCGAGCGACTTTGACTAGGGACTACATACCTTCCGCATACCGGGATAGAGCGGTAATCATCGTATCCAGCTCTGAGAGCGACGCGGCAGCTGCCATTTTCGCGCTCCGAAGTCTCGATGTAGGCACCATTTACACAGTCGGCTTCAAAGCTCTGGGGCCACTAGCCGCAGGTCTAGAACCGTTCACATCCATTCAATCCGTCAAACTGGTCGAGCAGCCGTTTGTAATAGTGTCGGCATTACCACCGGAGAAGTCGCTATTAGTGCAGCCTTTGTTGCGCCACTATCGAAGCAATGGCCATGCCTCACCGCCGTCTACGCGCGGGAAAGTGTTTCTGGATTTGACCAGCGGTCCACGGAAGGGGGATCCGTTGGGTGTGGCTGCTAGTGCTGGATGGACAGCTTATGGTATTGATGATGTTAATGTATGGACAACGGTTGAGACGATGCGATTACTAGTTGGGCAGAATGTGCCATTTGATTTTGTGCGTATGGCATCGGGGCATGGGCTGTATTGATATATGGATGCCGAAGGCGTTTGCAGTGGTTCAGGACTAGTTAAAGGCGGTAGTGGTGGTGTTTGAGGATTGGAAAGACTATATAGTATACCTCTATTACTTTCCGTTGTGTGAGATGTAATGATAACTGATATTCATTTGAATGTGAACTATCTATGCTTGAGCAGAGCAGATTCAGAGTTCTTTATAATCAAAACATATCCTTTAACTATCTATATAAATGATACCTAGCTAGGTAGGTCTCAGGTACGCTTATTATGTTAACATCAACTACCTAGGTAGGATACCTAGGTACCATATATAGAAGAGATGACTTTTTGCGAAAACCACTCAACTCTATATTATATCTGATATTATGAGCCTTTGCTACCTCATCCACTGTATTTCCCATCTACAATATAAGACTCTCAGAGTGATCTGATAATAGGTAGTTCTCAGCCAGGACAATCCTTTCATACCTAACCAGGGTGCTCATCAACAGTTCACAGAAGTTTTTGTGAATTTGTGTAGAAATAATGGCTTTGTCCCATGTATCTATTGTAAAAGAAAGATGTTTGAGGATAACTATAATGAATATGGACATAATGAAAAGTTCAATGCAGTTTTTTTGCAACGCTTACTCTTTTTTAAAAGGGCTGACTTCTTCTTTCCAACTTCTATTCTCCTTCCAAACTTCTATTCTCCTTCTCAACTTTCTATCATTGCGTCCGTCCGTTATCTCCCATTTCATCCAACATTGTGGGAAATAGACACCATGGTCGACGGCATAAGTCTCTTTACCTTACTGTTGATTCTCTGCCAGGTGGTGGATGGAGTCGCCTGGCCGAGGCTGTCTCGGTGGAAGGGTTGGAAATCAGCCCCTACTTCTCCAAACGAGCTTCTCGACGTTATGAGCGAATGCAAAAAAGAGTTGGAGTGTATTAAAAATGCCCTCAGCGCGATGCCCACCCAGAAGAGTCAAAAAAAGTTACAGGAGGCAATTGTTAGCGGGATTTCCGAAGCCTTGAAGGAATCCAATGGTCTTGTCGATACAACTCGCGGATGTGAGCGATCATTAGCTGATATCAATGAATTTCTGACCAAGGGGAGTCAACGGGATCTGCAACATAAAATCGTTGAGGGAGTCACTGCTGCCTTGAATGATTACCGTTCACTACGTCCTCTGAATGACCTTGTCAGCACTATTTGCCAATGCGAGCAATCGTTGGCGAATTTCCAAACTGTGGTCGACAAACTGTCAACGCGGATAAGTGACATGTGCGAAAACGCGCCAACCCACGATAGTCGACATGATCCGACACAGGAACTTCATCGTCGAGTCACTAGTCCCTTAAATACAGACATTCCCCCAGGAAGTCAAGAAATCCATCGAGACCAGCCTGCTCCAGAAGCCCAGGCAACTTTAAATGCGCAACAAAAGATAGCCTGAGTACATACATGGTTTGGGTGACAGCTAGGGCGTTATTTGTTTTCGGTTGATTGTTTATTTCTTACCATGTATCCTTCAGTTAGAGTTAGAACCCTTCTGATATCAATATGGTCGTGCCCATGATCGATACTCCATTTCGTTCTCGAACTGATCTCTATTGAGATGGTTTTCCAATGCCGTCTCGGTTTGCTGATACCACTCATGACCTGGCCAAATAGTATCCATGCCGAAGCATCTCCTCGTGGTCAAACGGACGAGCAAATCCTGCCTTATAGGGTCCGTGTGATACGACTGAATCCAATAGGCATTGAAAATGACTGTCTGACACCACGGACAAGCCATGGGCTCTTGTACGTAGTTCCAATGCATACCATCTATGATTCCACGTTGCTCAGGAGCGTGGGGGCGCCTCATCAAATCCCGTCGCTGCCGACCAAGGTCCCGAACATGGCATTCGAGATTCCGGTGGGGACATAGTAGGACAGGCTGCTCGGACAAGACTGAAGCATCCCTCATCGATATATCGTATTCATTTTCCACGGTGAACTCGCCCCCCACACAGGACAGCGTTAGTTTGCACTGTATTGTAACAATGTTGCCATTCTCCAGCTCATAGGAATGGGAGCACTGGTGGTTACCTGTAGAATTAGTGATATGTATAACACTATTCTGAATTCTATACTCGGAATTCTGTGTCTCTGGAGATTGCAAGGCTTGCGCGATTCTTTTCTTGTCTCCATAAGTAATCTCTATGCAGGGACATAGACGAGCAACACCCACTGTTACACGTGTATCTTCCATCCACGGACTAGAACGGCACTTCCGCGTGTCGGCCGGTTTCTCCAATTCCCGTTTAAAAAAATCAGAAGGGGGGTGGAGTTTGAAACATCCATAGCAAAGACTCCAGGACGAATCCTCCAGTCTCTGGAGAAGTTTCCAGCGGGGACTCTCCCGGAGCTTGTAGTCGCGTTTTCTGCGGTCCGCTGTATCGGGGAACGTTGCAGTGGCTCTAAACATTGGCGAAAGCTGCAAAGTTTTGTCGTCGTCGAGGAGCTCCAGTAAGGACCGGCATGTTAGTGCGAGGCATAGGCGGTCGAGATCAGGTAGGTATGCGCAAATGTCGAGTGCGATGTCGACAGGAAGGTCAGAGAAGCCCACTGGTATATGATCCTTGCGTTGTTTGAAGTGTTTGAGTTGTATGATGGATCTGTATAGTCGCACGGGTAAATCCATGGTGCAAGAAGTTGATATGAACAGATACGCTGTGAATCTGAGTCGATTCCACTGGTACCTGTGGCCGTTTATATAGACAAAAACGCCGCATACACCTTCATTGACGTCGCAGTAGCCCTGGGCACTAGAACAGTCGAGTAAAGATTGATGCACAAAGACTAGTAAAAGTTCCGATGCTCTGTGTTGCTTTGACGCTTTGTGATGCTTTGTGAGTTTCCAAAATTGTAAAACATATTCGCCCCTGGCATGTATCTCCATTGTCGCAGTGTCAACAGATCTCACAAAGAGATACTCAAGAAGGAGATAGACACAAAAGAACTAGACAAGGCTCATCTATTTCAACTTATTTCAATCCCAAAGAACAGATGTTATCTCAAAACCTCGCAGGGTGAATAATGAGCTCGTGCATTGAGAGTCATTGATTGATAAAGAAACAAAATTCAAAGCCAGACAAGGATCGAGGGGCAGATTCACAACACGTGCCGAGTGCATGATTATGACGAGTGCGAGTAACTGAGGCGTTTCAGACAGCATTGTATCGCAGCCTGTGTAGATCAATGTCATGCTATCCTCGAATATCCTGATTACTTCCCATACATAAGCGCCGGCAGTTGACACCTCCCATCATAATCTATATTACTCGTAATCTCATCGTGCTGGGCTCAAATTCCGAAGCATCACATTAGCGTACGCAGGTAATTAAGTAGAAAATATTCTATTAAGACAACATAGCAGTTGACCACATAATATAAAATTAGTTTTATGAGCCACTACTAGTCCAACACTCGCCGCGAAAGTAAGCAACAAAACGACAGACAAAATCCAGCGTGAGGCCATCAATATTCGCCAAGGAAGGAGCCGAAGCCTGGGCCTTTTTTGTGTCATACAAAAGGACACGATCTGGACGATCATGACTATGGCCGTACTTGCCAACGAAGAATTCGAGTAACTTAATAGGCGGGTTCAACGCGGGGTCCGGATTGGAGTGTCTGAGACGATTGAGCCATTCATGCGTGGAAACATCCTCAAATTCCAGCCCGGCCTGTTTGAGAAGAGGGAGAAGGTCGTAGGTCCAGTGGTTGAGCGTCTTATTGGTTACGTTCATGACTTCGGCTGTTGTTGTTGCCTTGTCGTCGTCGTTGGCACCCAGAGTCAAGTCAATCACGCTGCTAGCCATTACATCAACCGGAGTCCATGAGAGGACATCATCCAATAGAGGGAGGGCTGAGATAGTCTGAGCAGTTTGTAGAATCATGGGTATGGCCTCCTGGGCATTCCAGATGCCGTGCACAGTATCAGCAACGATTTGTCCAATGCGCAAAACACGAGCGTTCATGCCGGTTTGATGTGCGGCACGATTGACGATGTTCTCCGTCACAAGCTTGGACTGCGCGTAACCCATGTCTTGAGCGTAGGTCAGAGACTCTGGGAGAGCTTCAGGGACCCAGTTACTGGGTGTCCGGGATACAGTGCTGACGGACGAGCAGAAGGAGAAGCGTGCGGGATGGGGGCCCTGAGCGCTCAAGCAGAGGTCTAGGAGATTTCTAGTGCCTAGAATGCAGCTTTTTTCAAAGCTTTCCAGTGACCAGTTGAAGTTGACTGACCAGGCACAGTGGATTACTGCAGTGACATCCTTGGTTATCTGCTGATAGACACTCTCCTCTAGCCCGAGACGAGTCGTATTAGAAAGATCTGCTGGCAGAGCAACGATCTTCCGTTCAGCAGACGGGTAAATGTCACCCAGAACACCCCTGGCGCGCAGAGAGTCCTGAACACGATGACGAGCTAGATCTGCCGAGCTCGCACGAACAAGGCAATAGATGGTAGTCACTTGGTTCAATTTGGCAAGCTGGGAAACGACATGAGCACCAAGGGAGCCTGTGGCACCGGTAATTACAATATGCTCGCCGCTCTCCGTACGCTGACTAGGCACAAAGACCTTGAAGTCTTGCGTATACTTCTCAATGAGCTTTTGCATTCGTTCTTCAACCGGTAAATCCTCTCTAGGACCCATTCCAAGACGTAGACGCGTTAATTCTTTTGCCATAGCTTGCAATGATGGGTTTTCAAAGACAAAGTTTTGAGAAGGCTTGCATCCTCCGAGGTCAAGTGTCTTTAAAATTATCGTACGGAGGCGAATAGACTGTAAACTGTCAACACCTAGACTGAAGACGTCGGTAGTACTGCTCAAAGTATCTGGCTCAATCGAGGGGAGCAGTTCAAGGAGCTCCTTGCGAAGAAAGTCAATCAGTTCATTGCCTTCGAGCACCTGCTCTCCAATTGCTTCTTCATTGTCATAGATCCGGTCAATTTGTTTCTGAAAATCCCGGTAGAAAGCCGAGCGTATGACAGTACCCTTGTCAGTTTTGCGAAAGACGACATTGGCTGGAAGTACATGAATCATGTCACGGGAAATATGGGCATAAGCTGGAAGTTCGGCATTCAGTTTCTCGATTGCAGGAGAAACAGAATTGACGATGACTTCGTCGGCATAGCTTTTGGTACTATTCTCCGAGCGAACCAGGAATAACCCAAGACGAGGCTTGTTGGCACCAAAAGCAATAGCCTCGTCTACATTAGGGTTATTGCGAGCAACACCCTCAATCACCAAAGGATTTGCTTTCTCACCGTTCTCCAAGACTAAAGTGTCATCCAGACGGGCATAATATCTCCACGCGTTGGGTTTAGAAGGGTGCTTCTCGAATAAATCCTTAGTAGCGTAAGAGTTGTCGGGTCGGTTGCTGGCAACTTTAGAAGGCCAGCCCTCCAAGACCACAAGCTCATAGATGCCAGTCATCTGCTCCTCCCATCTCAGAAATGGAAGCAAAGAATCTCCAGGACGAACATAATCCCAATCCATATCTGAGCGCTCTCGAAATGAAGTCATCAGTTGACCGGTTTCAGTGGTACCGTAGTGAGAAACGAGGCGGACACCGTTCTGTATAAGGGTATCACCAATTGGCTTGGGACAGGCGGAACCACCAAACATGACCAGTTCAAGACGAGCTAATACTTTCAAGCCTTCGTTAGACTCGGATAGCAGCTTAAGAGCGTAAGGAACAGCATATAGAACTTCAATATCCTGGTGTTCTTTCAAAGTGCTGAGTAGATAAGGCGCGGTCAGGGGCAGATTGGCGTTGTACATGTAGATCAACTTCTCGGAGTGGATAGCCCGAAACAAACAACTAATCCCATGGGCATGGAAGAGCGGCAAGGTAATAAATCCTCTAAGGCCAAAGTTATTTGCGTAGTTCTTGAGAGCACCTGCATGTGTTTGGTAGATAGGCTTGGGATGGCCTGTCGAACCACTGGAGTGGATTATCCAGCAAACATTGCGCGTCTCTGTCTGTTTATTGAAGGTACAGGTAGGTAGAATTCCAACATCAGCCTTGTTGAGTTCGTCGCGTGTCAAAACAGGTAACAAAGTGGCTCCTGTCCGCTTGCCTGCTCTATCGGCAACTGCGTGAAAAGCGGAGCTTGCAATGAGAAAGTTGGCTCGAGTGGCTTCTAGCAAGCTTACGTAGGCATCTTCGACAATTCTCGTTGATAATAGAAGAACAGTATGACCCAAACGCGAGACTGCGAGTAGAGTAATCAGGTATTCGAAATTGGATGGACCTAGTAGGCCAACAACCTGCACAGGATCAGTAGAGGAGCGTCGTTGAGGGATTAGTTTGGCGTAGTGAACGGCTGCATTTTCCACAAAGGTATTTAACTAAAGCCGGTTTCTTATTAGTAAAATGTTTGTCTATTGCATATATTCTTTGGTTTATTGATTATGGGCAGTACTTACTTGACTAGGACTGTAAAAGGCATACTCTGTGCCTGTCGATGGGTAAGCTACGATAGGGTCCGTGGCCGTTGTCCCATTGGCTCTCGTTCGCAACAATGAATCAATTGTATAAAGCTCATAATAGTCTTTACTTCTTGAGTTCATTGAAGACGCATGCAAACTGGTAGGAGTGGAAATAAGAGCTTTGTTCGCTATCGGACCGCTATGTGAAGGTTGTACCGTTGTAGCCATGATGTTGGAGGCCAAAGCATGAGCGGCAATGATACAAGAAGAAAAGAGAAAAGACAATTCAAAGGGAGTCTAGCCATCATCTTTATTTCGTCTATTCCCACGCCTCGTCTCTATTTTGCTCTTTCGGAATCTGTGATGGTCAGTTAGCTTTTCCGCTTTTCCCCCCGAGAGACACGGATAAACGCCTTATCTTATCGGAAACCCCGCATTTCGGTCCCCCACGTTCCTGACGTCGCTCGGAAATCCGATCTACGAGTGGATTTCCTACGTATATCCATGGATAAATATGATTATGCACGTACTGGATTTGGAAGTAGCCATAATATATTTGATATTTAATATCTAATATCGAGCAGCATTTGTATCTTCTATAGAACTCGCTTGTACACCGGATATAGAAGATTATGCAGTAACATCCATAAATACTACCCAGGTATTTCGGATTCACGTTTCTAAATTGTAAATTTTGTCAAGTTCAAAGGGCCCTCATCCACTGCTGCCTTGCGAGCAGCTTCATCACCAATCTCGTGAAAGATATCAACGCCCCATCGAGCAGGGAAATTGAAGCGCTTGTGACGCTCCAAAGACGAAAGCTTGGCGAAGGCATCTTCAGGCAGATACTTGACTTCCAAATTGCCCGCAATACGAGAGGGAGTAACACTCTTTGGCAAGGGAAGGGTGCCCCGCTGGATGGCCCAACTACCCAAAACCACACCAGGGTCCATAGAAACTTCCTTGGCTACTTCGTGGACGAGAGGGTCATCTACTGTGCGGGGCTCGCCAGTTTGGTTGTTTCCCAAGGGTGAGTATGCTTGAACGAGAATGTTCTTGCTCTTGCAGTAGTTCGTCAGTTCGGTTTGTTGCAGGTAGGGATGAGCTTCGATCTGGTTGACGGCTGGGACTACGGTGACTTGGCTCAAGAGTTTCTCCAGGCGATTGACATTGAAATTTGAAACTCCGATGGCACGCACTTTTCCAGTAGCTAGCAAATTTTCCATGGCTTTGTATGTGGTAACAACATCGACATCGCTGAGCTGGAAAACCCCTTCGTTGTTAAGAGGGAAAAATTTGCTACCGCTCTTGAAAGCACTGTTATGAAGCAGTTAGTTAGTATACATCTTAAGTCACCCTTGAAAAAGTCCATTCTAAGCGTAAACTTACACTGGCCAGTGCATGAGGTATAAGTCGACGTATTCAACACCCAAATCCTTTAATGTCTGGTTAAGGGCGGGTTCGACATCCTCAGGAGAATGCGCGTTATTCCAAAGCTTGCTAGTAATGAAGATCTCCTCTCGAGGCACGCCGGACTTCTTGATTCCGTTTCCCACTTCCACCTCGTTGCGATAGATTGCCGCACAATCGATGTGTCGATAGCCCTTTTTGAGGGCAATCTCGACAGCATTTTCGACTTCGAGAGGCTTAGCTTGCCAGGTGCCAAAACCAACTGAGGGGATTTTGGCACCGGTGTTGAGTTCAAAGTGAGTTGGGAGAGACATTGCGCCACACTGAATTTTTGCGATGGAGGGAAGAAATGAGTGATTTGTTTTTCAATAATTATTTCAATCGAGAGGAAAGCCTGGAAGGTCTTTATTATCACGAACCGTGGGGGGAGATGAAATAATACGGAGAAAGATGCTTCCCGCCGGAAAGAAATCCGAGGGCTTGTCTCCATATGAGCGACACGGTCAGACCCTAGATTTTCGCGGTTATAGATGGAAGTTCGGAAATGCAGTTAACATGAGAGCAAGTCGTTGTCCGCTGGTAATTCTTTCTCGGGCGAGAGTCACTTGATGTATGGAGACCAAGACCAGATAAGAACATTTTAGAAATGATAATGCAAGCCTATTTCTTTTTCATTGGTGACTTTAACGATTTTGGTAATGTATAATGTATTCTTAGTCCACCCAGACCATATATTTTTCAATTTATTTACTTTTCCAAATAGAAACCATCTTAAATGTCTGCGCAGCTTCCCTCGAAGTCTTACCCTATTAGGCAATTTCCGTTTGAACATGACAAGCCCTAATATGTTTAGAAGTAATTCTATCTCTCTCTCTATTTATATCTTTATTTTCATCCGACTTTTGAATTATACAAATTTAGCTGTCGGTAGAACAAGCCGTAAACGTTGCATTTTTCTTGACTGATGTCGCAAAAGCCGCCTTTGCCTTCCGAATCATTCCAGCAGCCTGCTTTTACATAGTTTTTCATTTCAATATTCAACTTGGCTATCTCTAGGAGAAGTTTGCACTTGTTTGAACAGATTCCGTCCCGGCTCGGCCCGAAACACAAAAGACTATACTGACTCCAATGTTGAAGTCTTCGGCACCATACCGTTGATCCCGAGAAATGCTCTCTTAGGGAGGTACAAAGCCAGGAAAATACTTAATCTGGCTCAAATAATACCCAACTAATACTTCTTGTTTCATATCCTGTGGAATGTATTAGTTTCATCACAATAATCATATTACAAAGCCAAGATAAAAACATGTAGCGTCATACCTAGGTATGCTAGACTTATGAATAAAACAGCAGTAACAAGATATGTAATGAGTTCCAGGGGTTTTATTGCATGGCCCTTGATGCATGCAAATGCTGTGGGTTTCCACTGTGTAATCCCTTGGCAATCTGTAGAGCGTCCCCAGGTCCTAGTCTTTATTAAACAGTCATGCAATCAATTGTAGTTCAAATTCATATTGTATACTGTCGATTGGATACAACTTTTATGCATAACATGGCATATGGAGACGTATAAGCCATGATGGTTTATGGGTGGACCTAGGCAACTGCAAACTACACTATGTTAGTATGTAGGGATGCAGAAAAGACTAAAGTCTAAAAGTAAATCGCCGACGCCGGGTTAATATAAGTTCGACTGTGATAGATTAAGCCTCGTATTTCTTGAGAACTATTAGTTAATCCTAGGTTTAAGCATATTAAACTAGCGAATTCAAAATATCCTCAGATCCCGTGTGCGTAGTTATACTTTACCTAGGGGTATATGCTTAAGCCTTAAGGCCCAGAATGCCAGACCCACTTGTTGAGGCCCTGCAATTTCTTTTCAAGTGAGAGATAAAGTACGCTTTCGTATCGCGAAATAACCTAAATTTGAGGCCCTTCTTTAGCCGTCCTAACTACTCCGTAACTAGACGGAGTTTTCGAGTGCTTCGAGGGTTACTATGGCAGGATTTCCCCTCAATTAGGCCTGCAAATCTTATCCAGTTATAGCCCTAGCATCATGCATAGCAGTTCCCGAGGTCATTAGGTTCTGACGCATGCTCTGAATGACGCTTAATGCCTACCAATAATTAATTTCTGCTGGGGTAACTGCCAACAGCATGGGCTTGTTTCCACCACCAACTGGATGAAATTATTGGCTGGTCATTCTACAAGCATTGATAGTCAGGCGCTAAAATACTAGTTCAATCAGCAGAGTTACACCACATGCCCTAAAGCCGACATAACACGGAACTTTTGTGGTTTCTGGTATACGCATCCGTCCTTGTGGCGTTTGCCTTCGCCCCGTCCTTAAGATCGTAGAAGTAAGGGCCGGAGGGATGATTTTCAGGAAGGTAGCCGAGACTCCCCTATAAATATTAAATTAAGTTCATAAGAATAATCAGATGAATCCTCGTATTGTTTCTCATTGAAACCTCCAGCGAACCACGCAAGATAAGCTCTGGTTTGCCGAAAACTTGCGTGATCCTGTTGTCGACCGCGCGGCCTGACCTGACCCGACCTTGTGCAGTATATAATGTATGAACCGAGCCAGGAGGCGCACTCCCAGCGACGAACCGTGTTCCCAAGGATGGTTACATATGCAGAGCCGGCAATTAGTTGTGTCACCTGTTTTGTTTTCCGGGGTACCTAGGTAGTATATATATTGATGCTGCCGAACTGAGCCACGGCTCTGCTAGTCGGTTAAATACGCGATTAGTTCACGCCATCGAAGTCTAACATCGCGGTGTTTTGATCGGTTAAACAGCCCAAGTCTTAGCCCAATATTGCAGGGGCTTCACACAATTTTGAGCGTCCAAGGGCCAGGGGTAGCAGCCAGTCAGTCTCCGTCTCCTTCCAGAAGAATATGCAGAGGGGAAAACATGCAGAACTGACTAAGCAGGGGCCGAATGCCAAGCCCCCGTGGACGCCTTCCCCGCATTCGCGAGCACCGGCAATTTCCCGGGGTGGAAACTACTTTAGCCGCCCCATCTCACTTCACCGTCCAGAACCTCAAGGGAAAAAAAAAACGAGGGATCGCCCGCGTTACAGCACCAGCCTCCAGCAACAACAGTGCGTTCCATTGATTAACTCAAGGCACTCTCTGCCTCGTGTCTAGACGAAGACCTCCGAAAGCATGATTGTTGCCATGAAAAAATGCCTTCGTCGCTCGTCTTAGTCTCATCTATCCACACAGGCCTTACCTCTCTGAGATACGCAAACCACCTTCAAGGACACCTCAAAGGACATGCTAGTTGCGAAAACCGGATACCAAATACTCATGATTCTCGGCTCTACTTTTCAGTCTTATAATAATTCCACTTCTCTTGCGGCAATGCCAACATCACCAAAACGAAAAGCTTTATGTACTACGACCTAGCTCTACTACGACCATGTCTCGTCCGCAAGTCAGCATCGATCGCCTTACTCCTCGGCGGGTGGTGACCGAGCCACGTGAATCAATGAATTGTAAATCGTGCCGGAAAAGAAAGGTACTGGCCTCTTTTCTTTCCTACCTTTCATGCTAGTGTCCTGTCCGGTCGATCTCTGGAGTAAAGGAATGCGCGACTGAGAGGATTTACTACAGATTAAATGCAACCGCTTGCGTCCTAGTTGCGAGGCATGTAAAGTCTTTCAATCGCCTTGCATCTACGGTGAGACTCCTGTCCCGGATCACAGAGCAAACTTGCTCTGTCTTCTAGAATGTAAAGTAACTAACACGCTCATCAAGATGCCATTCCAAAGAAAAGAGGGCCCAAAACGGATGTCCTTGAAGCACTTTTGAAACGAGTGGACGGCCTAGAGAGACGTTTGCAGGAAGAAAATAACCCCGTCACTCCAACCAGCGAGAACACGCCATCTATTAACAAGCAAAATGAAAAAGACTCTTCAATCGAAAATCTAAAATTGCCGAATGAGACAGCCACGTCTATGCAAAATCCTGTGTCAGTCGTGGAACAAGCAGAACAGACTCCCCTGGCTTTCCCTGATCGCCGTGGTTCAATTCTTTTGACTCCTACATACAATGGCTTTGGAGATCATACACTGGGCGACCTCCGGCATCAACAGCAGATACACAGACCAAATCACCAAGATAGTACGTTTCTTTCGGATGCTATTCTAGACACTTACTTCTCTCGCATTCACGGCAAACCTTTCTACATATTGGAGGAGTCCTCGACACGGCAAAAACATCACATGGGGCAGTTACCGTCGCATTTAACGATGGCTATTTACGCCATCACAGTCAGGTACACACATTCCTAATTATATGGCATTTACTAGGCACCTTGAGTGCATATGCAATTAATGGAATTGTGGCTCTAATATTCGAGATTCTAGATATGCTCAATCCTCGGAAGGACAAGAGAGTCTGACTCGCTCCGGTCTAAAATATGCGTTGAAAGCGCGGCAGGAAGTAGATATCGACAACCCAACGATTGACGGACTTCAAACTCTCCTCCTACTCTCTATGGTCTTCTTTGCCTACGGGTTAGGCAGGAAGACATATATGACACTATGTATGATCAATCTTCATGCGATGATCGTGCTTGTCTCCAAACTAATCAATCATAAACCAACTTTTAGCTAGCTGTTCAGCCATGGTGCTCGCACTAGACCTCTATAGAGAGCCTTCGCCGAAGCTCAACCTTTCTCATACAGAGAAAGAAACGAGGAGACGGATGTTCTGGACGTGTTACATGATGGATCGCTTTGCAACGAGCGGATCAAGACGTCCATGTCTGCTATCTAACCACTCAGTTCTATTGCGCTTGCCGTCGTGGCCTTCGGCCTCATCATCTCATAGCCTTCCGGTTGAAGGAGACATGTTCAATAACTCAGGTCCGAATATCCAATTCTCAATCGATCCACGCAAACGAGGCCAACCTGCAATTGTCCTCCTTATCGACATCGTCCGCATCCTAGGAATCACGAATCGATATCTTGCTACCGGGGGAGTTAAAGGCGATTCGCATTTCCCGTGGCACTCCATGTCGACTCTATCAAAAATTCGGCAAGAGTTGGATATTTGGGGGGCTGGTGTGCAAGACACATTCATATCGGTTGAATCACTTTTTAACCATCCCGAAAGTACCACGCTGTTTTTGAGCAAGCTCATTTACCATCTCATTCATTGTTTAATATATCGCCCATTCTTGCCACTCGATCTGGCAGAGCTTCGAGGAACAGGGCAGCACCAGTCATGGCAAATAGAAGCGACCAACTTATGTTTCTTGCATTCCAATGCAATTGTCGAGCTTGTTGAGTTCGGTCGGAATACTTCACTGATCGAATGGCCCGCATTCATCAGTCATTGCGTGTCCACTGCCGGAACAGTCCATGTCCATGGAGTACATTACAAAGGGTTAGAAGGCGAAGTCTTTTCATCTAGTGCCGATTTTCTTGCCAAGGAAATGCAACAAATTTCTTGGTTACGACACTATTGGGCCGGCGTCCAACATCAGCGAGAATTGTTGCAGACGGTTTACACCTGTCATTCCGAACTCGTCAGAAACCTGGCCAGCAGCACGATGAGATATTCTCCTGTCTTCCATCTGGAGGATTTTTTCGATCGTTACCTTGGAATATCGGTAGATAGCTCGCATATCAGGCTCGTCGATGAGGCAGCTGACTTTGGAAATGACAAGTAAGTGGTCGTTACCAAATCGGTTATATTTCGTGCTAATCGTATTTGCCTAGCATATCTATTTCAATGCCCCTCGACGGTCATTCTCTTTATAGCACACAAGCTATGGCAGCACCGCCATTATCCACACATCGTTCTTTCCATGGTCAGCAACAGCAGCAGCACAATCATCATAATATTTCCCGTGTTGGCGGTTCTAACATTCAATTCCAACAGCAGTCGGAACTATCCGGTCTGCAATTTGATAATTTACAACCTTCATTATATCCTTATAGTCTCAATGAACCCTCATCGTCATTCCCATCTGTACAGCAGCAGCAACAGAGTCAACGTATTCCCACAGCTTTCTCACCAACACTCGGATTCTCTCCATCCTCATTTTTCTCGGAAGCACTCGCCACAACGACTGCGCCAACACCCCCTTCCAATTTTCAGTACGCTACATTTCCTTTCGATGCCTCTCATGGCACTACTACTACCCAGGCGAAAGCCTCCGGTATCGCGGCACAGACACCAAGTGGTCAGTCGCAAACAAGCGACTCTCACTCTCACACCACTATTAGTGAGAATGGGCCACCCTCCGAAAAGGATCCTTTCCTTAGTCTACTAGAACAGTTGGCTGAAAATGAGCATGCAGAAGGGGACGGACCAAGCGAACTTGACTATTTACTGAGCGCCGGAATTCAGGCCTCCAATAATGAAGCTGCCCCTTCGGAGACCGGAGATGGCATGGCTTCTGCTGTTAGGGAGACATTGGATTCGACAGGCCAGGCTTTGGATCATGGTATCGATAATGGAAGGTCATGATGAGTTTGACAATGTCTATATCAGTTGAACATAGCTAAGCGCGACGTAATTTTGTACCAAAAGTTGGTTTTGTACATAAACGAAAACGAATACCTAATTATCTTCTATCTGGCTTTTCAACTGTATTGGCTGCGATATTTGTGTGCTCCGTATCTATGTTGTAATAAAAGTGGTGGATGGGCATTTAAGCTCTTTCTAGAATGTTCACGGCTTCCAATTCGCATGTCTTGGCGTGGTCCGCGTGGAAGGTTAACTTTAACCGAACCTCCAAGTTCTCCAAGTCTGCGCTTTACAATCAGATCCATGAATTAACTTACCTTCAAACCCTTTGATTATTCTCAATTAGACTGAATGAACTATTTATATTCTAGAAGACATTCGTTCGCTCCTTCATCCATCCATTACATCGTCCTTTTGACAGTCTTTTCGACCTGGTTCTTCCCACGTGCTGCAGACAGTTGCTCGGTCGTTCACACTCTCAACATCATCCAATTGTGTTCAATCGACGATTACCGAGTGATACCTACCGCTCAGATTGACCTAGATCATTCCGACGACTATATTGATGACGACGTAACCCGTCAAGAGGACTATTATTATATGTTGGGCAATTTCGTTCGTCAGACGACACGGTCGTTGCGTTTCTCCTCTTCGCCGCTTCAGTCTTCAGTTTCGTCTCCTTTATATTCGTCGTCTCGCGCTTTTACGACTGGCCATACGTCAGCATCTACGTCCAATCTAAAGCAAACAAACACAATGGCATCTCCATCCCTATCCGCAGAGCCATCATCAAATGAACAACACAAGAACAACGAAAACGAAACCAGCAACAGTCCAAAACTCGCCCTACCGGCCGCCCCCCAAGAAAGAGAGAACACACCAGAAGCTCAAAAACTAGACGTCAGCGGTACAACTGTATCACTAGACCATCTAGGCCCCATTGTGGTCAATCAAGATGGTACTATGAGTCGGATTTCAAACTGGGACAAAATGACGGAGATCGAAAAGAAAAATACAGTCAGGATTATTGGGAAAAGGAATAAGCAGCGCTTGGAGGCTTTGAAGGCTGCTGGCGTGGGGGAAGGTGAGGGATCTGTTTCTTGATATGCACACGCTGTGCTGTATTTGATGAAGTGGTGTATTAAATTTGGCTAGCAAGGTGTTAAGGGCAATGTTACATGAAATGGGCCTCTTTATTCTGCCTAAATCTCAAGTATGGATCAGATTCACAGAAGATAGCGATCTGCAACGGCGCTGCCTTCTTAACACGCGGTCAAAGTTTCATCTCATTGCAAAGGAACAAGCATCGTTTCCCTGGCCCTTCCATTTCTCCGTCAGGGTAACACCGAGAGCAAAAACAGAAAGACAAAAAGTCAGTATGGACACGCGTCACAATTGATCAATATTATGCGCCATTGCCGGCGGCAGAGTATAATATTTCCGTCCAAAGACTACCCAGTATAAAGCCGCATACAAGAACATCACGACCAAGACTGCTGCTAGATAATCCATCGATGATGCCTGGACCGGGATCGCATACGGGAAACAGTAAAAAACAGTTGAAACAACAGACCAGGTTATCACCACCAGATTTGCTACTTGTCCAAGACGCGGCCACCAGAACGAGCCATGCGCAAACCCAGCTCGGCCACCACCGGGGTGACATAGCAGTAAGATGATTGGGATGATATATGTGATGTTTTGTAAGATAATACCACCACTCACAAAGGAGTTGAATGCTAGATCCGAGCCCATGTACAGGCAGCCTAGAAGTGACGTCCAAACACACGACCATAGATGCGCCCACACGGGGGTCCGAAAGGGTGGTTTGGCGACACTGCCGAGGTATTTGGAAAATGGAAATCCATGGTCTCTGCTAAATGCCCATGCGAGACGCGATTGCCAGGTGTGGATGCCTGCCACACCAATGACGTTGCAAGTCAGAAGGAGAGATTCAAGGCCTATGGCTGCGTTGGTGTTGCTGCGGGTTGCTTGATAAAAAACCGAAAGACTAGGTGGGATCGTTGTGCTACTCATTGCGTTGATGTCTGTCACCGAGTACCAGATGGCAATCGCGAGAGGAAACCCCGTCAAAATTCCCAGCGCCACAGTCCAAATTAAGACTCGAGGGATGTTTCGCGCCGGCTCTGGGATTTCATCAGCCATGTGTGTACATGAGTCCAGACAGGAGAAACACCAGTGCACAGCACTAATACCAATCATCCAAGCCGTGCCATCACTCCAACCCGATAAATTTACGATATCAGAAAACACGAACTCGGCTGACTGTTTGTCGGAAATTGCCAATAGAGAGACAAACATGATGCAAAAGACCATGACAGGCAAGAACAATGCCACACGACCGAGATACGGCAGCATGCGGTCTGATACATTCAAGAAAAAGATGAGCCACGTAGTGATTTGAAAGCCAACAAAGCCCATCCAGTCCTTGTATTCAAAGGCTGGGTTTGTCAATGTCACCATTCCAAAAATCATGGTTGGAATAGCGAGACTTCCCGACGCCCCTGTAAACACGGCGCCTCCCCAAGAAAAAATACCGGTTAGATACGACAACGGTCGTCGAATTTGAGGAGGCGCCAGCTGTGCTACCCAGTAATATTGTCCCCCGGAATGTGGCATTGCTGATGCAAGTTCGCCCAAGCTGACGGCCACACAGAAAGCAACGAAACCCATAAGCAACGTGCCGTAGACATACAGCGGTGGTCCACCCATAAACGCGCCGCTTGAAAGACCGATGATCATCGAGATTGCGGTATTTGTAATGCTGTATGCAATCCCAAGTAAAGATATCATAGAGAAGGGCTTCTCGATGACCGGGTGTGTATCACCAAGCTCGACTGTCTCGGGTGGTGGCGACGCATCATTGCTGCTCACGAAGCTTTGTTTTTCATCCTTTGCTGACATCATGGCTGATGAAATATTTGATTCCTGTGAGTGGTTGGTTATTGTATTTCTTAAGTCATAGTGCGAGACATGGTAATTAGTATGTCAATAAATCATTTTGATATCTATCGCACTACTTAGGAATTGATGGATTGGAAGATAAGCTAGTTATAGCTGAAAGCATGATAAGAATATAAACACAGATATGCATGATCATGCTGGGTAGGAGTACGAAACTTTAGACAGTTATCGTGAGAAAGATAACTAAGAGGGTCTGTCGTCGAGATAAGCTCTCACTAGTCCCTATCAATTTCCCGATCTGGAAAGTGTGCGAGCATTGCCTTCCTCCCCGCCTGATTGGTAGATATTCATTTATTTACTCAAGATGATTCAAGAACTCTCAACCGAGCATCAAAAGAGCGCCAGTATGATGCATAATCTCTAATGTCGACAAAGCGTGCCCGGAGTCACAGCGCTTCCAGGCATCCTGCACCAGTTGCAGAGCATCATGATTTACGCGCAGCCTATTATAGCACTGCAATTGAAAAAAACGATCAACAACCATCGCCCTATGATCTTCAGATGTAATACAGGAGCCAACCAATGTCAGAAGTAGCGTTTGGAACCCAAAATAGGGCGAATCCGCCGATATGTTCTTTAGCCGTTCCAATAAATCTTTCATATATTGCCATTTCTGAATCTTTCCAGATTCTTGGAGCTCAGTATTCTCAAAATCAGCAAGCATTACCAACCCAGCCGTACGATAGCACTCGGCTACTTCGATGGCGCCCTCGCGATCTGGCGTCAATTGGGGTGGTTGCCAGGCTCGGAGACGTTCCTCAAGTTCTGATTCCAGTTCTGGTCGTCGAGTACCCATTTGAGAAACATGGCGACAATATCGACCCACAGTACCGAGGATGAGAAATAGCTCGGCCGAAACACCTACGACGGGGCTGGTGTGCTGGCCGTGGTCAATAACTCTCGCAAACTGCACCATCTCAGGAACGCGTGTCGGCAAGCTCTCCTTGGGAGCAATGAAGGAACAGGCCATGTCCCAGTATATGTAAAGTCCTACGGCAAGTAGAAACGTCTGATTAGACCTAATATCCGGGTCCTCCGTGATCAATTGCACAATAATAGAATGTGCCCGAACGGCGAGCTCTGCACCGTACTGGCTCGAGCTGGTCGTAAACCAGGGAGTAGAAAATCCAAGCAGAACAATGGTAAGCAAATCGACTTCTGTCAATCGCGATGACTGACATTTTAAACAATCCAAAGCTTTCTGTCGCTCTTGAAGGGCTGACTGCATCGTCTCCAGCTCAAACGAGTTGCGGTAAGCAGCACTCAAGCTCTGGATGGTATGTGTCGCAGCCCTAGAACAAGATATGGTACTCATAATGGAAAAAGAAAATGGGTTCGATTCCAATTTTCTCTCATTACAAAAGAGTCGGCACGCACGGTTAAACCAGTGATCCAAAAGTTCCCAGTTCGCGCCAGCAATATTTGTGCTGTTCTTGCAGGTGGCTAAAGACGACGAACGCGCCAAACTCACCCTCCACTGCTCTAGTTCAGCAGACCGCTTACATGTTTCACCTCGTTTCTGACAACGTTGACAGACTGGCTTAACATTGTCGCATTTGACACGGCGCTTCTTACACGTTAGACAGCCCGTGCGGTCTTTGATCTGTCGCGGACGCAGTGGAGACGGCGCTTCTATCTCTGGTCGATTGAGGACCGAAATAGGTGCAAATCTCAGCGGAGGAGACATATTTGAGAATCATACACTATTCTCACGACCGGTAGATATCTTCAATAGAAGAGGCACTACGAATGTGCTGGATAATGTGATGGTCTTAAAAGGGTAAGAGTGCGAGGGGCGGTCTTATCAGCGGCACATCTACTTCCAACGTTCTTATCAACGACCAAATCATTGTGCACAGCACGAGGATCGTATAGTAATATGACTAGTAGTAATTTTCTTAGATATCCCCAGTCTAGCTGAATCTCTGATATCAAGAAAAACTACGCTAACCCTTGGATTTCCTACCTAGGAATTCATGCGAGAAGATAGCAGAGATAGCATGGCTACATAAATGAACAGACGTCTGCCCGTCGATGGCTTCAACTTTGGTCTTTGCCAACCAAAATTTCAGAAGGTATAATGACTATGGAGTCCTCTACACTGACAGAGACAACACTAGCAGCAGAAGCAGGGACTGCCATGCTTCACCTACAGACGGAGACTCGCAACCAGCCCCCCGTTGCCGAGTTCTATGCTGATCAGACCACATCAGAAGAACTTATCAAGGCCATTTGCCGTGATGGGGGCGTTATTGTCCGAAAATTCGCGTCTAGAGCGACGCTGGCAGCGCTCGAAACAGAATTCCGGCCCCATCTAGATGCCGACGAAGGTTATGAAGGCGAGTTCTTTTCCAAGTCAACCCGTAAAGCAAACGGACTGGCTGCTATCTCTCCTACTTTCAGCCAGGACTTACTAGCAAATCAGCTTTGGCGTGGAGTCTATGACACGCTGCTCACCACCACGACCAAGGCGTGGAATGGGCTCGATATCAAAGAATGTACGTCGCAACCACAATTGAGTGCTAGCGCTGCCATTGCTATTCGTCCCGGTGGGAAAGCTCAACCGCTGCATCGTGATGACATGGTTCATCACGTCCAGAATCCAGCTGTCGCGGCTGAAGATTACAAGATAGGAAGGGACACAAGTGTCGGTCTTTTTGTAGCTGGCAGTCGAACCACAAGGTTGAATGGCGCGACACGTTTCCAGCCACGATCCCATTTACAGGCGACCTTGGACCCTCCTCGTGAGGAGGATGTTTATTATGCCGAATTGGAGCCCGGTGACGCTTTCATGATGTTCGCGTCGTGCTACCATGGTGGTTCACAAAACAATAGCATAGATGAAGAGCGTCTGATCTATGTCCATTTCATGATCAAAGGCTATCTACGCCAGGTAAGTTGCAAATTTGTGTTCAAGTTCCAATCCGTATTGTACTGATAACTGCTTTTCAACTTGTAGGAAGAAAATCAGTATCTATCGGTACCTCGCTCGACTTTGCTCAAATACCCAGAGTACATCCAACGAAAGATCGGATACGAAGTTAGCCAGCCATACCTCGGCTGGGTTAATCTGGCGGACCCTCTGGACTTTGTGAAGGGTAAAAAGACCGAAATGGGGGACTTGTTTTGACGATATTCTGTGCATCTTGAGAAATAGGAAGAGGATTTGTCACATGAAATTCCCCGGCGCCGGAACGCGGGGAAGGCTCGACATTGGCCTGAGGCTGACGGTAATTTGTATATTGTATCGTAAAATACATGTATATCTCAGCTCCTGAGCAATCAAAGGCGGTTTATTTCTGAAAAATACGCGTAATCTTGTAAAATGGTACCGTAAATGACGACATATGCACAAATTCGGAACCCCGCTGCTTCTCCGCCGCAACCAACCTCATCTTCGTCTTTGCTTTTATATCGACCTCCAAACCATCGCAGATACTAAGCCTGACGGTAAATAATATCATCACAATGCCTGACCACGAGCCAGAGCCAAAGCGCTTCGAGCCCAAAAAACCCGTTCAACTCGATCCTCCCAAGGACGACCCGATCACAGTTGAGGAATTGACCAAATCCGATGGTACGCGCGTATTCACTTACTCACTCCTTACCACTCAATTGGATGGGCAAATCATGGTTGCTAACTGTGTATCGTTTGCTTCAGGAACCGATCCCAACCGTCCAACACTGGTCGCTATCAAAGGCACTGTTTTTGACGTGAGCAAGAATGCTGCATATGCGGTTGGGGGCCAGTATCATGGTATTTTATTCCTTTACTATATATACATATACACAACGTATGCGCATGTTAATGCTAACGATTGACAATCCACAGTCTTCGCTGGCAAAGATCCCTCTCGCGCATTGGCTCTTTCATCATTGAAGCCCGAGGATTGCCGTCCGGATTGGCAAGACCTAGAGGATAAAGAGAAGACGGTTCTGGACGAGTGGTTTCTGTTCTTCAGCAAGAGGTATAATATCGTTGGAAAGGTTCACTCATGAGGGTGCATATTGTTATTGAGGGGATTTCGAAAGAATACTAGTTGCCTACTCACAGGTTGTGTTTAAGGTTGTATGCATTGCACGGAAATTATATAGAAAACGCCTGCTGATTGATACCCTTAAATACTTTTTTGCTGTTGACTACACCAACAGCATAATCGACTAATCAAAGAAATATTTATTGTCAATATATACAACAAAATCAGGCTTTGCCTTTCCTTTGTCTTCGTTGCTGACGTTTGCGAGCAATGATGCGATTCCTCTTCGCAACCCTGTTCTTCTCATCATCATCGTCACCGTCACCAGCATCCGCCTTTTTATCATTTTTCTTGTCTCCTTTATTACCACGACCTTCAGGTCTCTTTCGCTTGATCCCCTTCTTATTGGCATCTTTGCCTTTATCGCCTCCATCCTCTGGCTTGTTGCGTGCCTTTTCTTGAAACTCTCTGCGCCTCTGCACAACTTGAGCATTCTCAATTGCGAATTCGACAATGAGTCTCTTCTTCTTTTCATTCTCTCCGTCACCGGTAGACTTGGCTTGCACAACGTGTCCGTTGAGCCAGCGTAGTCCCATCAGCGCATGTCGATGGTTGAAATATTCGATAAATCCGTAACCTCGACTACGACCAGCGCCAGTCTTTTCCTCAATCTTACTGCCGTCGCGTCCTTCAAAGACAATCTTCGCCTGCTTAACAAGACCTTTACCCTTTTCGCGGCGGTGTTTGTCATCTTCTTTGGTCTGCTCAGCGCCGCGCGACACTTCATCTGCTGACAGCGGTTGACGGCGTCCTTCTTTTGCGTCTTTGGCGAAGCCAACAATGGCTTCTCTGGCAAGAGCCTTTAGGTCTTTAGAAGTAACTGATCGTGGAATGTTGCGAATCGATAGACGAGTAAGACTTAGGTGCAAAGTAGGGTTGTTCTTGATGAGGTTTTGGCGCTGCTTGAGACTGTCTTCTCTCATTTTGATTTCCGACGGCGCCAATTTCTGGTAGAGCGCGGAGTTGGATGTAATAGTTCCTTCAGTCAAAAGGAAGAGTCGTCGCTTGTCCTTGTCCCTCTCGGTCCGACGCGATACTCCTTCCTCCGTCAGCTTATTGGCTGTTGATTTCGAAACAGCTAGAGACACATTTAGGACACGATCTTCCATGGTGTATTGTCCAGTAGGATCAAGCATATCATCCTGGAGAACAGATTGCTTGATGTTTGAGGCATTCTTCTTCGAAGGGGCGTTGTCGTTTCCAACCCCGGTCGGCTTCGGAGCACCCTTGAGGCATGTAATTGCGTCTTCGGCATTGTAGAAACAAACAAAGCCCGTTCCTCTTGGCCGCTCTGTTTCATAGTCCACAACAATACGTGCGTATCGCACTGGTCCAAACTGCTTAAAGTGTTCGTATAATGTGTCATCAGAACTGGTGAAAGGAAGGTTGCGAATGAAAATTGTGGAAGCGTTTCGGTCATCTTCCTTATCTTCCTCCTCCTCTTCTTCAAAGTCATCTTCTTCGTCAATGCTTCCCTCTTCTTCGTCTTCTTCATCATCCTCGTCTGACTCAATATCAACATCTTCGTCACCTTCGGCATCAACCTCTTCGGAAGCAACCTTGGCTGGCGAGCTTTCCTCGCCGTCAACATCCATTGCATCCTCGCCATCCTTCTTCTCGGTAGCCTGCTGTGCCTCTTCCCAAACACTCTTCTCCACCGCCCAATCGACAGCTAGCGTTCTGCCATCAACCTCCTTTCCATTCACGGCTTCGAGCGCTTTCTCCGCATTTTTCCGACCACGCAGGACAACGAACCCAAAACCCGCCTGCACATTACCCTTCTTTGGCAAAACTGCATGCTTGACTTTTCCAAAGCTGCGGAAGAGGGCGGAAAGCTGATCGGAGTCTTTGATGGTCCAAGGCAAGTTTCGTACAATTAACCTGGGAGGCTGAGTTTGCTCCCTTTGACGTAGACGCTCCTCTTTGAGTTTCGTGGATTCTGCAGTAGGTACACTTCTCCCTTTATTCTCATCAATTTCACGCTTACGTGGTTGCGCAACTTCGACGTTGATTTTTCGGCCCTCAAATTCGGCGCCATTAAATTCCTCCAATGCTCGCTGGGCGTCTTCGATGTCTGCGAAAGTCACAAATCCATAGCCTTTGGATAGCTTGGTTTCCGGGTCGATCACGACTGTTGCATGCTTGAGAACGTAGGATTGAGAAAAGAATTCTGTCAATTTTTCTGTTGTCGCTGAGGCTGGGAGAGAGCGCACGAAAAGTTCTCTTCTCAGCTTCGTTTTTGCCGGTGCTTCGGCGGCGTCCGCCATTGTCTCGGTTTTGTCTAGCGATACTTCTTCGACCTCTTTAGATTGAAAGGTGCCGTCCTCGGACAGACGGCGTCTTTTGTTTCCAACTTCAGCCATGTTGGGTTTTCTTGTCGTTGAAATAACAAAAAATGAGGAAGAAAAAATAAATTGGCGGCAGAAAATATGATAACGGCGGACGCTAAGAGGAAGCCGCAAGGCGGTGAGCAGCTTGTGCCCTTGCTCCACAATCAACAGAAAGAACATCCGTCTTGACTCTTGAATGTTGTTTTGATATTCATCTTGTGATGCTGCGAGAATGAATAGATCTGCCAAGGATGGATCCTAAAACTAGCGACACAGCTAACAAGCCCCAGAGCTCAAACCCGGCAACAACATCAAAGGTCCAACAACCCAAACCACAGGCACTCCCCAATCGTGCCGCTCCCTCAGCCATCCTAGTATCGTCGCGTCAGAAAGGGAACCCAATTCTGAACCATGTGAAGTTGGTGCCATGGGAGTATGCCGATATACCAGCCGACTACGTCCTGGGCGCTACAACCTGCGCTCTGTTTCTATCCTTGAAGTATCATCGACTACACCCGGAATACATCTACTCTAGGATACGGCTTATTGCCGGCAAATACAACCTGCGGATCCTGCTTGTTATGGTGGACATCCAAAGCCATGAGGAAACCATAAAGGAACTTTCTAAGACTTCCATCGTGAATAATGTGACTTTAATCCTATGCTGGTCAGCTCCCGAGGCCGCGCATTACTTGGAGCTCTACAAGTCATCCGAGCACGCGCAGCCGACGGCCATTCGGACCCAGCAAGCTCAGTCCTACCGAGAAAGTGTTGTTGAGTTTATCACAGCCCCGCGGAGTGTGAACAAATCTGATGCAACCAGTCTGATGTCCACATTTGGCAGCCTTCAGACCGCCATCAATGCGCAGCCGGAGCAGATCAACTCTGTTCCTGGCTGGGGCGAGAAAAAGGTGCGACAATGGTCTAATGCTGTTCGTGAGGATTTCAGAGTCGAGTCGTCTAAAAAGAGGGTAGCTCCTCCCAGAGACCCGAACTTGGATGCACAGGGTGCAGACAAAGAATCGGCGCTGGATCGCGGCATGGAAGACATAGAAGATGCTGATGCTGAAGAGATGCTACTTGCTTCAGCGCAGAAGACTAGCGAAATACAGACTGAACAGCAGTCGTCTAGTGGGACTTCGACCAAGAAGAATACCCAGCAAGAAGAGGGCATGACCGAGGGCATCATGGACGCTCTATCGAAATTACGAAAACGGGATGGTTGATACAAGTCGATAGACTCGCGATGTTTCATTACGGACCCTTATCATCGTCGTGTTCAGAACTGCGGTGCAAGCCGGTTATCTGCTGAATACTTTACGCCATCAAAGTGTCCATGACCAGCCCTCCCACCCAGGCCAAGTGTAGGAAGCACACGCTATTGGGTATTGCATATAGACTACTGTCTAAAGGCTGGAAGCGCGAAAGAGCTTGAACGGGATACACCACAGCTTCCGGTGACTCTAATGCTCCAGGTTTGCAACACCGCCGATGCATACTTTTATAAGAAGTAATTGCGATGCTTCGACTTTCTGCTCTTCCTAAGCTTGAGCAAGACATACTACTTATACCTACAAACATACCTACATGTCATCAATTCCAACCTTAGTTATACGCTGTATCCTGTCTTAAATCGACCGATACAAATTAGAAGAATGGAAGTTAAAACTCCTTGTTCAAAAAGGAAAGAAAAAGAACATCATAAATCTATACTAAGCATGTATCTCTGAAACGTAAGGGTATTTGAATCGATTTTAAACAGCACAATTTTTTCTTCAAGTGACAAGAAGAGAGAAAGAGAGAGAAAGCAATATATCATTGACTCACTGCATGCTCATACACCACAAAAATCATATGTGCAATACTCAAATTCACCCAGTAAGCAAACAAATAGCTTCAATTCAATTCAATCAATCAGTCATGCGTCGGCTTGTCACAGCCAATTCTACCAAGAAGAGCTTTCCGGTCACTGTCACCCAGTATTCCGCCATGAGCGCGCCGGCTTTGAGCTGGTGCATTTGCCCTGCGCCATGAGCTCTCGGCGCTAGATGCCTTTTCGACTGTACTGGCGCCGTTCAAGGCTTCGTTCCTCGGGCTCACTGATACTTCGACTTCGACTTCTTCTTCCTCTTCATCCTCGTCATCACTCCGTTCATCCTCGGCGTTCCCGGATCGAATTGCTTCGATCGCGACTCTCAAGATCATGGTGAACCAAAGCATTGAAAGTGCCTCAATGGCCAGTAGGAATGAAAGGAAAATCCATTTGATGGTCTGGTTCATGCAGAATGGGCCTTCTTCGCTGACATACGGGCCGAGCATATACGCAAACCGATTTGGGTAGCCATCAGTTGTGTACAGTTCCGCGGTTGTGCCGGAATAGCATCCGTATGCCATTGCTGCGGGTACGTTTTGGTAGATCGACCAACAAAGTATGGGGTAGATGATGTGTCGGGTGACAAACCATGTTAGAATAAATACGACGAATGCGACGTTGCAGATTGTTTCGAATCCGAAGTATTTGAGGATCTTGGCCGTCTGCGTAAAAGCATTGTCAGTCAATTTCCCCCCTTACTTGCAACGCAAATTAATTGAACTCACCGGCAATAAGAAATCAACAATATCCATCAAAGACAGGACCACATTCGCAACATTAAAGAAGCGGTAGATATATGCAGCACTCAACAACGTGCTTGTAATCACGTGGTGGCTAAGCATCTGATAAAAGTCTTTCCGGCGCTCTTCGATATTGACCGTGAAAATTTGTTGAATCCAGAACGCGAGCTGTGTCAAAAGATACCACTTCATTTCGCCAGCCATGTCTCGCCTGGGCCACTCGGCCCAGATGGCCTTGAAGTCCCACCAATAGCTTGAATTGCTCCAGAGATACTGCGTGCCTGGGAGTCAGTCATGAGGCCACGCTAGCACCAACCCGCCCGGTATCACCAAGTGCTGAGAAACATACCATTCCATAGCTCCAGTAAGTCAAGTCATAGCAGACCAACCACGCTTGCTCGGCGACTCGCACCGAAGCCTTCTTCTTCAACCCGCAGTATCTGGACAAGGGGTTAAATATCCAATCCATGCAGATGCCGCGGACAGCCGTGAAAGCCAAAAAGGCGCTGAACACAAAATATACATCGTCATAGCCTTGCGTATATAATCCGGTCTCCGGGTGATAATAGGACATCTGGAAAAACGGCGCTGTGAAAGATTGCACGGAGGGGTATAGGTTATGGGCGGCGAGCAGCGTCGAGAGTATGGTCAATGAGATACCTAGATTGTACATTGTCAGAACCATCCAACTACGCTGGTTTCCCTAATTGTTTGGTTTTCCTTTACCAATTTGATTCTGAACCACCCATTCTCGCAAGCTGGCGTCCTTCTGGAACGACCTCGGCGACGACGACGGCGACACGCAGGCATTGAACTGGTCAATCTTCACGGAGGGAGACTGGGCCCGAGACATATTCTCGATTGTCGACTGCGTGTTCACAGTCTGGGCATAGAAGATTGCTGAAAAAATCAGACGGGACTTGGTTGTTGGATCGTTCACTACAGAGTACGTACCGTACCGGTGCGGAGTATTGTTAGTGCGCAATGTTCTAGGAGTGGGTCAGGAACAGGCCAAGGCCAGCATGCCAATCAGGCTCTCGCACACCAGATTGGACAATGGAAGCAGAATCGAGACGGGTATTATTGGCTGGCACGGAGCAATCCAAGATGGCATCTGATATTGGCTCAAAATCAAACAATTATTATTGTAGGTACAGCGTCGCGCGGCAGATACGCAAGTCTGAGGCAGTCGCCACTGAAAATCCCAACAGAAAAGATGGCCTAAGGCCTCAGCTCAGCTTGCTTAGCCTTGAGGGTCGGCCAAGAGGGAAGCCGGCCCCCTCGTCGTGCCTTCCTGCTGGACCACAACTGAAACATTCACCGCCTTGTCCCTCAGGCAGCCAATCACCTGACGCGCCGCCCTCACGATGCGCTCCGTAATCCTAAAACTCCCACTTGTGTATGCGGTGCACAGCCATGATCGGCCTGCTGCAAGTCCACTTGGTGCGCTGCAATGCCCCGACAGATGCTATTTCCGTCACACCGTCCATTATGACTGCATTTATGCATTGTTATTATTTCGCTGTCGATAGTGCGATACTATTACTCCGCACATCGTCGATACGGATATCAGATCATGTCCGTGGTGCCAGTTCGATATCCCACCCAGATCTCGCACGACGTCAGTGGATTACGTCGCAAGATTGTCGATCTGTGGAAATATCGGTTAATCCTTGTTGAGTTGGGCTTAGACATGCTCTATGTGATGCATTAGGTACTCCGTACTCATTCTAAGTTTTAAAAGGATGTACAATTCCTCCACAAGTCGTCAGCCTAAGTCGAGCCATTTTCGCCGCCGGCGTTCTCCAATCCAGCCGTGATCTTGTCGACATATTCACCAGCATTGACGCCTAGCTGAGCCATATCCAGCCCTCGACTGCGACCGCGGCCGTTCATCGCTCTTGACATTGCCCGCACGACTTCCTCTTCTTCCCAGATGCTGCCCCCTCCCTCTCCCTCCCCCGCATCCCCTGCGCTTTCCATGGCCACGGCCGTGCGCCAGTACCAGTCGTCGCGAGCCTTGAGCGACTTGTCCCGCACTACTGCATTGCGAGTCACACTCAGACTATGTAGCTTAGAATTGGCGTTAGTCAACGCGGCCGTAGCGGCGCCAACAATCTGGGTGATCTGATCATTCTGCGAAGGCGGACTATAGAAGAACCGATGCGTGGCCGAAATGTAGATCAAGGCGGCACACACGCTGTCGAAAACGGCCAAAAATAAATACCGGATCATATTCATGCCGTTGAACAGACTCAACGGAGGAATCTGACCAGCGCGAACGGCCGGAGATGCAAATGTGATTGGATCGAAAGTGCTCATGGTATATGAATCAAGACCAGCCAACCCCAGTGCAGCAAATGTAAACCAATTCCGCCATCTGGATGCTTCGGTTCCCGCAAACGGAGCGGCGGTGGCTACCCCGAGGATAAGTAGGTGTAGGAAATGAGGCACGAGTGTGTTCAAAGGTAGGTAAAATAACAGATAGGACATTGGATCGTCGGTTTGGCAAAACTGGCATGATGTAAGTGCTTCAGGGCCAAAACGCAAATATATCTTCCGCGCTACAGTCGAAGTCAACTTGGATTGTAGCAATTTGTCGTAATCCGTAAGCACATTTCCGGGCCTGCCTCGAGCTAAACGGGAGAAAAGGACGTCGGTGGGTGTGTTAATGCGCGACCCGGTCTGCGTGAAGATGTTGGGAGCTGGTGCATATGGATTCGATGGTACGCTCAGAGTGAGGAAGATGACTATGGTTCCAAACAATAGATTCAAGGCCCGGTTTGCGTCTGCCGGGATATGTCGAGGAGGAGGGCGATGTGCGAGCTGGGCTCGGAAGGTGCGGTAATAGTTGATGATGCGAGGTAGGAGAACGGGCCCGAAAAAGATGAGGAGGGACTTGATGCTGTTTGTAAGTTAGCTTGCGATGCTGCTTTTGCAGATATTGCATCCGTAATGCGAAAGTCTACTTACTTGCCCCAGGTAAGAAGCGAAAACAGGGAGGTCGCCATTATCTCTCCACCATGCCTATGGATGGGATAGTTGGCGGGCGCAAAGCAGCAGAAAATATAATTAAATAGTGAGTAGCCCAGAATAAATAAGCAATCATGTCGTTTGAAGTTGCAGAGAGTTTGCGATGCCGCTGTGACTGTGACATGACAAATGTTCCGAGTCGGGTCGTGTCCCGATTAGTCTTAGCCTAAAATTATCTAAAGATGCCGTCTGCCATTTTATTCCTGCGTCCTCAGCTTCATCCCAGAATCGAAACTATTTTTCTATAATACTGATGTCTTTTCTCCAATTACCAACACGCAAACTGCAGAGTCATACAATCTGCTCAATCGAAATTGACTGAAGAGCGGCAGAACTAAAACCCTTTGTTTATTGATGCCGAGACCAACACCTCGCCCTTTGGATAGAGACCCTGTTCTCCCTATCAAATGTGCTCAATCAAATATTAAATCCATGGGACGTGAAACCTTTTTCGCTGTAGGATCCTCTTCAATCAAGCAAACACCCGTTTTTGTCAGCAGAGCCCAGCGTATGTTCACAAATGACAGCGGTGAGCAATCACGTTTGTACTTCGGAATACATCTCCGGGACTTTTTCCAATAGTTTACCCATCTGGAGGATATTATGTACTCGTTCTCTCTAGATATCATCAAACGATCGCCCCTTCAAGTAATTTACTGATTGCTTCAAAAGTGGTCATGAATCTATAGACGAGTTGACCCAGGGAAGTTTTCCAGACTGGAAATCTAGTATAACCCACTGCCCCAAGGACGAAAAGTTTCTTGATCGCGTATTTGACAGTCGGCATCTTGGCCATTGAAGCCTGCATCAAGACTAAATTCTGCATGATGTTCTCAGTTTTGGTGGTACACTGTACTACGGTTGATAAGAATCTGTACGGGATCTAAAAAATCGTACAATAAAACTCTGTCTCCGAAAATTCTGTAGGGTATCTACTGTAACAAGCATGTATTCTCTACAAGAAGTCTCAACAAACTCCCGTCCAATTAGTACGTACGGAGTATGTACAGAGTACATGTACGCACCGTTAAGCCCAAAAATAGAACACTATCGCGATGGCGAGTGTGGTAACTAGCGGGCCCTCCCGTCATTAGCGTATGAAGTGGATATCATTTCAACATTTGGGTCCGCTAGTTGAGATGCTCCCTCCTCCCACAAACATACTACGTACGTACAAACTCCAGAGTCACAAGTGACGGCCATTTATTTCGACAGTTTCATTATGAATCAAGACACAGAGCGTAATTTAGGTAAAGCGATCTTTATCTGATGGGAATACGCAGAGATCCCCTTTCACAGACAGGTATAGCGTTCTGTAGTTCCTCACGCTATCAGCGAATTCCGATGGCTGGACTTGGTAGATTGGTAGATACAATGTCTAGCGTAGTGGGCGGATGAGGACAAATGCTTCGAAAAAACCTGTTACCCGAAAGCAACACACCCATGCATACCTTAGAAGAGATCATCATTTATTTTCGGCTTATGAAATAGTGTCTCCATTCTATTGGATTGTGAATTCACAGAACAAAGCTAGGAAAGGAAGATTGGCTGACGGGCAGTAGAAACGAGAGCTGTCAGAAGACCGAGAGAGATGGAAAAAGAGAGAAGAAAGGGTATATTTATGTACAATCATGAGCGAGCGAGTGCCATTCATTTCATTCCACTGGAATGGAAACGAGGTAGATATCAAGGAAAAGACGAGAACGGCAGGCATCGCCAAAACACCAAAACAATTTAACCCGCTGATGAACTTCGCAGTAAAAGAAAGTGCATTTTTCATAAAAGAGAAAGGAAAGAAGAAAAAGACAGAGAGAAACGATCAGCTAAACGAAATTTGCTGCCTGCATAGCAGGATGATGAGCAAGGTCAGGCCTCGTCACTTCGGGGCTGACGGGATCGGTAGCAGTAGCCGTCTTTTCTCCCATGGTGCTTGAAGAAATTGAGACTTTTAGTGGAAACCGAGTAGTGTTTCGAGATTCTGTCGAGCGCGTAACGCTGGCCTGGCGGTAAGTAGGCAAGCCGTCTTGGCCGGTGTTCAACTTGAAAGATCTTTGACTGCTGTTGGAGTCGATGACTTTGTCGGCTACGGCGCCGTGGGAGCGGACGTGGCGGGCTGTTAGGGAGCGTTCAGTGTCTGCGAAGATGAAGCTCTAAAAGAAAGTCAGCAACAGTCGCCTGGCACATATGGGAGAGGGAAAACGTACTGCCATGAAATTAAAGATTCCCATAGTCATTGCCATAATTCCAGCAGATGCAACAACTCTCCAGGCCGGCATTCCCATGTTATCCACGCTGTAATCGTTGTTGTTTAGGTTCCCAAGCAGAGAGACGCCCATGATCATCATGATCAGTGATAGAGGCACAAAGGTGGCAGATTTGCTAAGCTGGGGAGCAAAGCGGATGAAAAAGTTTTCGAAGACAGGCACAGGCAGTTCAGTAACGATAAGGAAGACTATGCCATTGTTAGCTGCTGTCTAATTTGAAACATAACCGGACAGTACTTACGACTTATTATGACCGTGATTGCATGGCTGACGGCCTCAAAGAAGAAGAAATTGTTGTTCATGGAGATTTTGATGAGCATCACCACACCGGCGGCAATGGTATCGGCGAATACGACGATGTTGATGACTCGGATGACGTTGAGGATCACATAGCCTGGACCAGCCAGAGCTTTGAAAAAGCTAGCCATGATTTGGATTCGGATTTGGCGAATGTCGATTTTCTTTTTCTCCGCCTACTGACTGGCAGTAGTATTCAGTGGAAGTAGTTCGAGCAGCAGCTGTAAGGAAAGACGATTATATCGGATTTGATTCGAACGAAAGAGCCCGTCAAGGGAAATAATGGAGATTATGATGATACTCAGATTTCACGATCTAGCCAGCAGAACAGTGAAAGAGAAGAAAGAAGAAACACAAGAGACTTGTTAAAGAAGGTAGAAGTAGATGATCTTGCTTGAAGATTAGGCGAAGGAAAGATTAAAGATTAGAAAAGAAGGTGAAGAATAAAATCAGAGAAAGAAATAAAAGTGGTATTATTGGGAGAGGAATCAAGATATGTACTGAGGCGGATTGCAGACCTTGTCTAGCCAAACCCAAACATAGATACATCTGAAGCAGGAGTTTGCATGGCTATTGACCTATTGACATGAACAATAGGCCTCACAGCGGGTGGATCAAGAGGCTCATGAAACAAAGAGCCGGAAACAATGGAGGCCATTCATTCTTGTGACAATGGGTATTGATGACACAGTCAGTCAGGCTTTGTGAATGGGGCTTTTCAATGTCGGCTCCGAAAGACGTGAATAAGAGAGTGTATTGGCTGTTTCACATGGCTGAATACGCTGGCCCACCCTATTGTTGCTATTTAAAGCCCAATCTGCCGAAACTGAAAGGACGAGAAAGCTCTGTGAAGCTTGCTCGAGATCATGCTAGTCGCAGCCAAAGGGTTGGTTGAGGAAGCACGTCGGCGGAAGCGCTGAAACAGTAGGCAGGCGGCTAACCTGAGGCACCTAACAGGAGCCATGGCCGCCTTAAGGCGATATTGTAAGCGCCAGGCATTGATTCCAAGATCTGTTAAATGGGTTATGCAGGTGTAATATTTTATGACTACTCCTTTAAAAATATTTATGCGATTTATCGTATAACGACAATAGTGAAGTTATTGTTGTTCAAGTATTGTGGAACAATGTAGACTGGACGGAGCACTCTGATTGGTCGAATCCCATGGAATCGCAGAATAGTGTCAAGACCAAATCGGGACTAGCGTGGATGCATTTCTTTGCCTCAACCTCACTCGCTGTTTCTGCGTTCTTCTCTCTCGTTCCCAACGCACAGCTGCACTGACTTGTCCTTCGAACATCGAAGCAACACCGGCAAAATGACTCGCGGTAACCAGAGAGAAAACGCGCGCAAGAAGAACCTGGAAAAGGCGGCCAAGTCGGTACGTATAGTCCAGTTCGTCTAGGAGGGGTAAAAAGATGTTTGTGGACAAAGGAACACTCATCAACACAAACTGGTTGTGTCTATCTAGTCAACTGGACATCTGGCTAATCCGAGATAATTTTTAACAGAAATCAAAGAATACCATGTCCGGTAACGAGTTCGCGCGCGAGAAAGAGAAGGTGGCTGCTATTATGCTGGAGAAACAGAAAAAAGGTAACAAACCGATGCATTTACTGAATTTCTAGGGCTTTTAATTCGCAAAAGCGCCCACAACAAACATCCAAAACAAAAATGAAAGAAATTACGCATTCAATTGCAGCTAAGATTCTAACATACTGTGTCTCTCTTTACAGCATTAGAGAAAAAAGCTGCCGAAGCAGCAGCAGGCGGCGGCGCGAAAAAATGACACCAAAATGTATAGACTCGAAAGACGATACCTGTCACTTCTCTCCTCGTATATGATATCGATTGGCCATTTTTGATTCCGTCGCCCCATATGCGCCACCAATATCCCAGGACTTCTGGATCGTATATGAGATTTCCTGGACGTCCGTCGCAAACACATGCATCTCTTAGTCGTGGATCGGGTTACTCGTCTTCATATACTTGGCTCGACTTTTTGATTTTTCTGAATGTGCGTGTTCGTGTGCCTGTGCGTGGATAGACAAGAGGAAGAAGAGAGAAGAGAGGTTTATACATTTGGTTGCCCGCCTTTGATATATTTTAGCGTTGGCGTTTTCACAACATTACAAGTTCCAGTCATCACATACCTGTCCCCTTGAAATTTGCTACAGCCCTATTTTGATTTTGCTGATAACTTCTAGTCTGAAATGTATGAAATTGATTTTCGACTTGGAAAATGATAATTAAAAAACGTACTCATCACGCCACGAAGGAATCCCCTAGAAACCTGGATTATAATGATACAGACAAAGTTTACACCGTATAATCGTCAAAAGACCGCTTCTTTGCAGCAGCATAGGAAAGCGGAAGCTCGCCTAATCAAGTCAAGTCAGTTTAAAAGACTTACATGAGAGGGGGTTATGACTTCTGGCTTACCACCTACTCCTCCCACAGCACCAACACCAGCTCCAGCAGGGAAATCCGCAGATCCGCAGAGGCACGCACACGGGCAAGCGGCTTTACTCTTGGATAGGACACTAGTCCCTAATACAACAGCTGCACTTGTTCTCTGCGCAGCGACAGCGACAGCACTGCTGCTGCTAGTAGTAACGCTGGCAGAGATAGTCGCTGTGCTAGTGCCGGTACCATTCTGAGCCATAGCAGCAACCCGAAAAGCCTCAAACGACTCCTCCGCCGTCGGATTAATAGCAAACACCATGCCCATCCCGCAATGCCCCGTTTGGGCACAGAACATCCATACTGGCGAAGTAGTCGTAAGCTGGAATGTCATCGTGGGCGCCGGGCTGAGGGTGTCTTTAGGGTTAGACATAAAGCCCGAGTCGACGCCGCTGGCTAGCTTTTCGCAGGGGCTCGCAAAGGAGGATTGGGTGGCGGTGTGGTTTTCGGACTCGAAGTTGAATTGTATTATGTCGCCGATTGAGGCGGTGATGTTGTTTGGTGTGTAGACGAGGCCGCTGGTGCCGCCGACGGTGATTTGGTGGGTGGTTGTGCTGGATGTGCCATTTTCGGAGGCTGCTCTGAGTGCGGAGCTGGTCCAGTCTGAGGAGGAGACTTTGGAAAGGGCTGGTTGCAGCAGAGATGCTGCAATGAGAAGTGGTCCTAAATACCTGACCATGGCCTTGGTATTCGAGGAGTTTGTATTCAATTCAAATTGAGAACACAGGGCTATAAGTCGCGGAGTTTCCACCAGGGTTTGTTGGGAATTGGAATACTAGAAGAAATCCATTTGAGACGGAGGTTATGTATAAATTAAGCAATAATCTATTCCGTGTCAGTCATATCCATGGTTGTTGGAGCATGTATGTGGCGTTAAGGCTAAGACGGTTGTTGTCGCAGGTTGTGTCGCAGCCCTGTTCCATGATGGTCAGCCTGGTCACCACCTAAATCAACCAGAGGATGGGGAAGAGTTGATAATTACATCCAATATTTAATATTTTAACGGACCTGTACCTATTTTCGAAAGTGTGAAAGCTTGAAAGCTAGGCGGACATCCATGGATGTAGTCTAACAAGACCTGACAGGGTATCAATTGATAATGTGACTCAATGGCGGCAACAACCAGCTATCTATAATAATACAAAAAGAATATATGATTAACCTGTAAAAACGAATCTATTGCTGATTCGCAGGATTGCCATTTGGCGCTGCTTGTCGTTGACCTTCGTAAAGACCGGTATAGTACCCTGCATAGTACCATGACATCATGAGATTTTTGAGTGCCGGATCTTGAACTATTAGATAAACATTAGTAACAGTCCTATGCGAGTATATGGGTGTTTCGTTTGGGTATATAGAGCATATATAACTTACCTTGCCCTAGTAGTGCGCCGGGTACGCCTGGGGCGCCGCCGACCCCAGTAGTCGGAGGTACTGCATTGCTAACATTCGATGGGATAGCTTCATTTGCCGCAGTATTCTATGAGCAATACGTTAGTATCCATTCCGCGACAGGTAGAGCTTGCTATGTATACTTACATGCTCCTCTGCTGCTGCCTTGCTAGCATCATCCTCGATGTCCATAGACTCGTCGTTTCTCTCGATGTCAATGTCTGCAGCGGCATCTATGCCCTCTCTTTCAGCCCGGTTCAGGACCTCATCGACATCTTCTCCGCGAGCATGAATGCTATGGTAGAGCTGCAATACTTGTTAGAACAAACCAGTTCATATGAAATCACGTGCAGATAGGACACTAGGGACATACGTTGTATTCCTCCACGGCATCATCCCATGACCGCACAAGTGCCGAATCGTCCCAGATCTCTTCGTGCGACAGATCGCCCGATTTATTCTTCCCGGCCTTCTTCTTCCTCGCCATCAGGTCTGTTTTGATGTCGTTGAAACTGGATCAAATAAAAGTTGATGTGGGGAAGGAAGCAAGCTTAGTTAAGTCTCTCTGCGGGTCCAGCACCTAACTAACCGCCAGGCTTGGCGCTGCATGGGAAGAAAAAAAATATCTTTCCGCACCGCTTCATACAGACATTTTCCTTTCTCGAAGATTATTGCACATTGACCAGTCGCAATGGCTCCAGAAAAGAAGGACAAGAAGCGCAAGGGTGAGATTGTCTAAATTAATTTTTTTCACATAACATATCCTAACTGATCTGTTTCTAGCTACCGCTGCCGCCGCTGTCACCGCTACAGAGCTTCCCAACAAAAAATCGAAGAAGACTACCGTCGTAGCTGAAAAGCCACCGTCTGCCGCCCCCAAATCGATTCTCAAGAAGAAGGAGGCTGCCAAAGAGGAGACCAATGGCGCTGCCAGTGAGCCGGCACGCAAGATTAAGCCGCGCAAGCGTGCGTGCGACTTTTTGAGCGACGACGAGAGCAACAACTCGGAAAAAGAGGAGCCGGTAGTCGCCAAGAAGAGCAACGGGAAGAAAGAAAAGAAGGAATCTTCCTCAAAGTCGAAAAAGGTTGAGGCCGAGGCAGAACCCGAAGAATCTGAAGAAGAAGCATCCGAAGGAGATGAGGAGCTTGATAACCAGACAGCAGATCTCATCAAAGGGTTTGAGAGCAGTGGTGACGAGGACGCATCTGAGGATGAGGGATTTGACGCCGAAAAACCTGTACCTCGCATCCCGGACTCGAAGAAGGCCAAACGGAAGATCCAGAAGAAACTAAAGGAGAGCGCCCAGACTGATGAGCCTGGAACAGTATACGTTGGGTGAGCATACCAACCTCCCTACATCTAAGTTGACAAGCTAACGTTGGTCCAGACGCATCCCGCACGGTTTCTACGAACATCAAATGAAGGAATACTTCTCCCAATTCGGCGAGATCACCCGTCTCCGCCTGTCCCGCAATCGGGCTACAGGACGTTCCAAGCACTACGCATTTATTGAGTTCGCCTCTTCAGTGGTAGCCAAGATCGTCGCCGAGACCATGAACAACTATTTGATGTACGGCCACATCCTGAAATGTAAGTTTGTGCCCCAGGAAGAGCAACATGCGGAGCTCTGGAAAGGGTCGAATCGCCGATACAAGCGCGTTCCATGGAATCGGATTGAGAAACAACGATTGGACCGGGGCAAGACTCGGGATAAATGGACCAAGAGTATTGAACATGAAAAGGCTCGGCGGTTGAATAAGGCTGCGAAATTGAAGGAGTTGATGGACTATGAGTACGAGGTCCCGGGTCTGAAGGCTATTGATACAGTGCCCATTCAGGAGACGCTGCCAGCCCCAGAGGCTCCGGCTCAAATTGAGGCTGCTGAGAAGGACGCACCGGCAAAGGATACTACTGATGTCGTTGTTGCAAACAGTGCTGAGAAGGAGGTTGTTGCTGATGAGCAAACACCCAAGAAGAAGGCTAAGAAGGCTAAGAAAGAGAAGGCATCAGAGACACCTGAGGTCAAGACAACTCCAGCCAAGGTGGCCGAGCAGGAACAGACCACACCTTTGGCCACGCCCGAATCCTCGTCTAAGAAAACAAAGGCGAAGAAGGCAAAGAAGTCTGCAGGCAAGGCTTGAAAATAACGACGTTTACCTTTTTTATTGTACAAATGAAAAGTTTCTTTTTTTCTTTACTCATTCTATCGTCTAGTGATTCGTAACTTAGCAGAACGGAAATGTCACAAATATCTTTTGATCCATTTTTTTGGTTTCATTATGCTTTACTTTGATTTATTTTTTTCCTTGCTTTCTCACAAAACCACCCTCTCTTTTTCTCTATGGAACGCGTCAACGATCACAAACGAGATTGACCCATAACATCCGAGCCATACACTCTCTCAGCAAGCATTCGAAGCTTCATGGGCATCAGGTTATCCTGATAATGATTGAGGATATCGTCTTTTCCCGCGGGACGACCAAGATTTGACCATATGCCACCACTGCCGTCCGAGGCACGCGTTTCACATAGCGCTCGTTTCTCGGCGTTCCACCATTGTGGCAGGATTGCGGTATCTGTGTTTTGTTTTGTTGTTTCGTTTGTTGGTATTGTTGATGTTGAAGGGGGAGAAGGGGAACTCGAGTTGTCGGTGTCGGTGTTCATTGTAGTGGATGAGGATGGGGAGGAAGAACCACCACTCATGTGTTCGTCGTCATAGGGATTTTCATTTTCATTGTCATCGTCATGGCGCTCTTCGTTGTTGCTGTTGCGAGATTCAGACTCGGCTAGATCCAGAAAACCCTGGAAATCCTGCAAGGCATATTGAAGTGCTTGATTGTCCGCAGCATCAGCAGTAGACGTATGCATCCTGGTAGTGTCGACAGTATTATATCGCCCCCTCAAACGCCCACAATACATTCTTTCATCTTCAACGCGCAAACGATACGCATCCACCAATTGATCCATGACCATTTCCTCCGACTGCAACCCGTCCAGATAGCAGCTATTCCTAGCCATAATAGCGCCCGAAATGCATGTTCGCCGATGTCCTCTTTTCCAGTCCGCGCGCTGGCACGCCCGGGAGCAATACACACTGGTCCGGCAGCGCGAACATCGTTTGAGCTTTTGGTCTGGGCGTGGGTTGGACGTTTCCCTCTTTTTGCAGTAGGTGCAGCATGTGCGAGATGGATTGCTTTCGCCTCTTGCTCGGCCTCGTCGTTCGGAGGTGGCGAGTTTGTTGGTTATGAATTCCATTTACTTTCGTGCAGTGCTAGGTACGTATTTGTATGGCTAGGCACCTCGGCTAATAGCGGTTTTGATCGGGTTTAGTGTAGACTTGCTAGAACTACCAGCAAGGCAAAGACGATGATGGAAGGGAAAGGAAAAGGGGGCTATAGATATATTATATCCTATATCGTAGACATTTGTGAGAAATCAGATTCTGAAGCCCCAAGGGGGAGGAAGCGAGGCTGTTGAAGAATCTGGGGTTGGACGATGCAGCAGGTCATGTGGCCAGCACAGAATGTCCAAACGTCCAACGAACCCAAACATCAGCTAATAACAACAGCCCTCGCTTGTCGCCTGAAAATAGTACGTAACAAATACTAATGTGCAACATTCCTATTGGGCTGGCGCACGTGAGGCTGCTCCAGGCTTCCCCGGAAGTAGTACGGAGCATGCAGGATGGTTATGTACCCCGTATTTTGCCCTACGCACCGAGAGCCGGCCTATGGAGAGGCCCGGTCACATAGTGTTAGTCAGAAGGAGCTCCAAAGAAGAGGTTCGTTCATACTGGCACACATCTGTCTGGTCTCGGTCTAAAGTATTTTACAAAAAATAGAGCCTGAAGATGGCTGCAAATGGTTGTGACGCCGTCTTCCCTAATTGAGTAATCCGTACACAGATATCACGTGACGCCAAGAGTTTGCACGGTTTGTCTCTGTCCAAACCCGGTCTAGCGCGCTCCATCACACTAGCCAAAACAAAATCCGAATTTATTTGCAGCTTCCTTCCTCTTTTTTTCTTCCTCCTCCAACTTCCTCGCTCAAAGGATCGCATTCAAAGCTCACCCACAAGAGTGTATACCCATACCTCTTTCCATCTCTTGGCTTTGGGAGAAAGTCCCCGGACATCCTGCCCACGTTTTTCACAATTCGTGGTCTTTTTTTCCTTGAGAAAAATTGTCAGGCAATGCGGAAACGCGCCGCCATAAAAGCAATTTGATAGCGGCTTACGCTCCTATTCTTCCTTTGGATTGCGAATCGTGCGACACGTCCGCGTGGATACAATGGCATTGATTTGGGGTTTGAAGAGAAGAGGATGGCTTTTTTCATCGTGATTGGAGTTGCTATTCGTCGTGGCTCGATAGTTATGCGATTGCTTGTCTGATTTATTTCGGACAGGTAACTCAATGGGGCTCATTCTTGAGGCGAGGAACACACTTTTTTTTTTCGGAGTCTGTAGCTTATGGGAAAGCGGTGATATGGGAATCTGATTCCCAACACAGAAGCCTTGTCAAAGGGGCCGGACTGCATGATATTTGTGTGAATCACCTTAGAATATAGCTGAGTTCGTGTGATGATATAACAATCATAGAGTCAAGCACAGAGGATTCTTGCCTTGGTAAGAGCCGTTGAAGACATGATTATCAATATCTGATGAACATATATTTTATCTCTTATATTTGAATACAATTCTATTATCCAACGCCTTGCAATATCACTAGGTACACCACGTAGTCAGATCCCTCAATCATACACAGCTTATTTAAAATAAGTTCCGCAAATTCTGCCTGCCCAGGAATGCAATATTTCATGTCGGCCGAGTTTCTTCGTAATGTCATTTTAAAGGTTTCTTTATGCTATCAGACAACGTAATCATCATTTCGTTTTCTCACCAGCTGGAACAGCCTGAGCTTGCTTCTCCTCCGTTTTTTGTTCCCTCTGCAAGACTGAAACCACCGCATCACCCACCAAAGTAATAGCAGCCAAGCAGGCACTACCCCAAACCTGGTTGCTGACGCTGCCCAGTGGCGCTCGTGGAAACGACAGGATCCATTCAACTGGGTAAGGGAACCAGCCTTGTGGAAGCTCGAACACTGGAGTTTTGGTAAAGTAAAATTGTAGGAAGAATCGAAGTCCGCTTGTGCTGAGCCATCGAACTGTTTTCACCGTGAACTGGAAGGAAGTCTTTCTCGAATTCAGAGATCGGTCTAGAATGAAAATTTATCAGTAAATGAAACACAGAGAAAGCCTGTCATAGGAGTTTTTGCTCAAACTCACTCATCGCCTCATATTCATCCATAGCTTTATCATGTCTCCGCCTCAACTTGGCCCATTTGGCGAATTCATCCTGTGAACTAGTAGCGTTCATTTCTCGCTTGAGCTGTACGACATCGCGCTTTAGCTCGGCGTTTTTACGAGCATCTTTCGAAATAGGGAAGGGTGATCGGAGGTAAAGGTGCCATAGCTGTTTGGTTATGGATTTTTGAATTAGTTAACCTGACTTCTCCAATCTATCGGAATCGATATTCACATACCAGATTGTCGATGGTGCTTGCGCCGATCGTGTTGATGATATATATGGCCAACTGTAGGAAGAAAACAAGTAATAGAAGAGAAATCATCTCGAGTCGAGGGCAAAGCGCCTATTTCAGATGTCGCACAATGAAGAGAAATCGTCCGAAATAGCGGTCTCAAAGAGAAGATGGAAACAGAAACAGTACGCAGCTCTGAGATCGAGCTTGTACTTTATAAAGAGCAGATTCGTAGCTCCATATGGCGTTGTGACAGAACTGGTTGAGTTGCGATTGGGGAAAAGATGACGTCTGGCTTAAACGAGCTGGCTGTCGCTGCAGGGCAGGTGCGGCGCACGCACGGGGCCGGCAGCCGCGCCGCATACAGCAACTACCCGCCTGTGCTTGAACCAACACATCAAGCACATCGTCTGCTAACATGCGCAAACTCGGATTCAGTGTCAATGTCCTCCTCATCTCGTGAGGTCTACGAGTCTCTACGTGGAATATTTGCCGAGAGGAAATCCAAGGAAGCGCTCGAGATCGAGATTGTGTCTCCAGAGCTGGGACCGCTTGTGCGAGATGGATCTTGTATCGGTATTAGCAAGAAAGCCCTCGTTAAGGCGTTCATAATTGCACGACAGCAACTCACGGCATACCTCAATAATACACTGCCGAGAGGAGACGAAGCAGAGAAAGATCTGGCCATCGCAACGGAGATCATCCTCCTCTTTGACTGTGAACATGTAACGGCATGCAACTGGAGGAAACGACTAGTCGTATCTGCTGCAAAGCAAGAATATGCCACCGCCAAACATGGCGTTTATATTTTGGAAGGCGTTCTCGAAAGAGAAAGGAGTCTGATGACGAGCTTCTTGTGTTCGCCCTTACACCGGCATACAAAATCGCCTACCCTATGGCAGCATCGACTATGGATCCTGGCCGAACTATTGAAATTGAAGGCACAACAGAGGGCAGAGAATTCTTCTGAAAGACTTAGTGATTTCTTGCGCGAGCTCGTTCTTGAAGAGTTTGGGGTAGTCTGTAAGGCTGGCCAGTTACATCCGCGAAATTACTATGCCTTCGGCTATATGCGCCAGGTTTATACTCTGATAGCCCAGTCTGCGTTGTCACAAATTAAAGATGAGTCATCAGAAACTATAACAAGCAGAAATGCTCTATCACTGGAGCTGTCTCTTGTCATGGTTGAGCCTATGTTGAAATGGTGTTTATCCAATCCAAGCGATATATCCGGATGGATGTATCTATTCTATATTCTATGCCATGGTGATAATGACCTAACGAGTGAAGATTTAGAGGGAAAGCGGAAATTGGTTATGTGCCGGACTATTCATTTTGCAGTGCAGATAACTACTTGGGAGGGCGAGAGTCTGTGGACTTTTGTCGATTTGATGTTGACGAGATTTGGCGCCAGTATTCTTCCAGAACGAGCCACATCGGATGCATCTCAAAGCAACATGCCATCAAAAAAAGACGATATGCCGGTTGCACGATGGCAGAAGACAAGGGACAGAATAAGAAATAAATACAGTGGAAAGAAATAATTATGACCAACTGCACCGATCACAAAATACATGAATTCACATCTATGTTAATGGCATACATTCCGACAACTAATATTCTGAATATATTCCATGGAAGCTGTTGCACCTACAGGCAAAAAAGAAAAAGAGAGACATCATCGAGAACATTCCTTCCAAGCCAGCCACATGAGCTTACTACACGTGTAGTATCCCAACAAACATCCCTCTAAACTCAGATTGGCAATCCTCCCACCAAGCCTCCAACCAGAGGCAGACTGGACAGCATTCCCTGCTTCTTCGCTGCCGCCGGAGCAGAAGCCGATGGACTGGCTTGTGCTGCTGGCTTCGTGGCCGATGCCTGGCTAGGAGCGGTCGTGGGTACGCCGGGCGTAGGGCGGGGGCCAGCGCTGGTTGCAGTGGCCTTTTCAGCAACAGCCTGTCAGCTCGTTAATCTGGGGTGAAATGATCTGAAAAGTTATATCGGGTTTGTGTGTTTACCTTGGAAGCAGCTTCCAGAGCGTTTTCCATGTCGTCCATATAATCTCCCTCGTTACTCTCTATGACGTTTGCATGTGCATTGCCGTCGTCTTTGTTGCCGGTTTTCAATTGAGATGCCATGCCTGGCATAGCGCCGACATTTCCGGTGTCAGGCTGGGACGCGGGCAAGGCATTTGCGGCCACAACCAGGACGACGAGGGCCGCGAATAGGTAGTAGAAAAGACTGAAACGGGCCATTTTCACAACTCTTTTGTTTGTTAAATGAATGAATGGCAAGTGAAGTTTTTGATGAATGTAATCAACAATCAATCACTTGCTGATGGCAATATTTGAAGAGAAGCCAGGAAAATGCGACGAGAAGAAAGGAAGACAAGAAAGTGTATGCAGGCAAACCAAGTCCTTTAATAAACACGCCCGACTACTTGCTCTAATATGTACTAAGGTAGATATTTACATACTATAAGGGGTAAGGGTATGGTTTATCCCTTCGTCGAGATCTCAGAAACATGGGAATATACAGAGGTATCCTCCCCGAGTTATTGATCAACATAACTCGTGTCTCACGGCCTAATTACGTACTTAAGTAAGTTTCTCGTTGACGCGTATACCTATCCAGCCTTGGAAAGTTATCGAGATTCACACACAGCCTCGAGATGGAATGATTTAACTTGTGCGGCTGCAATAGAAGCCAATGGTTCAAGTTTCCTTGTAAAACAGGGAAAGGAGTAAAGTATATTCGAAACATGAAGGAAGGCTACTAGTTGGAGCAGGCAGGGATACCTACATATAGGTATGTTCTAATTACTAAGCATGATGAGAGCTATATCTTCTACAGATGTAATGCAGTGACAGAACACGATAATAACGTCTTCCTTCTCTATTAATCAAACACTTGTCTCTAGCGAATTGCTCTTTGCTCTATCAGCTACTCAAGAAACTCCAAGATCAGTGTTTTATACAGCTCCTGAAACAATTTTTAGGAAAGTATCGATGTACCTAGGGCAAGGACTTAGTCTCATCCTACATTCCCAAGGTCATCCGAGCCTTGGATCTGAGGATTCCGGTTCATGGCAATTCGATTGAAATGACCTGGCATCCCTTACATGTACCTACAACCCTTACCACAACATTCTTCCTACGTACCTACAGCCAGTAGTAAGGCTGCAAGGCATCACTCACTGAAATTACACCCAAAATGCAGGCCGGCATTCCACCCTTCTATTAATTCTTTATAAACTTCATGTTATGTATGTACCTCCCTTCTATTGACACGTAGGCCCCACGACAAAATATGAGAGACCAACGCAACACGAGTGAGAGCAAGTTCTATTATTTTGATAAAGAAAATTTCTCTTTGTCGGCACGATTTTTGACCTCCTCTGTCATAGAAAAACAGACTGAGAAGACTTCGAATATGCCTATATGGTTTGTATGTGTATGTGACACGGTTATAGATGGTACGGATGTTGGCTACGAATTTGCCATGCCGGACGACACAAGCAACGTAGGTTGATATCTCTCATTAGTATATCGCCTGTCGTTGTTGGACTGATCTTGTTGTCAACCACGGCAATGGCAGGAAAGGGCGCGAATAAGAACGCGTCGAGGTGCAAAGCAATCGATACGATGACGGAGATGCCGAAATTCGTGCAAGATGTAGCACAAGGAATGTTGTGTCTATCTCCGAAATGGAGGCGATGGAAAGAAAAAAATCTCGCACTGAAACGTTGTCCATTCTTGCCTAATGAAATTAGTAGTTTTGGAAAATATGCAACAAATCTCCCATTTCTGAACTCATGCATATAGATGTACAGATGTGAGGGAAATGGTGATCGATGCCGTATTTCAAAATAAAGAAAAGATAACAAATGAAATGAAGAGGTGTATGCTATAAGCGAACCCGGCCAGCGCACAGAGAAAAAAAGCGATAAAGGTCGTCGGGATTAGAAACAAGCATTGCTCACTCTCGGTCTAAACATTCTAAATTTGTAGATGACATGGAAGACAAAACTCCATCTACAAGGGTATGAAGACCTTGTTAAAAAATGTAGATGAGAGAGAAAAAGAATAAAAAGAGGAAAAAATGTTTGCGCGGAAGAGGTGGAAATAAGAATGTGGGTCGGCTTATGTCAGCTTAGTGCCAAGACTGCTACATTTAGATTGAGGCCTCAGGCTGCTGTTTCTGTTTACATTTTAAAGAGTTATAGAAAAAATTATACAGTCGACGATACATCATCAATGTCATTCAAAATCGAGCCAGGACTCGGTCCTGAACATCGCCCTGAGCCCATTCACTGGCCTTTCCACTCAAAACTGACTTGGCTTGCGCAGCTGTGAACCCCTTCGCTGTAACAGCAGGATTGTAACCAAGTCCTGTAATCTGGCCGACTTTCTCAGAAGACACAGGCGTCGCTTCTTTACCATCAGCTCGCTTATATACAGTGACCACCACAGCACCACCCAGTCCCAGGTTATGCTGAAGTGCAGCTGCAGTGCCCTCAACGAGACGATTGTTGGCCCAGCCACGAAGATGCCACACTAATTCGGCGCATTGAGCGATTCCCGTAGCTCCAAGAGGGTGTCCCTTTGATATGAGGCCTCCCGAAGGGTTGATGACCATCTTTCCGCCGTAGGTTATGTCACCATTTTGCACCATCTCATGCGCCTTGCCGGGCTCAGATAGTTCAAGGGCATCAATGGTAATCATCTCATTGGCTGAGAAGCAATCGTGTAACTCGCACACTTTTATATCCTTGACACTCACTCCTGCTTCTTCGGCTGCCGTGCGGCATGCATGTCGGGTCATTTGAAAGCCCATCAGATCAATGGAGCTGCGGTTATACAGCGACAGATCATCCGTTGCCATCGTTTGACCAGCTATCAAAATAGCCTGGCCTTTCAAGTGTGGGCGAGCATCAAGGAATGCCTGTGACACAATCACTGCGGCCGCAGCGCCGTCCGAGGTTGGGCAGCATTGAAGTTTGGTCAGCGGGGAGAAGATCATTGGTGCTTTTAGAATTTGCTCCAGGCTGTACTCGTCCTGGAACTGTGAGTATGGGTTGCGTTTGGAGTGTTCGTGATTTATGCGAGCAATCTCTGCAAAATCTTCTGGCTTTGCGCCGAATCTGTTTTTGCAAGACAAGTCAGCGTACGTCGTTGTAGTAGAGTAGATAGAATACGCACTTTTCCATGTATTCCCTGCCAGCGTTTCCAAACATTTGAGCAGCACCAGGCGCATTAGTGACACCTCGCGTTTCGGCCATCATCATTCCGAACAGCCCGGTCGGGTTTTCTCTGTCGTTATAAACTGACTGTAAGCTTCCCGGGCTCATTTTCTCGAAGCCAACGACGAGGACACAATCAGCCGCGCCGTGAGACACAATAGTGCGGCCCAGTGCAAGGCCAGAGGAGCCAGTAGCGCAATTATTGTTGACATTGAAAATGGGAATTTTGGTCAGGCCAAATTGATAGAACACCCGCTGGCCGCAGGTGCTGTCTCCGTAGACGTAGCATGCCACTCCTTGCTCGACGTCGTCGTAGGTGATATGGGCGTCAAGCATGGCTTTGACGCCAGCTTCGAAGCCCAGTTCATGATAATCTACCTTGCCTCTAGGCTTGATGAACTTGGTCATTCCCACGCCCAGGACGTACGCTGGGCCGGGTTTTGATTTTGGCATGCTTTCTTTTTCTGTTGTCAACTAATAAATAAACACTGTGTATGTTGGAAACGACGAAGTTGTCATGGACAGGCCAGGTAATAAAAAAAAAAGGTACGTTGTACAATGGATAATAAATACGTACGTAGGACGGAGCTGATGCTTTGTTTTGCGGGGAAGCTGGGCCGAGGTCCCCGACTTGCCTCAAGCTTGCTAACCGATGCATGCTTACGGAGTATATATCCCCCCTAGTGTTGACTATTGGCATACTAGTCTTTCAATTTCAACTATATACGTACCACTCTGGTGTCTGTACCAATTTTTGGATTTCAGACTAGCACTTGAACAGGATAAAGTCGACCAAACACTGAAAAAGGAAATATCAGCTGATAAAGAACACATGCATGCTAAAACCATGTGCTGTATACTCCGTAGTCCGTACTTTGTGCTTAATGCAATCATTCGCCAGTCTCTGGTCCCGGCCTACGTCTTATCGGCCTTCCAGTACGTAGCGCTCCTCGTCTAGCACCTCTTCGACGTCCCACAGCTTCAGCAACTTCCTCCGCAGATGCGTCGTTGGGAATGCCAGCACTCTCGAGCAGATGAACCGGAATACTTGGCATCCCTTGTGCCAGCACTGGCTCTTGGATGAAACCACTTGGTATATCCAAGTTTGGGCACCCGTAACTTCCGGTAAAGGTATTATCGCCATCGAAGGCAGGCTTCCAGGTTACCGTTTTGACATAGAAATCAATCTCATTCGGCCTTGATTCATCCCTGATCCAACGCGCGTTCGCCCAGGTAGAACTTCCTGTCCACCCGGTTGTTACTATATCCTCTTTGTTGGCTCTGAAGGCAATTCCATCTGCTCGCCGAAAAATCCACTTCTCGGCTGCTAGGTCTGTGATGAAATCAATCTCCTTCTTACGTCGGTCGACCATCTCGAAATCCATTCTAATCGTGGTGACTGATTGTGGAAATATCACGGTGTTCACCCAGCGCGCATCGACGTGCAATGGCGCATTTCGTTCCCAGAACCAAAAGTCTGTGTAACGAATGGTGATTGTAACATTTCTTGGATGAAATCCCTCGAGATTTAGCACTTCTTGCAGCCTTCGTGGGTCCTCCAAAGCCCACAGCTGAGCAAATACCCTGATACTATGTATCTGCGGTATATCCTTCCCATCTTGAATCCGTGAAAAATCCCTCAATGTCGCTAGATAATGTCTCATTCGTTCCAGCGTGACACGTCTTGGCGGTGCTCGGTCTTGGTGCATCAGATAGAACGAGTGCTCTGCGAGCGCAAAGGGCATGAACCACGTTTCTTGGAAAATGCGCTTGCATGAACGCAGAAGCTCTGTTGCTGTACGCCGTCTAGCCTTGTAGCCGGGACGGTACCAGTAAGTGTTGCGGTCATAAGACTGGCCGTCATCAGTGGTGTTTTCATAGTCGGTGAGTGCATAGGTATAAATCAAAGACCGGATCTCTGCGGGAAGAATCGTAAATAGTGGACATTGTTCTTGTAGGTCTATATTTCTTTGCAGATTTGCCGATGGAGCTGTCAAGAGCGATGCTTCTTTTTCACGTGTATGTGTTAGCCAGTTTCAGGTATATATAGACACGGAGTGATATATAGCTACCTTCAGCCATTGCGCTTTACAAAAGTGTTTGTCTGGCAAAAATGACGTTTTGCCGGGTTCACCAAGGCAATTCAATAGCGGGAACGTCTTATCTTTCGATGGATACAAAATGTTAATGGATGAATCAAAGGTTGGATGAGGCTGATGGTTTATTTATACGCCCCGCAGCCTCGCCTCGCGCAGCTTTGTTGCCTAGTTTCATTGCCACCAAAACCAGCCATATGCATTCGGATAAATCATCACAAATGTGCCTTGGCCTAGGAATATTGCAACTGTGTTTTTTGTCTCATAAGTATTTTTATTGGTTTTTGATTATTTCCAAGGTTTGCAAGGGGAAGTATACAATTTGAATATTGTACTATACAAGGTATTATTTTACTGAAATAAGAACAAGAACGTACAAAACACTGTTACACTGGCTTACTCCGACTTTTATTAACACCCTTTCCTAGCTACATGGTTTTTGTAAATGCTTCATTCAAAGATAATTATATCTAATAGCTTTAAGAAAATATTAAATACAATTCTATCTTAAGTAGCCTTTCAGCCAAGCGCAACCCAAACAACTTCAATTATATCCATGGATGGCCATTTTGTCTTCCCAGAAAAATACTTTCATTCTATTTTGTGAATTTCAGTATTCCCACGATTACGAGATTTCGTATTTTCCATGTAAAATCGGATATCCTGGGCAGAGATTCTTCTCAACAGTTCCAAGGTTCTCAATGACGGATTGGAATTGCATTATTTAGATTTACTACCTACCTAGGTAGGTTATGCTTAGCCACATACTTAGATAATTTATCGTCTAGTATTTCTATGTTTCACTTATTTTCTATGTTAAAACAAGCCGTTGAATAAAAACACCTCCTCAAAGCAAGATATGAAATGCTTCAACCCACTTAAATTCATGTGCAGAGCGAAGATCCAAAATGATAATATCAGACAAGCCTCTTTAGTTGCCAGATTTCTGCTTCAGCTTTTTCTCTAGCTCCTCGACATGCTTCCTGATCTTGTTGAATTGCCATGGCCAATACACCACGTACTATATAGTGGCTTTGATCAGTATGATGCTGAGTTGAAATGTAGAACTGACTAGAGAGGATGAGAACTTACCAAGAATGGTCGCTCGTCGTGACGATTGTCATCAGGGTTGTAGGCCGATACTGTTGTTTTCAATTAGTAAATGATTTCTCCTGGGATTTATCTCGAAGCAGTAAATATTAAGACTTACAATGTACGCTGGGCGAGATGATTGTTGCCTTGTGACGGTTTATACTGCATGCGTTTAGTACACCAGATGCAAGGCCTGCAGAGAAGATGATACGTACGAATAGAACCGGAAGAACCTCATAACCTTTTCTGCCACCTCCTTCGGGCTGAGGTCATGCCATTCACTCAGAAGTCGAAGATACATTGACCAAGGTCCTAACTTGTCCTTCTTGCGTAGTAAACCGAACACTGAGCCAGGTCAGTAACAGTTCAATCCCTATTGAGATAGAAATATACTTACCAGATAATTCGGCGTAGGTCATGCCCATCTCATCTTCGTCATTCTGGTTCTGTGCGATAGGCAGTAACTCCGCTGTTGGCGTAGCTTCCAAGAATTCAGTTAGGATTGGAATATTCCACTTCTCTCTCGCCCATCGCTGGAAGTCTTTTGCGTCATTCTTCGAAATACTTCCCAGTGGTGCTAGATCTGCGCTGCTGGCATCGTATTTGGTGTAATAACCTCTTAAGTTCTGAGTTTGAAGTCAGTATCTAGATGATATATGGTATGATAAGAAGCTTACTTCATCTACGTTGCCACTTCCCAAGACTAGCAAAGAGGCACCGGCACGAGGGAGCTTACGCGCCGTAGTTGACAATTGCGCAAGCTCATAACCAACGACCATACGGCTGCGCGCCTGTACGTTCTGCCTCGCCAAACCCTCTGCCACCGAACCACCTTCGGACTCAAACTTGGGTGCAAATCCGCTGAGAGCCCTGGAAGCGATATTCTCAAAGGCGGAGACAGCATCATCAATATTTATATCAGAGTGAAATGCACCGATAGTCTCTGAAAGCCGCTTGGCGCGAGACTTGGTTTCGTTGGAAGAGTGTATGGTGCCCATGTAGCAGGTATGCAGCAACCGGGAAACGATTTCTTCGGGTTTTGTGGGAGTGAATTCCGGCTCGCCTGTAATGCGGCGCAAGTCTTCCAAGGTGCCATCATCGCCGTTTTTAATGGAGAGAATAACAAGGCGCGCCATCCCATAGACAAATAGCGCTACACTTGAGCTATCCAAACCGCCAGATAATGCGAGAAAGAAGCCACCGGCGTTTGCGCGTATCAGGTATTGCCACAGATAAACAGCGGTAGCCATGTATATCTCCTCCATGGTATCCAAGAGCTTAAGCTCGATGGGCTTCGCTATCTCCAAGTTATCCGACAGATAGATCTCTTCGCTAGTGCGACCAAGATGAATATCGCACTCGATTCGTGGAAAGTCTTCTTGCCGGGCAGCTTGGGCTCCGCGACTATGCTCACTTCTGTAGCTACGAACTTGTTCCACGTCAACCGTGGAAATGGTTACCTCCACAGAACGGAGGGAGAATTGCGAGGATTGCGCAACAACCTCGCCATTCACAAGGACCATGGACGACCCATCGCTGTCAAATTAGTTAGCAAATTCCGTGAATAGTTTCCAGACTTGTTAGAGTTTGGACAAAAACTCACAAGAGCATTCGTGCCTCGCCACTATGATTTAATACGTTAGCATCAGCTCATGACTATAGGCCAGAAAAGTGGCTGTGAAGTAGGACAACAAGAACTTACTCAATACCAATAGCGTTGGCATAGACATACACTATGCTTGGTGGTTAGTCATGGGTAAATCATACAACTAGGGACTGACTAACCCCCTCCAAGTTTGCGCGTCGAGTTGGCAATCAAATCAAGCCTTGATTTCAGCTTTCGTAGTTCGGCGCTAGAAATAGTAATAAGTAATGATCCCAGCTAAGCTAGAGTTATATGACTTACTGGGATGCACTGCTATTTAGAATGATTTCCGCTCCACTGTGATACTCCTTAGTTATGCTCTGGTAGATTGGAAATGTTGCGACTAAGGAGACAATGTGAATAGCTTACTTTAAACCTGCAAATGTCGACGGGTTGAGCGGCGTGAAGAGTTCCTCGCATGTCTCGCAGGTCACAGCTGTATCTGGAGTCGAGAGAATGAAATCTCCTATCGGGCATGTACTCTGGCCGGTGATGTCCCTCGCACATTGCTCCAAGTAGTACGTTTCAACTGTACGCTCTTTCGTCCACGCTGAGAAATGTCGTGCTTCGCGATACAAGCCATTGTTAGCAAGAGACTGCTTGGCGCGGATGCCGTATATATGGCGATAAGTACACAACACACGAGTGTTGTACCTGACATTGCGGTGTCGAACAGGGACTATATGGGTTAACAATGATATCAAGATAGGACAAGGTTTGAAACTTAAACTCACTACCGATATCGAGTAGCATGCCCTTAGATACCGGGTCCGCCAAAATATCCGCAAGAACCCTATAAATATTGGGGTAAGAATTGTCCTATGCTGAGCGAGGAGCTTTAGATTTGCTTACTCCCAAGAGTGTAGGAACGTGTCCCCTTCTAGGAAATGATCCAGACTGGTGAATGGTCAGAATGATCGAGAATACACCCAAAAACGAGTTTCACAAATGGATTACACCATCTGGGGTTTAACCAATAGCTTACCATCCATATCCAGGAACCTATGTTCAATATGTCAGTAATTTTACATAACCTGCAAAGGCATAGGTTCCTTCTACTGGCTACAGACAGAGCAAGGAGATAGAAATGCAGATTGAAAAATCATAGCAGACAAAACAGTTGCACGGGATAAATGCCGGCTTACCTCTAATTCAGGGCCTGTTCTCAACCTGGCGCCCTTTTCTTTCGCGATACGTATGGACTCAAGAATGCGCTTCTTATTCCCCTCAAAATCGAGAGGGACCGACGGTAGCTACGATCCTACAATCAGTATAATTTTGGACCAACTGGGTAGATAGAGACTGCGGGGAAGAATTACCGTAGCAACGGCGACAGTTACGAAAGACATCGTGGCTGTTACGACCTGTAGAATCGCACAAGAATCGAAATGTTGAATATCAAGCAGACGTTATCAGGGCGATTGCGCCAGTGATTGGAAGATGACTGCAGGCGCTGCACCCCGCATTCTTGTCACGTGCCGCATCTCCAAATCTACCCTAACCCTATCAACCCTAACTTGACAGTTGACACAATCTGTTAGGGCACATTCAACACAAAATATGCCAGACCTACCAGCTACGTAGTATATGAACTATCTAAGCGTGTCGGATAATGAGACATTTGCCTGACATATAGAATAATCATATGAAGGTGAATGACTACTCCGTGAAAAGCCCAGCAGAGAGGAGATTCCACTCGTCCCAGTCACTTATGCCCGCATCCAGAGACGCGCCTGCAGTAAATCCGTCCCATAACGCCGAAATCGAGCTCTCCTCTACTGGATACTCGTAGCTAAAAATGACGTCGGGATTAACCTGCAGGGCGGCTCCTTCAGGTGGGTTTACGCCTGCCAGCTCTCCTCCCAGCTCATCCCGGGGATTTGGGGAGTAAGGAGTCGACCAGCGTAGTTTCTGCCAGACGCGTGTCTTCAGGGTTACCAGGGCGAAATATCTCGAGTTGTGCTGTCTGAGATTGTTAAACCGCGGGGTGTTTAAGTTGATAGAAGCACCCCCGTTCAAGATGCGGCCTAGTCTTAAGTCGAAGACTTGATCGATCAAGGCTTTGCTCAGGATAGCCTCTTCGTCTGGACATGTACAGCCATCTAAGTGCACTAGCAGAATCATCAAGGCATGAATAGGTTGAATGAGTCCCGGGACAAACCAATCTAAGCCCAGCGATCGCGAGAGGGTAGCGAGTCTGTGAAATTTCTCGAGAAACGAACGAGAAGTCCTGCGGTCATCGTCAGAAAACACCAGCAGAGCGGAACAAAATAGACATACTTAACAACTTCACTATGACAATCCATCCCCTTGAATAGATTCAGTTGCCAGAATCTCAGGCCAAGCATGCAGTACGCACGATCAATCAGCATCTGAAGATACACGCGCGCCCACTCGCTCTCATAGCCCTTGCCAACCATCTTCAGGAGGTTCTCGATAACACTACCGAAAGACATGATCTCATGCTGTTCGGGCTTCCGTTCATACCAGATCTGCATGCGGTGCGCCCACTCCCAGTGGCCCTGCATGGCGACCATCATCGGCGAGAGTTTGTTTTCCTCACTTCCTTCATCTGCGTCTCTCCATGTGATGGACGGTATCTTCGCGGTGTGACTTCCCGAGGAGATAATCGCGGGTAATCCGCTCGCGATTGTGGATTCTACGTCGAGAAACACGAGGTGCCACCACAGCCGTCGCTGGACGTCTCGATCTACATCGTTTCCCGTATTCTGGTCGACGTGCAGCCGCAAAGACTGCGCAAAGCGAATGGTGAGAGGCAGGAATCCAAACGCGGTGAACGGTGCAAGGTGGCCCGCTCGAAAGATGTTCATGATAAGAAGACCCTGGAGGAGCATTATGGAGCTCGGAGACTGCGTGACATAGTACGAGGAGAGGTCGAGAGCGCGTGTGAGCTCGTCGTAGAGTTCACAGAGGGCAGACGATTGGGCGCTGGTTCCTAGACCACTCGAATTGGTTACGCTGGTGTAGAGTATCGCCAAAACCAGAAGCAATAGCTCCGCAGATGTATTCGGCGAGAAATCATTCCAGAACTCCAAATATACCTTTCGCAACTTCGGGATATGGCAGACGGGAATCACATGGTGTGTGGTGAGAAGAAAAGACTCGAAGAGGGGTTGGCATCCGTCCTGCGAAGGCAGCTTGGTCCAGACGGAGGACATAAAAGCATTCCCGAGCGAGCTGATTGGGACGAAGGGATAATCTGATATCGACTTGGATGCGTGTATCTCATATGATATTACCGGCTTTTGCATCATCAGTATATCCGTCAATTACTTGTCGCCATATCATGAGTACCTGTGTTTCTCGAGACTCACCTGCTCGCCTGGACGCACCCTCGCTCTCTGCGGGCGTACAGAATGGTATATCTTGTGCTCCCTGCTGCTCAATGACCGATCTCCACGTCTCGGACGGCGGAGTTGATAATGTGCTGTCCTCCAGGTCGCGATCGCGATGTTGGACGAATTCGATAGTCGGGGTAGGCAAATTGGTATATTCGCACCTCCGGCCTCCTCTTAGGCATCGCATGCACGCAGGTCTCGAGCGATCGCATCGGACCTGTGGTAGAGGTCAGCCGCAGGTCCACGTTCAATATCGAGAGGAATGCTAACCCGGCGATCGCGACATGTTGTACACGTGGTAACCTGGCGCCGTCGTCGCGCCTCTGGGCCGAGGAAAGGCTTGCTCATCGAGACCGTCTTAGATGGATCGGCGGCTGTACATCTGATGCCGTGATACTGAAATATGCCGGCGATAGGTCGTGCGGCAGCTCGGTGTCACTTGCTGGCTCCCGGAAATTGCAATTGCAAAATATAAAGAACTTTGACCCGAAATGTGTAGTTGAAGAAACGAGGCCTTTCTTGCAAGAAGCATACGATCTGTAGTCTTCCTCGTGCTGAAGCTACGGCAGCCGCTAAGGGTCAACGACCAAAACCGTATTTACCAGACTAATACGTGGAAGCTTGTAATTCAAGTGACATAATTGGCTGTTACACCCTTCTAACGGACCCAAACTGTAATATTTGTAAAATACGATTTTTATCACTGCAACCATCTCGAATTTAAAACCATCCCTAACGCAACTTCCTATTCATCCGCTCAATTAACCAGCAAACCTGGGCGGCGCGCGTATCTTCGGTCCGTACGCAATTAGGATCCAGGGCACTATACTAAGAACGATTGCAATTTCGGACATGTATCAGTCTGTCTACGGCTTCGATCAGCAGCAGCAGGGCGCGACGTTCGCATTTGTGATTGTCGGCGCGATCATCTCCGCCGTCCTGAATATCACGTATGAACGGTACCGTAGTTGGAAGGAAATTTCGCATTCCACGCCCGAGCACTGACTGTATTTTCCTGCCATGGGAAATGGTCTTCTGCCAATTGGACTGTTCTGGTTCGTGTGAACGAGCAGGGAGGAGATCCATTAGATTGCGCCCACGCTAGCGGTGTGTTGTCTGACAATAGGCATATTTTCAATTATTCTTGCCGTGGTTAATTGCCTCGCCGACACTTTCCACCAGTACGCGAGCAGTGCCATGGCGGCGATGTCATTCTGTCGGAACATCGCAGGGGGTGTATTTGTAGGTTTCAAAATCATTCTTCCAGCGATTTATAGATCCTGCATGCCATGATTGATGGTGTTTAGATCATGTTCACACGCCAGATCTTCCAAGGCCTGGGCTGGGGAGGGGCTTCCAGCGTCGTACATGACCCAAAGGATGGCCCAAGCCAAGGCCATCGAGAGAGAGAAGAAAAATACTACAGTCTCGGTGAAGAGCAGAGAGAAGGGCAGGCAGAGTGAGGCCTGTACCATCTTGCGAATGCTCTGCCTTTCTACGTCCGCTTTGATGCGCCAGCGAATACGCTGTCGCTGCGTTTTGACTTTGAAATGGAGATTTTTCACCTGACACATTCGCATGAGCATTCACGCCGAAATGACCAGCGTCCTCACACGCCTGGTACCATTCGTTCAGCCGGTCAGCCTACTTCGTCAGGGTGATATTCACTCTCTTGTCTCTTTGAAGAACATCGCGAGCACAACCCCCGCAAGCTCCAGAGCGTTAACGTAGAACACCCAACGCGTGCTGAGAAATAAATCTGGAAACAAGGGCTCCGAGACCACAGCCGATTACTACAAAGATGGCGAAGAAAAATAGTCACGAGTCCCAGGCGGTCTCGCCGAGGTGCAAGTAGGTCGCAATACTACGTGATAGGGGTGGCATAGCAGCCGCCGGTGTAGGCAGTGAATGTGGTGGCGATACAGGAGAGCGCTATCAATGTAGACTTTTTCCCTTGGCTCCAGGCAAAGGGATCTATGAGGGAGGACAGATCTGGGGGTACCAAATCCTTTCCATCCTGCCCTGGGGAAAGGTTACGTGCGGTTGATGGGGGAAGATGGGTATCGAATGTCAGGCAGCGGCATGTGATATCGTTGCCAAAGCCGATATCGTCATCAGACTTGCCTCTTTCTGATACAGCTTCTTCACCCGTGCCCATCATATCTATCTATCTACTATACAATGTAGGTAGGTAGGTAAGTCGCTCATCACGGATCGTAGTAGGGTAGACTATAACAATCCCCATCCCAATCCTCCAGCGAACCTCGCACGACACCATTTAAAGCAGCAGGAAACTAAACCGAAGTAGGTCCCTCGCGCGAAGCATTTCAATTTAAGATCTTCGGCCCGATCAACCGGTTCCACAAATCTTAGCCTGACCCACGTGGCTCCCGCAGATGCCCCACCGTGCAGTCTGGTAGGTTTGACTAGTGGACCGATTACATGTGCTTTGCTTTGCTCTGCTTATTGTCGTCTTTGTTCAGCTTGTTAGTTCCTAATATTTTCCGTGCTACAGGCATGTTGATTTCCAGATGTGGTCTATACGACCCTGCTTGCAGCCACTACCGCATGAGGAAGGTTTCTCGTCGCGCGAGCCATATCTGGTTAGCAACTTCCCGTCTTGAGATGGACGAAGAAGGAGATTGAAAGGGTTTCATGGAAATGCCTTCAGTCTGTCAGGAGTGCAGGCCCCTCCGTTAAAGTTTTATTTGAATTATAAAACAGATCCTGGCCGTCGCTTAGGATTCTCGTGTCTACAACTATAGCTCTTCCTGAGTTCAGGCCCAGATCCTTAATAGTGCAGGGAAAAAGCAGCACAAAAAAAATGTATAAAAAGATGTCAGGCCTCCAGATCATTCAAACCCGCTCAAGCAAAAGGGTGGGCATCAGTGGTCTTACATATCTTGGACTTGAAGTCGGCTCTTTCCTTGGGCTACCTAAGTTATTATCGGTAAGACAACGATGTGATATATGGCAAGGGAATGGTGGTATCCGGCACCGGAATATCGACTTGATGCATGTTGAAGCTAACGTTGTGCCTTCATTGGATCTCGACTAACGTGTATCTTTTGGTAGATATTCTGCATCAGCTCTAGCAGCGAGCAAGGTTCTACAGTTGATCGTCGGTGCTTTCCTTTCTGTCTGGGCGACCTTTATACGAGAACCTTGGGACTTGGCCGGGGGAATTCAGTCTAAGTCCCATTGCACTGGCTCTCATCCCTGTTCCTTGGCTCTTCTTCAAATATGGGACGAGGCTGCGAATTAGATTCACTGTTACCTTCCGAGATACGTGATATGCAGTGGGATGTAGAGGAGCGGGACTCCATCTACGTATTGGATTTTGAATATTCTCCACTCAATGCTCGTTGCAGAAATACGCTGATAAATTAGCATGCCCATATAGTTAATAAGGTTTGCAGCTTTCAAATCCACGGGTGGAACCAGAGTATCTCGCCAATCCCTTTCTTGTGTAGCCTAGACATATATCAGCTGTTGAGGGATTATTCCCATGACCAGACGCATCTCCCACATGGTCATGCTCCCAGGCCACTAAATGCCTCAGGGTGCTCTACTCCGTATAACTGCCAGTGTACGGAGAATAGGGATTCTATACTCCGTCTAGGAATGATATAGGGATGACATGCGGATGGGGCATTTCCCGCAGAAAGACAGCGGCCTCTGATTGGCCCTTCTGGCGCTGCCCGAGGCCCATCTCGACGACGTCACCAGCGAAATTATGTAAGTTACGCATTAGGCTTAGCGGCGACATCGATCGGTGCACTCCCCTCCGTCCATTCGCGCCCTCTCTCGACCATGCACGGCCAAAGGGAAGTAAACTCTCTGGATAATACCTTTTCTTTAGTCCTTGACTATATGGAGCAGTCGCGACTCGCTCCAATTCCATCTGCGTCTGCTCTGCCGGTTCTCGACCACGAAGATCCGCCAGCCAACGGCTCTCCCCCGCAAGGTACGTGCACTGCAACACCTCTCGACATTCACGCTGCATACAATCGGCTATAGTGAGCAGTAAACTACGCGATATGGTATATTGCCAGTGGCTGCTCACAATGGCCAATTCATACTTCTGCGTTGTGTTCAAACTGCTGACCGTTCTTAGAAGCCGCCGCGTTATCTCTGACATCCTCGGCTAACCCACTCCCGAACCAGATCGCTCGACTATACTCGTGAGCGACACCATTGAACCGATTCCAGAGCGCATATTAAGCTTGTTCGAGCCATTACAGTCGACCCAGTGAAGAAGTTGCGGCTCGACAGAGTCTGGACATTGTTTGCTGTATTCCAACCCCGTACCATCACGCCGCGATTGTAGCCACTGCCCAAGAGCTTTCCGATCCCCCGTCTTCTTTCTTAGAAGGCACCGATTACTACAAGTCCAAGTCTTTATGACCGCGTGGGTTTAAAAGCCCGATCGAAGAACAATTGTGGGACGCCGAACGGTCATCTCGCTTTTTGAGATACCGCTTTGCGTTCCATCGGGTTCCCCAGCCCACACATACATACGAACATACGCACGCTGAGCATCCACCGAAAGCATCCAATCCGTCCAGCCTTGCTTTCAGTAGTCAACTGCTCGAGCGTCATATGGCCTAATTTCAATCGGCAGGTATGACTATGAACGACAGTTCCAGTCACGTTCGTCTTTCTCCGACCGCATCCACTCGAGCTGCATCTGCCGCCGCCATGTCGACGTCGAGCCCATGGGTGCTGGATACGAAAAAGCGAAATCGTCTACTTAAAAAATATCGCACGCAAGTGGCGTCAGCTACCTCGACAATTTGTGCTACCTTGTCTGTGGTACGGCATCCATTGCATTATTCCCTTTCTTTATGTTGATCTTGCTAATATGTCTTTCTGTTATAGACACCATTGGAAAATTTGAAGACTCGAATGCAAACGTATGTTTTACCAACAACTTGTGGAGCTTTTTATACAACAAGCGCTAACTTGAGTGGTAGCCACAATTTCCGAAATATTACTGAGTGTGCTAAGTACATATGGCGTACAGAGGGTTTCCGTGGTTACACTGCTGGTAGGGGATATCAATACATCCAGATTTATATTCGCAAATGATCTGACAGATGTGCAACTAGGTTTTCTTCCACCCCTTATGAGCGTCACCTTTGTACGAGTCATCAGCTTCAGCACGTATCAAAATGTCAAATACCGCATCTCCGACGAGTATGAGCGCATCACCGGCGTTTCACCTTTGGTTTACTACAATCAAACAGGTAGCATTCCTAGTCTGGCGACAATAAGTACCTTCACAATAGCGGGGATGTGCGCAGGTCTCGCTGCATCCCCATTTGCATGTGAGTCGACTTTTTCGATGTTTGGTATACTTTTTGAAAAACAAAGGATGGAAGCTTATTTACTTGCCAGGCCCGTTTGAACTGGCTAAAAATGTCGTCCAGACCTCGGTTTTAATGTCTTATCGATCTCAGGCCTCGCCAGATGCCGTGCGAGATCCTAATGTCCGCTCTCTACCCCGTCTAGGAACTATCCAGGCTTTTAGGAAGATTATCAATCGCCATGGTTTTCGCGGTCTATATACAGGTTATCACCTCCATGCTTTGCGCGACACAATTGGAACTGGGATGTATTTTGGGATTTATGAGACGGTCAAGCAACTCATTGCCAAAGAGATGGGCAAGCCAGCACAAACTCCATTCGGCCCTCCGATGGTAGCGGGTGCTCTGTGCGGGACAATACCTTGGCTTGTAGTAAGTTTAGCTTAACGGCGTACTGTCTAGCATGGCAGCCTTTTTTACTGACGTCCAACCTCTCAGACTTACTCCCTCGATACACGGAAAACGCGCGCTCAGAGTATTTTGCTGGGCCGAACGAAGGAAATCGGCGAAGCTTCAGTTGCCGTAGCAAGGTCCAGCATGTACAAGGGTCTATCGGTGTCACTGATGCGAACCAGTCTCCAGAACATGATTCTCTTCAGTCTTTTCGAGTATACGAAGACGCATATAAATAACCTTGAGACATGAACTATGGATGTCTAGGTAAACCAAATTATGAACCATCGAGCTAGCTAGCTAGCTAGGGACACGGCGGAGGTGGAATATCCAACCGTTTTCCTTTTGTCAGAGGTCGATTTCATCAATTATTATTTTTTTGTTCATTTTCGAGAAAACTTTCCAGCGGAAATATATGTATGTGCACCATTCATTTGTGCACACAAGGGACAAAACAGTTACTGTTTGCTGCATACACCTTTTGTATCATCTATCTCTTCCATACGACACGATTGCTTGGTCGGTCGCATTAGCATTGGCACAGTAAGAACAAGCAAGTTCAAATATGTACAATTCACACAGCAATGATACCTACTTTTTGCATGAAGCTAGAGTCAAATAAACCTATATGTAAAGGTAAATATGTACAGAGTACTCCGTATGTAGATGCATCCGTGGATGCCTGAGTCCGCCAACCCCACTAGATCGATAATGTAGCCGACGTCATTCCCGCTTCCCGATCTGTTGCCAGGTCAATCCACCATAAATACATCGCCAACACAGAAAAGTTCACCTGCCGGCGCCTCGACGTCAATTTCGACTGTTGGATCTTTGTACAAGGTTGTGTTTGGTTTTATGACAAACACTATAAGCTAACATGACATCGTGAGTTTGAGAAACAAAGAGATACCATGATCCAACTGTTTTGTTTGTTTTTTTTTCTCTTCTGACCTCCGTATCTGCCTAGAAGCAACATCGTCCAACTGCCATTCCGGCGCACCCTTCCAGTGTCTCTCTCAGATGCGATCACGCAGTACATCTCTTCGAAATATGACCAACGGCCGGATATGTTTGCGGATGATCTGCTCATTCTCGATCGACTGCGCGCGGAGGCTGTGAACGTGCAGGAACCCCATGTCAGTGGGGTTAGTAGGCTGGTCACTTATGCCGCACAGCTGAAATGGCTGGGAGGGAAGTTTCCGGTTGATGTATGTATTCTTGACGGCCTAAACGATGATATTATATACGAGAATGTAATGGGATTGACGAGTAAACAGGTCGGTGTCGATTTTTCTTGGTATCCCGCTTTCGGCTTTAATACTTCGAGACCGAGTGAGTTTCACCCTCGCCCCATGATATGGACAGTAGAGATAGAAGAAGAAAAAGAACACGGCTAATCCACGATTTTTAATCATATAGTCGTGCAGAATAATCTGCGATTTGAGCTCGCAAACATATTATTCAACCTTGCCGCGCTGTATTCACAACTCGCCTACTCTCTCAACAGGACTACGACCGACGGATTGAAGCAGGCATGCAACTATTTCTCGCAAGGAGCAGGAGTTCTCTCCCACCTCCGAAAGGATATTATCCCAGACCTTCGCGCATCACCCCCGGAAGATATGGATGAAATGACATTGCAGAGTCTCGAAGAGCTCATGCTAGCACAAGCGCAAGAATGCTTCTGGCAAAAAGCCGTAAAGGACGGTCTTAAGGACGCATCAATAGCGCGGTTAGCTGCTAAAGTGTGCGACTTTTATGCTGATGCTGGGGACTATGCGGTGAAATCAAACGCTATTAGTACCGACTGGATCCATCATATGTCAGCCAAACATCATCATTTCGCGGCAGCAGCCCAGTACCGACAGTCTTTGGATTGCCTAGACAAGAGGAAATACGGAGAAGAAGTCGCGCGGCTAAGAGATAGTCTGAAATGCGTGGATGAGGCGCTCAAGGAAACCAAATGGATTAACCGGGTGGTTTTAGGCGATTTGAACGGCTTGAAGAACCGAGTCACTGAAGATCTAAAGCGCGCCGAGAAGGATAACGATGTCATTTATCTTATGCCGGTACCTCCAAAGTCGGAATTGAAGCCCATTGACCGTGCCGCTATGGTGTCCGCAAAGGCTCCCTCGCAAGTGACCGATGCCATTTCCCTGCTTGGGGACAATGGCCCGCTTGGTCAGCCATTGCTTGCAAAATTGGTGCCGTACGCAGTTCACATTGCCGCCAGTATATACTCGGATCGTCGTGACCGACTAGTCAATGAGACGATCATCGGAGAACTGGAATCGATGACGGATCAGTTGCGAGAGTTAGTTCCATCTCTTTCACCACTAGCATTTCTGATTTTATAGAAAATAAGAAAGAAAACCATGCTGATATATATTTCTAGTCTCTTGCAATCACTTAACTTGCCAGGTTCTTTGCAAGCTCTGGAAAAACCACTCGGCATACCACCTACTCTTGTCTCTCATGCGGAAGAACTTCGCCAACAGGATGGTCTGACTCGCCTTCGTCGCTCTCTGGAAGACACGGCTCAGGTCAAAAATAACGACAAAGCACTGTACACCGAGGGCGTTGACCTTTTATCGGCAGAAAAGGAGGAAGATGAGAGAGCTCGCGCAAAGTATGGAACGGACAGATGGAACAGAGAGCCATCTGACACCGCCGGGAAAAAAGTGTATCAGTCGGCGTCTGATATCAACGGATACTTCATGTCTGCGCAAAGCACCGATGAGCTGATTCAGGGGAAACTGCGAGATGCAGAGAAGGTTTTAAGGATTTTGACGGGCACAAATCGTGACCTTGAGTCATACGTGCCTAGTAGTCGCCGGGCTGCCATCACGCCTGAATTGGAGAGGGAATCCAGTAGGTTGAGGAGCTGTCTCAATGAGGTGAATAGGCTTGAGAATCGACGGAAGCGTCGTATACAAGTGTTGAAAGAAAAGGCTCGCTCGGATGATATTAGTGAGTTTGCACTTACCTTCATTTCTCTTTCTATAAGAAAATGTATGAGATTTCATCTAACTCGACTTTCCCTCACTAGATCCTGCACTTCTCAAAGAAACAGGAAAGCTTGAAAGAGAATTCCCCATGCAACCCATCGAGGCAAGTCAATTTGAGGGTCTCTTCGAAGAACAGCTCCATCTGTATGACTCCGATCTGGGCATGCTTACGCAAGAGCGCAATGAACAAGATCAACTCGAGACTCAAGTCCGAGAAGCGAACAACAACTTCAGCCGAGCACGACGCGGCGACACATCGAGCAAAGAACGTGAAAAGGCGTTGCAGGAATTGGAAAACGGATACGCAAAGTACAAGGAGCTCATCGGCAATATTGAAGTTGGGCGGAAATTTTACAACGATTTGGCGAAGATCGTGGGCCGGTTTAGGGATGATTGCAAGTCCTTTGTGCATCAACGACGAATGGAAGCAGGTCAATTAGAGAAGTATGTTTAGACTCCCCTCTTCTTCCCTTCAAAGTAACGGGAAGGGATATACTAACGGTAATATAGTGACATTACCAGTGCAGCGGCAATGGCATCACTAAATATATCCTCACATCGTCCGATACAGCTACCACCACAACCGCAACTCCAGCAGCAGCCGCAACAGCAACAGCCTCTAACTGCGCCACAGCCCACAAGAGCAAATGCGGCACCGCCCCCGGTGGCAAGCGGAGGTGCTATCTGGTCTCCGGATATGGGTATTCGTTTTGGAGGACCATTGCCTGCGCCGGGGACCACGCAGCCAGGACGGCCGGGTGATCACCAGAATAAACCTGCAAATCCTGGGGCTTGGGATCCCAGTAAGGGAGTGAGGTTTTCTTAGTGAAACTTCAGCATAGAGCCCTGGTGCTTTGATATCCAGTGAAGAATTCGTTGTATATACATGATAGAGAAAAAATATGGTAGTTAGGTATGCTGAGGTTGTGGGTATAATTGCTGAGCGTTATATACATATAAATACAGTTTTTTTTTTTTGGAGAGAAAGAAAAGATATGGTTTCATCTAAACCACCAATTAACCTATACAAACCGAAAATAATGAGTATCAGTATTTAGTATATCCAAATCCAGAAAGAAAGAAAAGACCTACCGACGCAGTGATGCCCTCACCAACACCTTTGATGCTATGCCACCATCCCTTTGGAATGAATAGGGTATCACCTCGTTCAAGGATAACATCATACCCTGCTTGATTCTGTGCATCGGTCGACGACGAAGAGGATGAATCACCCCAAACAGCCCTTTCAAGCAAGAACCTCTCAGAGCCTTGCATCATCTCATTCCCTCTAAAGGTCGCCGAGAAACCATCATCCGTTTTCGTATTCATCATTTCTTGTTGTACGTGTGCAAAAACCTGCAGGCCTGCAGACGGTGACAGGAGACGCACATGCTTCACACCGGCCAATTGAACAAATAAATTCGGGTTTGGGTCCTTGTGGAGTGGTGTATATGTTGGCGGTGCGCCGATCCATAGATTCGTCGCATATACATCGTTCTTGCCTGTTTGGCTGACGAGGGAGGGCGTGGGATGGAAGTCAGATTGGAGTTGGGGTGGTAAATCTTCGAGATGGCATTGGGCGAGGTATATTTGTGTATTATTATTGGTATTGTTGGGGTTCATATTTGGGTTGGTGGGTGCTCCTTTTTGTCGTTCAGCGGCAGCAGTCCAGTCGAGGAACATTGACAATGGTGCTTGGAAACGATCGAATTGGGTATTATCGATGTAGGCATCATGACCATCATTGCTTTCTTCGGCTTTCGAAGAAGAGCTAGTTAGTTCTAGCGGTACTAAAACATCGCCGTATTTCGAGATATAGTCGTAGTTGAGTTGCACCTGGACTCCCTTCTTTTCATCATGACTATGATTGGAAGCCGCTTCCAAAAACCACTTGCTATAAGCTGGGAGCTTCAGACACAGATCCGCAGAGTGTAGCACCGCCGGTTTCTCAGCTTGGAAGTATGCTTGTCGGAAATGATCTATGTTTTCGTCTGCGAGGACATCGGGAGACGTGTATCTGATGGTGGATGCATTGCGCCTGGCATTAATGCAAGTCAAGTTCTTGAGGCATGTCTGAGGTAGTCGAATTGCCTGGTAACCTATCCTTCTAGATAATGTCCATATCTGCGTCTGTGGTACTCTCATGCTGGATATTTATCGTTCAATATCAGAATCAAGATTGACGCACGCTGATTGCCTGGATTCGTTGCCTTGAAATTAAGGAGCCGTTAGTGTTCCCTGTTAGGCTTAGCTCCGTTCATACCGGCCTCCCCGCACTGCCGGATTTCTAAGGCTCCCACACAAGTTCGCCCATTAATTCCGCACTCCAATCCGCAGTGTTTGGGATCTCCCCGGCTACCTACAAGCTTTGTACCCATGCAAGGTATCTTAGAGGATGGATTCTGAGTCTCCCCATCCAAACGGAAGCTCTCCGCAAGTCTCTGGTACTCCACCGACCGGCAACGCCAAAAGAAGAGCGGAACCAAATAGCGGAACACAGACGCGCGCAAAGCGGAATCGCTACATCTCCATTGCTTGGTATATCTGAACCCCTAAAATAGATACATGGTATCTAACGGACATCTCCAGTAACGAATGCAAGCGCCGGAAGATTAAATGCAATGGCCAGGTGCCGTGCCAGCGGTGCGGGCATCTCAATCTCGAATGTCAGTGCATTAGCATATACCAGTCGCACTATGTATACTATCATATATTTCCCTGCTGACCTTATGCCCATTAGGTCTCTATGCTCCAAACTGCTGCAATGGAAATTTCAAGGACTCTGAGTTAGTGCTCCTACTAGCATCACCTTAATAAGCTTGCTAACGCTAGTCTAGAGAATTTCGGTCAATGAAAGAGCAGATCAGCACCCTTCAAGATCAAGTTAATACTTTGTTTACAAAACTGAATGAATTGAGTTCTTATGAAACACCACTTGACGCGGTACCATTTGGCTCATTTCCCAACGAACGATCTCGCACCGGTCCTGTCTCAGAGCAGCCTTCGGCGCCCAGTCCGCCGCAAGCGAGACATCCCCAATTTCACGGTCCAACGAGCTCAGCTTTTAATTTTGATGTAGCTCAATTGAGTCTTCGCGATATGGGCCTGGCCTCGAATGAGAATCCAATTCACGACGATCTGTCTCCAAATCCAGCTCCAGCTGAGTCAACGCAGCCCAATCCCAGACACGCAGCTTCAACTCGTTTGCCTGCAATTCATCCTACTAAGGATCCCATATGGTCTATTAATCGGGAGGAGGCAATCCGTCTATGCAGAGTGTATGAAGAAGAGATCGGTCTGATGTATCCTTTTGTCAACATCAACAAGATCATTTCACAGACAAATCTTTTGTACAAATTTCTCGAGGCAGCAACACGGACTGGTTTTGCGCAGACCCAAATGCCAGGTTCAGATAGTCTTCAGGATGAGGATTCGCTCAATCTCAAAATTATTCTGGCCACAACCCTTGTACTTGAAGGAGGAGGCCAGAGTGAGCTAGGACGGCAGCTCTTCGAGACTGTCAAGCCGATCTATCACGTCAAATCACTGGAGCCTGCAAGTGTTAAGTCAATACAATTTTCCTCGGTCATGGTTAGTAGTGAATCTTTCCATCTTTTCCCCCTTCTTATTCTCTGTTTCCCTCTATGTTAACGCTCGTCCTTCTAGGCCATGTACCATTTCCACACTGATAACGAGCTTGCGTCCTATCGCATTATCGGCCCGACTGCTCGGGCATGTTTCGAGCTTGGATTACATCGCTGGGATGCAGTGACGAAGGCCTTCCCAGTCGAAGAAGACCGGGCACAGGCCATTCGACTGTTTTGGTCAATTTATAATCTTGATCGACGACTCAGCTTTGGAACAGGCTTGCCCTTTGTAATTCAAGACAATGATATCGACCCAAACCTCCCAGAGCCTGTAAGGAACCCATTTCAGGAGAATACAAATACATAATTGGGTGAAAGTGTTGACGAATTGAACAGGATGATTCCCGGCCCTACTCAAAGAGCATGATTGCATATGACCGCCTCGGGTCAAAAGTATGGTATTCTGGTGTGAATTACGACGGCTCCACTGAAGTCAATAGGGAGGAAATTAGCTTCCTAGATTATCAGGTCTGCCAGTGGTACAAGAATACACCGGAGAATATCAAGGTCTCAGCCGATTCCCCCAGTAACGGCAGCACTACCAATCGGGGATTTCAACGACTACGGGTGCTGTTATACCTTCGAATGAACCATCTTCGCATTCTTATCTACAGACCGGTCTTGCATTCATCTTCTAGCATCGTTGAAAACCAAGTGCATGCCCGGACGGTAGTTGACATCTCCAGAGACACAATCCGAGTCCTGGCCAGACTCGACCAGACGTCAGACATCTACAAGACGCAACAGATAACGTTTAATTACTTCTTGGTGGCTGCGCTTGCTGTCCTATTCCTTGCAGTTTGCCATTCCCCTGGCGAATTCAGCCGTCAGGTGCGAGACGAATTCTACTTGGCACTTGACCTTGTAAGCGGCTTCAGTGCCGATTCCCACATCTCGAGAAGATTATGGAATACGATAAAGGGACTGCGTAGGATTGCTGAGAAGCTTGGAGTCTTTGGGCACAACACTGGAGCCGACGCTCGTGATCCTCACTCAAGCGCAGCTGTTGCAATGGCCGGTCTAGCCGGGCATCCCATTGAGGGCATTTCGGTGTATGGGACAACAGCAACATCGCCATCACTAGGAACGATGCCCGAGCTTGGACACAGTCCTATGAACGGCCTCCAAATCAGCCATGAATTGACGAATCTGTTCGAAGCCGTTGGAGGCCCCAGTCCTTTCGGGGCAGACAATCTCAATGGTTTTATGTCTAATGACGGTGACTTGCAAAATTCCGGCGAAGGCTTAGCTGGTGTTCTTAGTAGTGATGCTGAATTCTCGCGCATGCTGAGTGGTCTGATATGAAATGAAAACAACCATGTTATAATAGTATCCTCTGACTTGGATGAATAAAATAACATAAGAATGTAAGAGTAATTGTATGATGGCTAATCATTATGCCGATCTGTAGATAAGATCTTATCGCCGTCCTTAGCGAAACTGAGATCGCGGCAAGTCACGTGATTCTATCACAGCTGCGGCGACTGCAACCCACAAGCCTCAGCGATACGGACGGCGCGACTACAACCCAACCCGTTTTCTGTCCCTCACACCCATCCCAAGCTGCACTCGCCATGACAATATACGCATGAGATTTATCGAATTTTTGTGGCCATTGAAACCACACACTGTTTTAACCCAGGACCGCAGCATCAGCATTCTTTAGCCAAAGCGCACGCCTTGCTTGTTTTTCCCACTACCCCGCCATCCCCAACCCATTTTCGTGCGATCCAGAAAGCTCAACGGTCGCAAGCATTCTCTTCCTAGTATATTTCTATCTCTATTTTTCTCATACTACGACTTCCAATCATTGTTTACGGGCTCAGATGAACTGTGGAGTATTGTTATTCGTGAAGAACTAGTAGCGGAACATCATCCCCGACACTACCAACGGTCCGGCAATACTGACAAGCAAATTTTGTTGTGTTTTGCTTTAAACGCTCGCTAGCTTCGAAGTTGCTATTTCTCTATTCGCTGGGATTTCAACCCGTGATATCGATTCATCATTTGCGAGGTGCAGCAGCGATAAACGCCATTTTATATGAGCAACTACTAGAATAAGTTTATTTACTGGTTCATATATTGTCACCAGCTCGACTCAAAACATCTCGACAACGTGTCTGGAGAAACAGCGCAAACACTGGCCGAGGGCCTTGAAAGGCTGGACTTAAGTTCGTTATCCACGTCCACCTTCTCGCCCGACTCTGGTTCTTTCAATATGTCGTCTTCCGAGGGGGCCCCGGAGTCATGGATATCGTCATTCTGCTCACTCATGGGTCATGAGTACTTCGCTGAGGTGTCGGAGGATTTTATCGAGGACGATTTCAACTTGACGGGCTTGCAATCTCAGGTCCCCATGTACAAAGAAGCGTTGGAAATGATCCTTGACGTTGAGCCCGAGGATGACGAGGATGAGGAAGAGGAAGAGGAGGAAGAAGAGGACGAGGACGAGATATTAGGTGACGAGAAACCGATTGGTTATCGCAGAGCAGGTGATCGACGACATATGCGGGTGGCTAGTGATCTCAGTATGATTGAGAGCTCGGCCGAGTTGCTGTACGGATTAATCCATCAACGATACATCACATCGCGAACTGGCATTCAGCAGATGCTGGAAAAATATGAAGTGCATCATTTTGGAGTCTGTCCGCGAGTTAATTGCCACGGATGCAAAGTCCTTCCTGTTGGCCGTACCGATACCCCCGGTCAGGAGACGGTCAAATTATTCTGTCCTAGCTGTTACGATATTTATACGCCGCCAAACAGCCGGTTTCAGTCGGTGGATGGAGCGTTCTTCGGGACGACATTTGGGTGTTTGTTCTTCATGACCTTTCCAGAGTTCGATGTCGGGGGAAATAGGGCAGAAAGCGTTCTGTCGCCAGCTTCACTCGGTGCCGGTAATAACTCCAATAGCCAATCGCGATCGTCTTCTCTCAATAACACATCAGTTGCGCTGACAACAGCCTCCCCAACTATAGAACAACCATTGACGAATCAACCAGCTCAAATTAACGGGTTATTGACATCTAATTTTGCGCCGGGTCTAGGATTTAGCAAAATTTATGAGCCTCGTATCTATGGGTTTCGAGTTTCAGAACGCGCCAAGTCGGGCCCGCGGATGCAGTGGCTACGCATGAAGCCGAGGGATATTAACGAACTTGATGAATCAGCGATATACCAAGCAAATCGCGGGGATGAGGAAGGATTTGACGATGGTGATACTGAAATGGGATCAGCAGCAGCAGCATCTCAACAGTCTGCAATTGGCATGAGGAGGAAAGCGCCCATGAGAAAACGCCGGCATCTCCCTCCTGGCCATTCAGATCAAACCTCGATTAAGAACGGGGAAGGTGGTTAGTTAGTTAATAAAACCCCAGGGGCGTTCCTGTTTTTTGTGGAGTCAATTATTGTGTGTTTATTTTTACCACCACCCCCTTTTCACTTTGCTTTCTATTCAAAAAGGAAACCCACTAGTGGCATGGGCTTTGTTTATTTTCCTTTCTTTCGTCTCTTTGTTAGGTTTGTTCTTAGTAGCGCACCACTTGTGGCAGCATTTCGTCTTTTGAAATATTGTCTCCTTTTTCCCTTGTTTATGTCAATTTAATTATGCAGGGAGCTTGGTGTTGGTTGAAAGAAGGGTGTTTGTCATTCAAATGTACCATGAGAGGGCAGTGCATGAATGTTTCTTTGCCCTAAGCTCCAAGTTGTGGATATGTACATTACTACATATATCAGCACACGCAAGGTTAAGGGCTGAGTTACTTAGTCTCATTGGAGATGATAGAAAGATCTTTTCTTAGATTAAAGTGCTATGTATAGGGCTAGGAACGTACACATAGGTTGCCATCCAGTCTATCAACCAGCCCCAGCAGACTAAGTATGCATGTACATAAAGCATGGAGTCCTACGACGCACTTGAAGGTCAGACATTTGAAACCAAAGAACATTCCAGGTCGTCTTCTGCTCTCCATAATCTCTAACTATAGAAAAGTTCTACGCAAACATCCTCAGCCATAGGAATTAGAAGCCTCATAAGATTTAAGCATGTCTTAGCTTCGATACCCGCTGTATACCAAGTTGCTCCGTCGTCCGAATAAAGCTCAACCTTATCGTTTTATATCGGTTAAGCCTTTCTTTAAGCCTATTTAGGGATAGAGTCCACCAATGTCAAAATTAGAAGGCGGTTGCAGTGAAAATAGTGCTTATTCTGTAGTATAAATAATATATAGTTAATATTAGACTATTAGTTACAGACTTACAGTATGCTTCTGGGCTCCTTGTAGAACGTGGCAATAAGGACCAATAGGGTGGGTACGTATTCACTAATGTGGAGACAGTGCTGCACTTAATATAGCTAAGCCTCGGCATTCGGCTACCGACGCGGTGGCTGCGTCATTCTAACCCTATTCCGCCTATTTACCTACTCCGTACTAGCAGCGACGCTAGTACTGTACGTTAAAATTACCTACCTTTTTTAAGTAAATACTAAATAGCCTTGGAAAAGTAAAGGTCGTACTCCGTATTGTAAGTTTCTTTTTAAAGTTGTGAATTAACATAACGGATATTCGGAATTAGACGTTCCGGGAATAAACAAAAAAAGTGTGATACCGCTACGCCCGACCTGCTGGATTAGGCTTAGTTCGCGCTATACCTTCACATTCTCTCTGGGTCTCAGCCCTACAAATTGTTCTCGTTGACTCCATATCGGCCACTATTGTCCAATTAAAAACAGGTCTGATGGAAATAAGGGAGAGAAAGGAAGGGCCTCGAAGTGAGCTTATGCAGACACACTTGACTAGTAAGAGACATTTACAATGATTATTACATGGTCGTCTCGTACGTGCGTACGGAGAATACTAACTAATGCACTTGCTCTAGGCACCGTAGAATGCCCTGTACTTCCGTACGGCGGTACGCCGTACAAGGTTATTATCTTAGTATCCATTAGCTTGGTACGGAATTGTTCCGTGTCAATATGTGGGAGAAGTACTAGTCAATCTGGCTTCAAGTGACAAATACCGAGTATTATTGATAGAGTGGCGTATGAAATAAGAATTGTAACCCTTGCAGGGCTTGCATGCTTTGAAAATCTTCGAGATAGTACGTATTACATGATTAACTAATAATTATTAATCATTCAAGATACCACTGAAAAGTCTTGGAAGGGCGATGATTAGTTACTGCATGGAGTAATACTAATGAATAAGGGTCTGACGGCAGCACTGGGCAGGGATGTGCAGGATTTTTCAAGTTAACTAACTGGGGTCTGTTCCAGTCAGAAGAATGTACGTTGTTATGTATTCTACGTAGTACGGAGTATGATTTGACAAATTAGACTAAATTGGGCTAGTAGTTGTCGCTAACTTCGATTGGTTTCAGCAAGCGAGATGATATACTATACTAACTATAAGTTATTAGACTATAACTAGGCATGTACGTAAACCTGAATAAACACCGCACGAGAGTGTATTCTTCCACTTACCTAGGTACCTTGGTGGCGAACTTGGTGTAGTATGTGTATAATTTATATGTAACATACCTCTATCATCAACTGCCAGCATATATTCAATATATTATTATATACTCAGATATAGACAAGGTATAAGTTTTTTATAGAAACAAGTACACCACATGGTAGTATCCTTCTGATGTTGATCTCAGATCCTCTACATATGTAATTTTATACACCTCCAAGTTCCAAGGTTATTCCGTACACCCTACGCCATAGTGACGAGAGTAGATAAGTGACGATCGTCAGGACGTTCAAGCTAGATGTGATGGATGTTTCAATCTTGACATAACTAGAGTCTAGTGTGTATTATATTCGCTACTACTAGGACATCGATTGGCTGGTTAACCGACTACATGGCACTGGCACTAACCAACTATTGTTTAGTTTAAATTTATATACATCCTAGCCTTCTGCGTCGTGATTATTTTCGACCTTATACCAAAAGGGGTTTGGTTAAATCACTCGTCAGGCCATTAAAAACAAATGCTTCATTTACATGTGGCAATTGTCGACTGGGCGTTAATTGGCTATAATTACCGCTGTATATAGTAAAATTTTGGCTTCATTGCTAGATACTCGCAGGTATATATATATATATATATCAAGTTCAAGTTATTGCCCAAGATGAAGTCATTATAACTGCTGTTTTCATAGCTGTGAGTAGTAGTATTACGAGTAACGAAGGTACCTTAACCGGTGATTTTCAATACATACGTATGGCAATTTATAGAGTGGCAACATTCAACATAGACCCAGATCAAAAACGGCAAATAGTAATACCTCACCCCTCAGATGAGGGGGCAAAATGAATCAATGTGCCGATGATTATTACCTATGTAATTAGGGCCTTCACCTAGTGCAGCACCTCTGGCTAGCGGCGCTGATCAGGCATTTTCCTGACTCCTGACTCGAGTCTTAGCTATCATTAGACTGAAATTGAGCCTGACTCTATAAACTTAAAAAGAGTACGGACATTAGCCCGAGTATTAGAGTGGAAATTGATCGAGTATAGTACGTGCTACGGAATTACTCCGTACATAACATAGATAACATATATATTCGTAGTACGGAGTAAAAACGCTACAATTAAACACTCAAATCAGTTAAACATGCAAACCTTGGATTGATACAACTTGCTAATGTCCAATAGCTCGTCTGCAGCAGGTTTTTCATCTTTGAAACGCCAAACTGCATATAATTGTAAGGATGGTTCATCTGCATGCATTAGTTTAAATTCTAGAAATGCACCAGCCTACATTACTGGAGAAGCTTGCAGGCGAAACGTGGGCGATTGACGGTGTTCCTAATTTGGAAATTTCGGAAGCATGGATCCTTGTTCGCTCTGGCCTGGCTTCAAAGTGCTCGTGAAGATTCTTGATATATATCTCCAACTACGGAATACACCGTACTGTTTATGCAAGGCAACGTTATCAAGCAACTCATAAGCAACTAGTTGAAAAGTGTAGGAATCCATAGCAGGCAAAACGCGGTTTTATCGGGCGGGGAGTTTATGTCCACAAAATGTACGTACAATTTTGAGTCTATTTTCCATGTCGCCCCTAACTACTACAGTGCCAAGTGACTCTGATGATGTGGTCCTTGTGATCATCGATGTAGAAAACTGTCAAGTTCAACAGACTCAATAATACTAATGATACTTTATTGATATCCATACTCCGTAGTGAGGCGGGGATTGAATTCCGTTCCACATTTCTTTGCAGTCAGCAGTTAATTTTTCAAGCTGCGTACTAATAACTACGCCGTAGTCGTACTAGTGAGTGGACAAGATAGCAGCTGGTATTAGGCATAGTGTGTTATACTAGGTTCTCCGTGGAAATAAGCCATAAAGCCGAGCCAGGGAGCTAAGCAAGGCTGGGGCTGACTGCATAGCCATACAGTGTATCCGTAGTACATTGAAGGGCTGAAAAGCTGAGCGAAAACAAACAGGAAGTTTTTTTAAAAAAATAGAATAGAATAAACGTAGACCGGTTACAAGCAGCTGACAGTTCACATCGTCAGCGTCTATTTTAAATAGTTTTACCATGCCAAAGCTTGCAACAGCGTACTCCGTATTAATTACTGGTTAGGTAGCTCGTTCTCGCTCCGGCTTGCTATATCCGTCCAACATAGAAAATGATCCGCGGAACCCGGGCCAAATTTTAATTGTCACAGCCATACTCAAAATAGACCCAATTAAGGCGTACCGCTATGGATGGGACCCTGTTCGATTTCTGCACCGTTTGGCTCTTTGCTAGTGTTTACTATGGGTCTAGAGGCTAGTCCCAAGGAAGCAGAAGCTGAGCCTGCACGCACGTGTACGGCCCGGTTACGGTGATTACATTACACTATAGACTACTATTAGGTTAGGCGAAGTAGATACTTACCTTACTGCTAGCCTACGTACATGTAATCGAGGTGTGTATACATTGTTATATAACCTTGCTTGGCCCTCTCTGTCAGCTTATATCTTCCAGCCTGCAGCATCCATCCATCCATCCACCCATCCATCCATACTCTCGGGCCGTATATATAGAGTGCCAGCACTTGGCTTCAAAAGAAAAGTCATACATCAAAGTCCGGATTCTCTATTCCACTGATAAAATGACCACCATGAGCCAACATATCCCTTACAGCTATTCATACCCTACCACTACCGCCACCACCACGAATAGCATGGCTGTTGCAGCACCGAGTTACCCGACGCATCATGGCACTAGCAGCGCCTTCAGTGATAATGCCAATCCCAACGAAGACTGGACCAAGATCTCAGATTTGGCAGAGAGACGTCGGATTCAAAATCGAATCGCTCAGCGTAACTACCGTGAGTATAAACATCCATTAAAAAAGCCGGAAGACGTAGCTCTAACTAATAGTCAATAGGCAAGAAGCTCAAGCGCCGTCTCGAAGAGCTTGAGCGCAGAGGGACATCAGAATCTGCATCGCCAGAACAGCCTCATGCAGAAATAGAAGCCAAACAACAGGCTGCTAAGAAGTCACCTCGTCCGGCAAACAATAGGAAGGCGAGATCATCAAGATCGAGCTGGAGCTCGTCTCAGGATCATCTGAACCTACAGCAACAGCATGGCGCCTACAGTTCTGTTTCCGAAGAGCGTTCTGGCGGCGACGGTGATTTTTTCTACAGCCCATATCCAGAGGCATACGGTCATCTCAATGCCTATCCATCGGCACCACCTCCTTATCATCATCAGCAGCATCTAAACGCATATCAAACATCCCCGCAATCTCATTACGGCGAGCTGCCAGGGCCGCTGCCTAATCACCATCTTTCTGACGACGCTGCTCTCAATCCTCTGTGCATCAGCTACGCTTCAATCACTGGTCTAGATATGCCGGCTCCTCAATACCCGCACTATAATCCTCAATTACAGGTACATCTTTCCCCCCCCCCCCCCTTCGTCTGCCTCTTGACGTCTCGCCAGTGAAAAACAGAGAGAGAAATATTCTAACAAGACCTTTTATAAAAAGCTGACCGACAACAACAGTCACCGCCACTTACCAATCCCTACTCAGACGGCTACTCCACGTCATCTCCCCCAGGGTCGCTCAGTGAACAATATCCGCTAACTCCGGAACCAGCGCGGTTGACTCCGGATCATGTAGAGTTTTATTAGAAAGTGACTCTTTTCTTTTCTTTCTTTTTTGTTTTCAAGGTCTTTGGTGGGTGCTCTTAGATGATGCGGAAATACGGACTAGCATGTGAAGGCGTTATTCATTGTGACTTGGGGCAGACAGTGTAGCATTTTCTTTGACAGACCATTCATTCTAGCAATCAATTTTTTTTTAAACTTTCGAGCTCTTTGAATGTATTACGACTACATTACCCTAATTTCCTGTAGACTACAGTAGCATGATCAATCTACGACGTAGCATATATTGCTACAGATTCAGCTTTCAGCTGCTCGATTCTGATTGCATATTACGTAGTGAGAATTTAGTTGCAGTTGTGGATATTGAACAACGTTTATGCTTAAATGAAATCAGAAAAAAGCGCACTAGCCGACTGCCTACATACTCGGTAGTCACTACCAGAATGTACGTACGAGGAAATTGGAATTAGAATAATTTCGCTGCGGAGTTCTTAATGATAATTCCGCAGCTGTCTCGGCACGTCCGTGGTGGAGTCTGGACACTGGAATGTCTTGGGTTTCTCGATTGGATTCATCATCCATTCTCTAGGTATCCTGGACCACAGACTCGACTGACTGCGCAACATCTAAAAATACGTCTATAGAAGTACAGCCGCACTGTACTATTGTCTGACGTGATATCTTTACCAAGCTTACCAGCATAGGGCAGGTGATTTCGACACATCTATAATAATAGCACGTATAAATAGATTTTAGCCAATAAAGTAATAAAATAGCATCTCCATAAAAAACCCGCGGAATGAGCCCGCCCAGCTTACATGTACATATGTAATATTACATAGTATTAATCTAGATGCGTAGAAACGCACTATTCAGCCCATCCACCCCCACAAAAGCCTCAAGGTAAAGGCCATAGAGAGCATACAGACCGAACAGACCAATGGACGTCAACTAATTAACAAGAACCCACATTTTGCCGAGCGTCGGTAGTAGAGCCGGTGGCACTTGGGCGTACTACTACGCACCGTACCGATCGACTTTTCCGCGCTAGTACTACGGTGGAATGATGGATGTAGTATTTGAGTACTACTACCGTCTACGTGCACGGTACTCCATAGTCTACGCCGGACGGAATTCAGGTTTATGCAGTACCGGACTCCGTGCCTCTATACAATGTACACTTTACGCGGTCGGACTTCGGCATACGTTCGTATTACGGGGTGGACTCACGCCGTACGGGTAGCCACTAATATAATTAACTACATACTATGTTCGGAATAGTGCACATACCCTATACGGAGTAGTGCATTTAAACTTAGGGATTATATACGTGCACACCCCCATTTTATACATCCACACTTCTCTAACCCAATTAGGAAATAGAAATTATACATCCACACCCCTCTAACCTAATTAGGAAGTTATAAATTATACATCCACACTCTATCTAACTATATTGGGAATTCTTGATCACGTGCAAAAATATATTATTAGAAAATCGCAAAACCACTGACTGGCTTGCTTATAAGCTCACTTATAGACTTGCTCGTGGACTTGCTCGTAGACTTGCTCGTGGACTTGCTCGTAGACTTGCTCGTAGACTTGCTCGTGGGCTTGCTCGTAGACTTGCTCGTGGGCTTGCTCGTAGGCTCTAATGCTCCCTTCCCTGCTTGCTTAGTATATAATTCCTAGCATGCTTACTCTTAGGAATATTCATAAGCGCCCTAACTAGTTTGTATGTAGGATTACTAGTTATTTGATTTTGATAAAGCTGACGCGAGAGAATAATAGAAATGGTGCTTAGATAGAGTGTGCACGAATAATTTATAACTTCCTAATTAGGTTAGAGGGGTGTGGATGTATAATTTCTATTTCCTAATTGGGTTAGAGAAGTGTGGATGTATAAAATGGGGGTGTGCACGTATATAATCCCTAAACTTAATATGCTTTTTTTTGCTTCCCGGCTGCGCAGACCGAGCCATTCCCAGTGCCCGGTACTACCCACAGGCTAACTGTGATTGGCTCGTTTGTACCGACTGCGCGTTCTTTTACTAAATGCAGTTTAGCTTAAAGTTAATTCAATCATTGATTTTTTCCAGAGTACACATTAAGATCTGTTTCAGGGTCCAAAGCCCATATTCACTTAAGAGACTAGAGATATAATTACAATCAGCCTTATAAACCACACGGTGGAAGGTACATACTCAAAACTTATAATCAAGTGCATAGTAATGGAAATGCCACTTTTAGTAGTGATATCTGGGGGTCAGATTTCAGGGGTTGCAACATAGATAAGATAGTATTGGCACTTAACATGCGGAGTACGAGCCATGAACATACGAAATGTACATACAAGCGACAAAGTTGTCTAGTTACGTACACACTTACGTGCTACAAGAGTACTATTCCATAACTAGATTAACGCTACTTAAAATACAGTGGGTCTTAATAAATGTGGATCCCCATCATTAAACTTTATCTCGACAACTGTAATTAGTTCTAACCCTTTTTCAGTTAGCTTTGCGCTCTGCGTCCGCCAGCGGCATCCCATTACCGGCCCGAATAATACGTACTTTATTACCCGGCCAAAAAAAGCCGGTATGGTACGTATACGCCATGTATGACCTCTGTATCGTTGAAGAATCTCGTATCGAGGCAATGACTTCATCGTTTAGTTTCCAGATGAGTGTGAAAGAAGAGTTCAATGAGAGCACGCCTTAATAGTTACGCAGATAATTTCATCCCCAGACAAGCGTACTCCGCACAGTGAAACGTATGATGTTTTTAGCCTACGACTAGTTTGGTAGCACGTACAGAATCACGAATCACTTACCGAAATAGTGGGCGGATACTAGGCAGAATTAAGAAAAAGGACGACCTGCCAAGTATTTAAACTGCCTCCGCAATCTCTAGCAAGGGTGTCAGTTTTCAGGGTCAAGGGACATGAGTCAGGGATGAAGACTGAAGTAAATGCCGCGATTGTCGATTTGATAACCTGAAAATGAACGCCAAGAGCGGTTTGACCACCATATATCCAGGACTCATATCAAGCTGCGTAGTCCATTGCCATGCACGGGGTATGTAGTACATTATGCAGTCCGTATGGTAACTATAATACGGATCTGACCGTCTGACGTAAAGTACCTTGTCTATATGCTTATGGGGCATTTGGCTATTTCCTGTTTTGGGCTGGGAATGTTCTAGATGGACGAGGCTGTAGGCCTGGAGTTGTCGATAATAGACTCGATGGGGTACAGAAATCAGCAGAAGCCTGGAGATTACAGGCTTTGCAAAACAGGAACAAAACTACTACGTAGTAACATACCACGCAATGCAGTGAATGCATGCGACATGGCTAGTGGCAAGATGTATCCATTGGTTGCTCCCCCCTGACTAGACAAGTACGTAAAGACGATGTACATGGACCAAACTTGCTAAAGCCTAAAACTCTTCCTAAATGCTGACGCCTGCAGGTAAAGGATAAAGTAATTTTCATGCCGTGGAACAATGCATGGTACTCCGCCGAAAAGTGTCCTATTTTTAGTCACACTGAATTGCTTTCGCAAATAAAGCACCCCAATCATCAATGTCTATGCAACGAAGAAACTGAACAAAATTTTCTCTTTCTACCTTGCTTTTCTTCCCCAACGAATTATCGCTTCGAATGCGTGAGTGTTTCAGGTTTAGACAATGTAACTGCAATCCTGTCAGCAACCCTTGATCTGCAAAACTAAAACGTGCTTCACATAGGAAGAAGAAATAATGACTTACCTCCATTCGTGCTCCTCCTCGCCGTATTGTATTCCCTCGATCCAGTTCTTCATGCGAAGAGCAATGTCGCCAGCCTCCTCATTCTCCTTGAGTCCACAGTCCACCAATTGGCCCTTGTAGCTAATCTTGCGAACGGGGCTGACAATAGCCGCAGTTCCAGACCCAAAGACTTCCAACAGGCGTCCTTCAGCCGACGCTTCAGCAAGCTCTGACATGCGCACTTTGCGTTCAGACACAGCCCATCCCTCGGGAATAAGCCTCTCACGAGCGAGCGAAAGAACAGAGTCTCGTGTGACACCTTCCAAGATCGTTCCGTCTAAGGGGGCCGTCAGAAGTTCCTTCTGTCCCGTCTCTTTATTCTTGATGGCCATGAAAAGATTCATCGTTCCGACCTCGGTGACGTATTCCTCTTCACCAAAGAGCCACAAGTTCTGCTGGAACCCACGAGAGGCGGCCTCTTGCTGAGGAACAATGCAAGGAGCATAGTTAGCACCGAGCTTCTTGTCTCCAACACCACCTGGCCAGGCGCGCACAGCGTAGTCAGTCGCTTCCAAAGACACAGCTTTGAATCCAGTTGGGTAGTAGGGGCCAACAGGGCTGGCAATGACGAAGAGAAGCGCCGATCCAGGAGGACCAACTCCAATGGTGCGCTGAGTACCAATCATGGTAGGTCGCAAGTAGAGCGAATATCCTTTTTCGCTGTTCAGATAGATGTTTAGCTTGAAGTCATTTATATATAACGTATATATTCAATAATACTGTTTCTACTCACTTAGGAATAAATCGGCTCTCCAGCTTTGTGAATTCTGCAATCAACTTGGTAAGGCCGTCGCCATTGATAGTTGGGAGGGCAATACGCGAAGACGACTTGTTGAGGCGCTCCATGTTCTTGTTGGGTCGGAACAGACGTATCTTGCCATCCTTGTCTTTATAGGCCTTCATGCCCTCAAAGCACTCGAACGCGTAGTGGAAAACGCATGTTGCGGGGTCAAGGCTGAGGTTTTGGTAGGGTATTATGCGGGGAGTAAGCCATCCATCAGAGGCCGTCCATTCGATAGAGAGCATGTGGTCTATACAGAGTACACATATATTAGTCAATTTTCTTAATCTCGTGGTTTATAGACATAGCTATAGCTCTGCTTACCTGTGAATGTCTTGCCAAAAAGCAATTGATCATTGGGAGTCAATTCCTTAGGTGTGCTTGTCTTAGTAATCTCCAGCTTGGCAGGGTCAACCCCTGGCAGCTCTGCTGTCTTTGAAATAGGCTTGATGCTGTATGACCTCTTCCATAGCGGAGAGTACAATGCCTCTGTGCATTGAGCTCTGCTTGTGCGCGTAAGCGCATTGCGCGCAAATTGGTGTGAGAGCTTCATTGTGAGCGGTCAGAACGCGCTAGATTTGGAGAAGTTGACGTCTATCTGTGTAATCAAATCAGACAGTCTAGAAACTGGTGTAGGATATTTAACCCCCCAAGATAGAGTCACACTTCAGAATGTTGATGTGAGTCACAGCACGCCCTGGAGTCTTGAAAGCAGCACAGCATGCAAGGTGTGTCATCGCATCTTGAAAAAAAATATGGTTTTCACCGGAGTTGCGGTTTTGCTCCGCAATTCCTGGCTGGCGCCGATGGTCGGAGCGGCTTGCAGCGGACAATCTTCATTTGGTTGTTACTCTATTGGCTACGGACCTCGATCTACGTCTATTGACAACTGAGGCTCAACTAGCTTGCTAAGCACTCTAATGAATTGCTTATCTTTTACAGAGCTATCCAATTGCACCATGTTCCTTGTAGAGTTGGTTGTTTATCGCACATTCGCGTGTGGCCTGTAGTTGCAAACGGCGCAAACATGCCAAGACAAACATGCGGATGGGCGCTTTCCTTCTATCGCATTGAGGTTGCTTCTTCTTCCATGCGACAAACGTGATACGACATGCTCGAGTTCTGATGCTTTAGCTCTTTTCTCCTTTTCTTTTGCTTTCTTTTGTCTGTTGTGCCATCGTCGATATGGCTCCCCAGCCGCCCACCACCAAGAGCGGGGGGCTCTCGCTGTACGCAAACCTTCTAGACCCAGCTTCCGAGAGCTCAGCAGCTTCCGGGACAATATCAAAAGCTCCGGTGCTGTTCACACAAAGTTCCGAGGCGGGTGTAGACACAGAAAATGCTGCTTCTACAGAAAAGCAACAAATAAGTGCCGGTAGCGCAATACCCTCTCTCACATATCTCCCGCGATGCCTTTTGACGTTATGATTGCTCACATGTGTGTATGTTGGCGCTTCCTGTTTCGAAAATACAGCATCTTTGCGATTCCAGCCTATAAAGAGACCGCAACTGCCAAATCAGAAATCAAAACCCAAGCCTGCTTTTCCAAAGCCTGCATCAACCCCCGCGGCACCGGCAACTGCTGCCAGCACAATCACTTCGTCCGCGCGCCCTCAAGTTAAAACAAGTCTTGCCGACTGGGCCTCAACGCTGGATGACGATGAAGATGTAAACGGGTTTTATGGGGGAGAAAAACGACAACGTGGAGGCCGCAAGAAGAGGAAGAAGAACCGAGATGCCCCGGAAATGATCACCAACTGGGATGACATCTACGACCCTTCTAGACCAAATAATTATGAAGAATACAAAAGAAGCGACGAGAAAATTCGCGAAGTGAGAGAATGGAAGGATCGTTTGTATGCACACCGTATGGCGAGGCGGCATAGCAGTGATATTGATAGTGACGATGAATCTCCGAGGCCCAGAAATCGTGAGTTGCACGGTTTCGTCCTTTCATGGCAAATTACTTACAAACCGTAAGGTCAATTCGCTCCTCCAGCTATGAGCTTCGCGCCCCCTGCTGGTCTGAATGACTCTCAACGTCTTCAGGACCATAGCCAAGAAGTAGAGATGGAAGACGCAGAATATCAGCCTCCACCCCCACCAGATTCAATCCCAGTGGATGCTACAGGAGACGATGCTTATACTCGGCGACTGCAAATGAGCCAACAGCAACCGCCACCTCCACCGCCTCCACCAGCTTCATCTGTACAGCCAACGCCACAAATTCCTAGCAAGCCACCGGCCTCGGTCTTTCAGCCTGCTTCTGCAACAATATCGCGTGCGCCCGTACGGTACACACTGCCTCCTGCACCGGAAGATATACCAGCAACCGAAGAAGAGCTAGAGGCTGTCTTCGCAACGGAAGAGCCCGTTCAAGAGGAGGAAGGCGATGCGCCTCGATCTCTGCGCCCTGGCCAGAAAGGCTTTGCAGAACGTCTCATGGCAAAATATGGCTGGACAAAGGGATCTGGGCTTGGTGCCACTGGTTCTGGTATTGTCAAACCGCTACAAGTAAAGGTGGAGAAGCAGAAGAAAAAGCCAGATTCAGAAGGCGGGGGCTTTGCTACTCCTGGAGGTCGTGGAAAGATTATTTCCAGCAAGAAGAAAAACGAGGAAGAAGGAAAATTCGGCCCAATGAGCGAAGTCATTGTGTTGTATGGTATGCTCGATGGCATGGATTTGAATAACGAACTGGAAAACAGTCAAGGAGGGGGCCTCATGCAGGAAATAGGCGAAGAATGCAACGAGAAGGTGTGTTTCTTCCAACCTTAACCTTGCTTACTGTCAAAGTGGAATGCTGACTTTAGCTCAAAGTATGGTCGTGTCGAGCGTGTTTTTATTCATCGTGAAAGCAGTGGACCTATCCCAGTCTTTGTGAAATTCACCGTCCAGCTGTCAGCCCTGCGCGTAAGTAGTCCGTCCATTCGCTTCAACGTTGTGTCTAGACTAGATCTAACTGCTCGTTTTTAGGCCGTTAACGCGCTAGAGGGGCGGATATTCAATGGAAATAAAATAACCGCCCGATTCTATGATACCGAGAAGTTTGAAAAGGGTGTATACCAATGAAGGGGTTTCATACACCAAGTTTTGATTTATAATTGATTGAAATTTCAAGATATATACCCCACCATCACGACTCGCAAGTTATAGTCTACTGCCTAGGCTTTTTATCCGGCTCCTGCAAGCAAGCCATGCCGCCATGAGTGACAAACCCCCATTTCACGGTCGTATCAACTTGATACTTTCATGACTTTCACGAGTGCGGACAAGGTTAAAGAGAATGCCGTCTTGTTGATATGCACTGACTTTTATTTTCGTCGAATGGGGTTCCAGGGAATAGTACTCGCTGCTCAAGGTGTTAGGATACTAGCTTTCAGCCCTCTCCCAGCGCGCAGTATATAGCGAAACCTATGTTTATTCAAAGGAATCCAGACAACGTTTCTCCGTGAGTAGGGACTAAATAAACATTGATTGGTATTTTTGAAATAGCTGGAATCTATTTTTATAGAGTGATGCTATACCTTCATAAAGTGATGCTAAAAAAATATAGTTACATAATGCAAGCAAGATATACACCGAAAGAAAATAAAATCTAAGCTTTTCTATAGCGTGCAGCCACTGTGCATATGCACGCCCATTACGAAGGATTTCTTAGGTAATAGGCGTCCTGTAGGCAACAGTGTTCCCTGTTGCATTTGCCGGATTCGTCTCCACGCATTCGACACTCAACCCACCATCATGTCGGCTGTGAGATACTTCGACGACGTTCCCCATATCGTCCGATATGGCTGGCAGGATGATAAGAAAGAGAGTTTTTGGATGCTTTTCTGGCGAAATGGCACGAGATTTACAATCACTGTCGAAAAAGACGACGTACACGACACGGCCTTCTACTCTGTCTGGAGGCCCCTAATACAAGAGAGAACAGGGTTCAATCAGTGGCATCCTCTCTGTGATCTTCTCATTTCCCACTCCATGGCCACACTGCAAAGGCTAGCGCCAACCGGGCCTTATTGGATCACCTTGAGAGACTACTTGCATACTCCGGGCTATGATCTAAAACTTATTGCCGACAAAGAGACCGGTAACGTCTATGGGGAAGTCACGAAAGGCCCAGAAGAACAAGCAGCATACGAGTTCCAACCTGTCTCCGCAGCGGTATTCAGGAACATGCCAAAAGATATTCCACAGTATGCGAGCAGCGACCTAGTTGTTCTTGAGAAGAGTGAAAACTGGAAGAAACCTCCACACAAGGTCCGCACATCTGATGGTCATGTCTACTCCTTCAAAGGCTGCGAGCGAAGTTCTACTCATGTCGAAACTGGGGAAGTGATCAACGACTCTCTGAACAGCATAGAGGTCTACTTGAAATTATTCAGCTACAGGCAAGAGTTCCACAATACATGGGCTGCTGGAAAGTCTTCAGTGATAGGTATTGTTACAGATACATCTACGTCGCAACCCGAGCATGCAGGACAGGCATCTCAGCATGACACCGAGACCCTAGTGGCTGGCATTCTGCTCTCGTCGATGGGCAACAGTCAGACTTTGGGAGAATTCACTGAGCAGGTTGAAAGTACTACGCTGGACACGATTATCGCACAAATTCGGAATTGGAAAGCTCAAATCGAAAAGGAAGTCGCACAGATGCACTCCCTTGGCATTTACTGGGGCGGACGAGAAGATTGGTTCTATATTAATCAACATACGATATGGATAGATGCTGAAGGTCAAGCATCACTGGATCTAGAGCTGACACGCTTGGTTGACGGTTCGGTGAGCGAAGATTTGGCCGCGAGAGGTATTGCTTTCGACAATAAAGCGATTAACACTCTCTTCGACGAGTGGTTGCCGGAAGAGTTATCGAAACGGAGGTAAAGATCAAGTCATGGGCCGGCAGTTGTATAAATTATCAGCAGTTCATCCTTAGTCAAATCTGATATCGAGACATAGAACATTTAAACCTGTATCATCTGATAATCGAATTGTAATCTGATCGCCAGAAGTTGGCCTTGCGGATATATCTGGGAGGCGATCCGAGGCCACTCAACCCACAACACTCAGATCGAGCATACCCGATTCACCCTCATTCTTGTGGCAAACAGTGAATTGTCGATGTTTCAGATCAAGCGTCTTGCATAGAGGTGGAAGTAAGGCAGCAACCTTGAGGTGGTACAAAGAAAGGCACGTGACATGGCATCATATCGAAACGTGGGGTAAATGTGATTGGTTGCAAGCTGCGGAAGTCGCGACTGCCTTCTTCATCTGCGCCTTCCTCTTTGCCCAAGCTTGCTTGCCTCTTACTTTTCCCTCCTTCACCTTCCTCCTTTCTCCTTCCACCAACCGACAGGCTACCTTCTGCTTTATTCATCACCTCAACTCCATCTTCAACCAACGCAAGCTTAGTGCCATCCTCGTCATTACGCCTTTTTTATTTCACTTGGGATTTACATCAAGTCGCCAGACTAAGCCCCCAAGACGTCCTACAAGCTACAAGAGCGCATTCACCATGAGCTTGTGTTTGAACCGCCTCACTGAGGAGAGGTAAGCAACCAACACTGTCCTTTGCTACATACGAGCTGCTTTTTGCTATATCCATCTACTTTGGGACGAGTTCTGACATGCGCTTTTTACCACCCCCACAGAAAGCAGTGGCGTAAAGACCATCCATTTGGTTTCTACGCTAAACCAAACCGCAATGCCCAAGGAGTTTTAGACATGAAAAGCTGGGAGTGCGGGATTCCTGGCAAGTCCAGTACTTTGTGGGAAGGCGGGCTCTTCAAGATCCAGCTTATCTTCCCAGAAGGTGTGTATCCTCCCCCCTCATGCATATCGCTGAGATTGTGTACTGACTTGAATTTTCTACTCAGAGTACCCCACCAAACCTCCCAAGTGTTCGTTTGACCCTTCTTCTTTGGCAGACCTGGAATTATTCGTCAAATAGACTTCCATTTGAACATCCAGTCTATCTTCTGTTATTATTAGAAACGTCATAGGCTGACTCTTACTTATTCGTGCAGGCAAATTCGTCCCCCCTCTTTTTCACCCAAATGTCTATCCTTCCGGCACCGTTTGCTTGTCGATCCTTAACGAGGAGGAGGCCTGGAGACCCGCGATCACTATCAAAGAAATCCTCCTCGGCGTTCAGGACCTGCTCAACGACCCCAACCCGGACTCTCCAGCGCAGGCCGATGCATACAACCTCTACAAAAAGGATCGCGCCGCCTACGAGAAAAAAGTACGTCAGGTTGTTCGCGAAAACCCCGCACCCTAAACGTACAGCATGAGTCATGTTGAAGGCGCTGCCTTTTCTTTCTCTCTCTCTATTTTCCCAAATTTCGATTCATTTTCGATTCATTTTCATTGTCTTTTCGCCTGGCATCGGAGTTTCAGCTGAGATAGGGGATTCGGATAAGTCTTTTTTTTTCATATGGGTTCATCATTTCTTCTGTCGGTGGGCGTTGCAGAGCAACGTATTCTTACAGCTACGAGAAAAAGCATGCATTAGCGGTCTTGTGTTTTTATACAGTTCTATTCCAATCAAATATCCATTCTCCTTATCTATCTGGATGATCGCATTGCGATCCTGCACCTGAGGTATGCACGTAGGCCCAATCATAGCGAGAGAATTGCAAAGGACGGCAGTTCCTCTTATCTTATCGGTGTGAGTCACCCGCCACTCACGAATGGGAGTCGCTCCGATCTCGCGCCGCCCAGATCTCTTGGGTTTATGCGCTTCAACTTTGTGTCCTTTTTTCTCCCTCGTTCGTACCAGCGCGCTTCTTCTCTCCTCGCATTCTACAGCTCTTCAATTGCGTCAAGTCAGTCAAGATGTGTGGAATTTTTGCTTGCCACCAGTACGTTCCCATTGACTCTCCCCTCCCCTCTTTGCTTGCATATATGTGATTTGCGGGGCAGAAATAAAATAAGATACAAAAAAGAGTACATCTCGAAATGCGCAGTTTCTGACCAAAACGTCCCAATTAGTCACCCCGATGTGCAGAAATTCAAGCCGACGGCTTTGCGAATGGCGAAAGCGTAAGGACACTCGAATATCCCCAAAATATGGCCGATTCTTTGACGCTGATCTTTTTTTTTTGTTAGCCTTCGCCATCGTGGCCCGGATTGGAGTGAGTCATCTGACGGCGCCGTACATTGATCATGAATGCAATGGACTTGGACTAACGTGACGAACAATATTTCAGGTGGAAGCTTCATTGGAAACAAAACCAGTAAGGAAAAGAAACGGGCCAATATCAATATTGGGTGTCGGTTATGCTGACTCACTCTTTTTGTTAGTTCTTGCACACGAGCGTCTGAGTATCGTCGGTGTTGGTACGATAAACTCGATTTGAATTTGTTTTTATTTAATCTGCCTGTATCCTGACGTGCATTAGATACTGGCTCCCAGCCCCTTGTCAACGATGATGCCACCCTCGCCCTCGCCGTCAACGGAGAAATTTACAACCATCGAATTCTGAGGAAATCCCTGGATCAAGAATACAACTATAAAACACATTCAGACTGTGAAGTTATCATTCCGCTGGTATGTTACGCTAGGACCGTTATTTCCCTATCTGAGTACGCTTTAGTTCATATTCTGACCTATTATCAGTATATGAAATATGGTATTGATGCTCCTAAACATCTCGATGGAATGTTTTCCTGGGTTCTCTACGACGCCGTTGAGGACCGCGTTATCGCAGCCCGTGATCCTTGTGGTGTCACCAGCTTCTACCAAGGCTGGTCCTCCCAGACTCCTGGAGCCGTTTATTTCGCCTCTGAACTGAAGAGTCTGCACCCCGTATGCGACAAGATTGTTGCATTCCCACCTGGACACGTTTACGACTCCAAGACGGACACCATGAAGAGGTATTTTGAGCCCACATGGTGGGACCCCACAAGGGTGCCATCGACCCCCGTCGATTATAAGGTTATCCGCGAAATGTTCGAGCGTTCAGTCCGCAAGCGTCTGATGGCCGAAGTCCCCTATGGTGTGCTTTTGTCCGGTGGCTTGGATTCCAGCTTAGTCGCCTCCATCGCACAGCGCGAGACTCTTCGTGCCAGGGATTTGCAGAACGGATCCAAGGCTGGAGTTATTGCCGACTCCGAGCTCGTTGGTATTGACGACGAGAACGGCTTGTCGACCGTGCCTGTTCTTGCTCAGTTGAACTCGTTCTCAATTGGTTTGCCCGGCGCACCTGATACCCAGGCCGCCATTGAGGTTGCTAAGTTCCTCGGAACGAGGCATCATGCCTTTACGTTCACCATTGAAGATGGCCTCAACGCGCTATCTGATGTGATCTACCACCTTGAAACCTACGACGTGACCACCATCCGTGCCTCGACTCCCATGTACCTATTGAGCAGAAAAATCAAGGCTCTTGGTGTAAAGATGGTTCTGAGTGGAGAGGGTAGTGACGAGATCTTTGGCGGCTACCTTTACTTCCACGCGGCACCGAACAAGGAGGAATTCCACGCCGAGACCGTCCGAAGGGTGAAGAACCTTCATCTCGCAGATTGTCTCCGTGCAAACAAGTCGACTTCCGCCTGGGGCCTGGAGGCCCGTGTGCCCTTCTTGGATAAGCAGTTCCTGGAGACCGCCATGAACGTGGACCCGAAGGACAAGATGATCACAAAAGAGCGTATCGAGAAGCACATGCTGCGAAAAGCATTCGATACCTCAGACGAGCCTGGTGTGGCTCCATACCTCCCCGATAACATTCTCTGGCGCCAGAAGGAGCAGTTCAGTGACGGTGTTGGATACGGGTGGATTGATGGTCTCAAGGACAACGCCGAGCTGCACGTCACTGACGAGATGATGAAGAACCCCAAGCCTGAATGGGGCGATGATATCCCCACCACGAAAGAGGCGTATGTTTTCCTTTTCCTAGTTGTTGGAGTTTTGGCTAACTTTATTATTGATAGTTACTGGTACCGCACGATGTTTGACGAACACTTCCCCCCGTACTGCGCTAGCACTGTAGAGCGATGGGTGCCAACTTGGTCCAAGCAGAGTGATCCTAGTGGACGGTACGTTTTTGAATCCCTTCTCTCTTCCATTCCTCCAACATAAGAATCACAACTAATGATGATCCTGCAGTGCCATTGCAACCCACAACGCAAAATACGAAAGTGCTGTTTAAAAAGTCAAAAAGCGTATAGATGCCGCGGACGAATCTTTTTTTTCCTTCTTTGAGACATTTAAAACAAAAACTTCTCGTTTGGTTTGATTGTTTATTTTCACATATACCTAGGTATCTTGGATGTCGTTTCGGGTTGAGACTAGAAGTTAGAAATTCCGGGGATTCTTCAAGTTCTTGCAATGTATTAGGTAGAATCACAGGCATTTTGGGGAACTTAATTGAAATATTGGTCAACATTAATATACCTGACTCAGGCAGAGCCGGGTACGAGCTTCACGTAATTTGGATATGCTAACATTCGGCATCTAAGGTTCTCTTCCTGTTTTGCGAAGTTCTCGCTGTGCAAAAGAGGAACTGGCACGTAAGCACGAATTCTAATAGAGTAACATGATGCGAATAGTACAAATAGGTAAAAATAGCTTAACTAAAGCTGAATGATCGCACATAGTTCAAGTCTCCAATTAGTGAGACGTTCAAGAATATTACTTGATGCGCACTAGTGAATATGCTTCTTTCGCTAGTCTACCAACAACCAACATGTCAAGTCAAGGCTGGCTGGTGGGTTTAGCGGAGCTGAGAGATCTGCGTATAGATTTCCGGAATAATAAAGGGATGTCCTTACTACTTACTAGTACGGAGTACTTAGGGGCCATGGAACTACTCTGTGGTTAAGCTTGAAATAGGACCATCATGCGAATAGTGTAAATAGTAAAAATAGCTAAAATTAAATACCATGGGACAGGAAGCGCTATTTAATGCAACTCACTCAGCAAAAGATGTGAAAAAGACAAAAAAAAAGACAGGTTTCCTGCGCTCATGTCTTCCCTACAAATGCTCTCCTCATTGCTGGCCATTCCGGCCATCTTGGCCATCGCCGATGCTCGTTCTGTCCCGAGCAACTCGTCCTTTACCTCAATCCAATGGTCAAACTGCACATTCACAACATCAGGGACTGGGTTCGACTGCGGAACTCTGGAAGTACCAATTGACTGGGACGATCCATATGGCGAGACGGTCCAGCTTGGAATGCTACGCCACAAAGCATCCAACCCGGCGGAAAGAATTGGCAGTCTGCTCTTCAACCCCGGCGGACCGGGCGACAATGCGACCGTATACGTGGATTATGCCGCCTTAGTATTTGGTGAGGATATTGCGGATCGTTTCGACATTGTTGGTCTTGATCCTCGGGGTGTCGGCCTCAGTTCTCCTATCAAATGTGACCCGGAAATCTACAACCAGCGGGTTTCTCCCTGGCCATCCAACCAGACAGAGCTTGACACATTGGTCCAAAAGTATCAGACACTCGGAGAGAGTTGTCTCAATATGACTGGACCCTTGATGAGGCACTTGGATTCTGTCAGTGTAGCCAAAGACATGGAAGCGATCCGCCAGGGACTGGGCGACGAAAAGCTCAACTATCTTGGCTTGTCATACGGAACCTTGATAGGACAAACGTACGCAGAGCTCTTCCCCCAGAACATCCGTGCAATGGTTCTCGATGGAAACATGGATCACAGCACCGATCCTATGTCGTACCTTGCGGTCAAACTATCCACGTATGAGAATGAACTGATCCGGTGGGCTGAATGGTGTGGCCAAAACACGACTTGTCCATTGAACGGAACTGCAGCCGACGTTCTTCAAGTATTCGATGACCTCGTGGAGCAAGGGAACAAGGAGCCTCTCCCTGCACCTACATGCAAGGCCAGCGGCACTTGTCGTGAAGACGTTGCCGGTTGGGAAATCCAGTACAATGTTAATTCGTTGCTGTTTATCAAATTTGGGGTGTTTGAAACCTGGGCGGAGCTTGGCGAGTACCTTTATGCAGCCAAAAATGGGGATGCATCTGGACTTTCCACCTCGCTTGCCACGAGCCCGAGCTCGAGTGCCTTTGAGGGTACTGCGATCAGTTGTCTTGACTGGTTCCACCCCGAAGCCTCTCTTGTGGACCTCCAGTACAAGCAAGAGCTCAATAGCGCCCTGTGGCCGCATGTAAAGGGTGGCGAGTATGGGTTGAACTATTGTATCGGTTGGCCCATCCCCCAGGTCAACAAAGAGCACAGAGCGAACATTCACGGAACCCCTCGCATTCTCCAGGTCAACTCACAACATGACCCAGCATGCTCATATATCTGGGCAAACGGGCTGCGGGAGCAGATCAGCAACAGCACTCTTCTCACACGAAGGGGCGATGGCCATACCTCATACTTCTTGTTTGGTGAAGCATGGGAAGCTATGAACGCGTACCTGGCCAATCTGACCATCCCCGCCGACAACAGTTTTGTCGACAGCTAAGCCATCTTTTGTTCTTTAGATCGAATTATATAGACGTTAACTTCTGTCCAATGTAATAATATTATTCTTTTTCCCGTTGACTCCGAGATATGACTTTCACCAGATCCAGTTCGCTGCTGATAATCAAGATCTTAACGAGACATCAAGTTCGTCTATCATCGAGAATAGCACACGTAATGACACAGTGTGCCTGACTGTCCTAGAAATATGGCATGTATGTTGGACATCGTTTAGGAGAGTAGAAGATGATGTTGCATGCATGCATGAGGTAGAATAAGGAGCCATGACGGAATCGCAGCCGCGCGCTCTGATTGGCCAGCGGCCCCCAGCCCTGCTGGTCACATGACTCGGCGATTTCTGCCGGCCAGCGACGGACTGGCCAATCAGCGGCAGCGCGGGCTGCCCCGTGGCTCTCCTCGGCTGGCAAGATTCGTTTGTTGAGTTCCTGGCTGGAAGTTGCCCGAACCCCAACGTCGCTGCTTCCTTCTCCTGCTTCCTCCTCTGGTATACCTTCACAAAAGCAACCAACGCGCGCATCTTCCATCTCTCTCCATCCATCTACTCTTAATATTCCTTCACAATGGCTACTCCTGCTGCTTTCTCCGACATCGCCAAGGCGGCCAACGATGTGAGCTTTCTCCATGGCTTTGACCGCGGACAAACATTGTTGTTGTGTACTAATCAAGAGATTTCTCAATTGTAGCTCCTGAACAAGGACTTCTACCACACCTCTCCTGGTAAGTTTGGAGCTTCTCAAAAGATTATTTGCGTCAGCGCCAGTGAACTGACTTGCCCCTGTCTTAGCCAGCATTGAGGTCAAGTCCAATGCCCCCAATGGCGTCACCTTCACTGTGAAGGGAAAGTCCACCCACGACGGCCCTATCGGCGGATCTGTAAGTCCCGAGGACATCGCATAGTTTTCATCCGGAAGAACCAACGCTAATTCATTGATTGCTTGCATAGCTCGAAGCCAAATACGCTGACAAGCCCAACGGTAAGTCTCTTCGAGCTGGAAGCTCTACTGGTCTCTGTTTTCGTCGCATTACCGGGGGCTATATTTTTATTTAGAGCTGGTGCTAATTGATCTTTTCCAGGCCTCACCCTCACCCAGGCCTGGACCACTGCCAACGCTCTTGACACCAAGCTTGAGCTTGACAACAACATCACCAAGGGTCTTAAGGCTGAGATCCTCACCCAGTACCTGCCCACCTCGCAGTCCAAGGGTGCCAAGCTCAACCTTTACTTCAAGCAGCCCAACCTTAACGCTCGTGCTTTCTTCGACCTCCTGAAGGGCCCTACCGCCAACCTCGACCTCGTCCTTGGTCACGAGGGTTTCCTTGTTGGTGCTGAGGGTGGCTACGACGTGCAGAAGGCCGCCATCACCAAGTACTCCGCTGCTGTTGGCTACACCCTGCCCCAGTACTCTGCTGCCATCACTGCCAGCAACAACCTGTCTGTTTTCTCTGCCAGCTACTACCACCGCGTCAACGCTCAGGTTGAGGCTGGTGCCAAGGCTACCTGGGACTCCAAGGCCGGCAACACCGTCGGCCTCGAGGTTGCCAGCAAGTACCGCCTTGACCCCTCTTCTTTCGCCAAGGTATGCGCTCTCTCTGTCTCTCTATAGTTTGGTCATTTTGCTAATGTCGTTACTCCAACAGGCCAAGATCAACGACCGTGGTATTGCCGCTCTCGCTTACAACGTTCTCCTCCGCCCCGGTGTCACCCTCGGCCTCGGTGCTTCCTTCGACACCCAGAACCTGAACCAAGCTGCCCACAAGGTTGGTGCCAGCTTCACCTTCGAGGGTTAAATGCTCTCATCTACAACAAATGCGATACCCTGGATTAGCCGTTCGCATGGCCTCGCATCATTAAACGCGAGTGGTCTTCGAGTGAGCGAAACCGGTTACTAATGTGCATGCAATGTCTTGACTCTTTTGCCTCTACACGCTATACCTGTATATCAAATAAATTCCAAGAAAATTTCCTTTGTCTTAGAAAATTGATACCGATTACATCGCAATACAAGAGTAGTCTGTAGTAGTAGTACCTGCATATCTTCGAATAAGCCAGTCACTTCGCTGAAGAACATGGTCTATGGTAAAATAAATGCCACAATTATTTACAGTCTAACACCCCGCCAATTGTTATATATACACACAACCTCAGGTTCTATCAATCACCCTTCCTCCGAACCAGTGCTTGATTACTCTTCTTCTGCGTCGGCTTCTCCGAACCACTACTACTACCACCCCCAAGTATGGCACCAACAAGGGAAGCAGTAGCAACCAAAATGCCCGAAACAACAACGAACCGGAAAATAAAGCTCCCGTGACCGGCACTTTGATTATCGATGAATTCCCGTTCATGTCGCATTTGCCGTGATCGTCTCTGTTCTCGCCGCGCATCTTCGGCTGTCTGTCTCTTGTAGTGCGCCTTTGCATCGAAGTGCCAGACGGGGTTGTTGTTGATAAATGAGGTTGGGTCTTCTTCACTGCCGCCGCTGCCATGGCTACTGGTACCTGTGCCGCCAGTGCCAGCATAGCTACTTCCGGGACTTGCGCGCGAAGATGCCGTAGCACCGTATCCGCCATGGGCATAAAAACTGGGCGGAGGGCCTCTGAATGCCGCGCGTCGTTTACTCAAGCCGCTTGCTGGGCGGGAGCCGGCATATGATGATCCAGCAGCAGCACTGCTGTGGCTGCCCATGGGGTGTTGGCCGGATACGCCGCTGCTGTGTGTGTTGTGGATTTGGGTGGTGATGCCATGGTCGAGATCGTAGCGTGCGCGTTTGCTGCTGTCGCCCAGGACTTGGTAGGCGGATGAGATGGTTGCGAAGCGCTCGGTGGCGTTTGGGTCGGAGCGATTGCGGTCTGGGTGGTGTTTTAGGGAGAGCGCGTAGAACTGTCTTTATTTTTTCAGTTAGTGAGCGCTTCGAATAAGAGGGACGAGGGATTGCAAGCTGCTTCTTACTTTTTGATCTCGGCTGCCGTAGCAGTCACTGGGACATTGAGAATTTCATAGTATGTAGGCCCGTGAGGACTACTGCGCGCATAGTATCTGGCTGTCGTGGAGAAGAAGCTGATTCGGAAGAGCGATGAGGTGACAGAAGAGGGCACATAACCAGAAACTGGAGGTGATAGCCTTCTTCTAACAAAAGTCGTCAGGCGAGGCGGCATCCCTCATTGCGCAGCTTGTTGGAAGGGATGCAGAGCTGCTGTGAGAGGGTGAAGACGTGACGAAGGATGTGGTGAGGTTGAAGTTGAAGTGCTTGGCTCGATATCGGCCAGACACTGCGTCATCGGCTGGCTGTATTGGAATTACCCGTAACGATACGCAGACCCGCCACTATCGACGGCATTTTTACATTTGCTTCCTGCATCCCCGCCTTTTGCAAGACTTTAGAATACACTTCATCATGGCTGCTCAGGCTAATGACGAGCTGAAGAAGCTCGACCGTGAGTGTTCAGATGCCCTCTGTTTAATTTATCTATTTTCGACTCCGGCTGACTTCTCTTGTTGCAACTAGTGAACGGCCAGAATGGACATGCCAAAGAAACAGTAGGCGCTTCCGCGGATGACGCCGCAGACAACGACGATTCGGACGACGACGAAAAAGAGGAAGAGGGTGCTGGAGAGGGCGCTGGCTCTGGAGGTTGGTATTCTATTTTATCATATCAGTGGCTTTTATATAGTTTAAAGATTATGCAAAGATGCGATGTGATGATATAAGCTCACATGACCTCCTTCGGTAATACAGCAGCGAAGAAAAAGAAGAAGCGCAAGCCCAAGAAGAAGAAGAAGGGCGGTGCCAAAAAACAGTCATCGCCTCCTCGAGTTCCCGTTTCAGAACTATTCCCCAATAATCAATACCCCGAGGGTGAAATCGTCGAGTATAAAGATGAGAACAACTACCGCACAACCAACGAAGAGAAACGCTATCTCGACCGCATGAACAACGATTTCCTGCAGGAATACCGCCAGGGCGCAGAAGTCCACCGACAGGTTCGTCAATATGCGCAACAGAATATCAAACCGGGCCAAACCTTGACCGAAATCGCCGAGGGCATTGAGGATTCTGTCCGCGCTCTTACGGGTCACCAAGGTCTGGAAGAGGGGGACAACATAAAGGGAGGAATGGGCTTTCCATGCGGTCTTAGCATCAACCACTGTGCAGCCCATTATACGCCCAATGCCGGCAATAAGATGGTTCTGCAACAAGGCGACGTCATGAAGGTTGATTTCGGTGCGCAACTCAACGGACGAATTGTTGACAGTGCCTTTACGATGGCCTTTGACCCTGTCTATGACAACCTTTTGGCTGCAGTTAAGGATGCAACCAACACCGGTATCCGGGTATGCCCATGCTTGCTCTCTCCGTGTTAGTTGGTTATTTCCGTTACTGACTTGGGCTCTCTATAGGAAGCGGGTATCGATGTTCGGATGAGCGATATTGGAGCAGCTATTCAAGAGGCGATGGAGAGTTACGAGGTCGAAATTAACGGAACCTCGTTCCCCGTTAAATGTATCCGTAACTTGAACGGACACAACATTGACCAGCACATCATTCACGGCGGCAAAAGCGTGCCTATCGTGAAGGGAGGAGATCAAACCAAAATGGAGGAAGGCGAGGTCTTTGCTATTGAGACTTTCGGAAGTACTGGAAAGGGTTACGTGCGAGAGGATGTTCGTATTCCTTCATTCTATGATGAGCTCTGCCTCTTTTTTGCATCGTCTAACAAAATGTGATACAGATGGAAACTTCTCATTACGCCAAGGTCCCAGATGCTGCGAATGTTTCTCTCCGTCTGTCTTCCGCCAAAAATCTTTTGAATGTTATCAACAAAAACTTTGGCACATTGCCATTCTGTCGTCGATACCTCGATCGACTAGGACAGGACAAGTACCTGCTTGGAGTGAGTTTGCAGCTCTTTATTGACAGAGGCAAAGGCTTACAAGTAAATTATCTAGTTGAATAATCTGGTATCTGCCGGAATTGTCCAGGACTATCCACCACTGTGCGATATCAAGGGCTCATACACCGCCCAATATGAACATGTGAGTACATGATTGCATGATTTTGCCCTTAAATTGTTCGTTCTGACTGGAATCTAGACCATTGTTCTCCGACCGACGGTCAAGGAGGTCATAAGCCGTGGAGATGATTATTAAATGGCGATTTGCTTGTTCTTTTGGTCTATGTGTTTTATATAACTCTGACTGATTTTTAAGCTCAAATGTATGCAGCTGAGGGGAGCCTCGTTCTCCCAGGAATAAAATGATAGGAATCAGCAATCAATATTGGAAGTTTTCTGCCTTGTATCTTTATATCTAAATAAATGGTGTCCTTATGTATATGCCTAGAACTAGGGCTAGATCAGCCGCTGGTAGCCCCACGTGCAAACACGGGCTTCCGATTCCGTGCCTGAACCGTCCTTCCTCGACCAAGCTGTCCATCGCCTGATGCGACCACTATAAGTCCAACACAATATCCGCCATCGCTCTTCACATGGATCAGTAACGGCGAATTGAATTGTTTTCTCTCTATTTTCTCCCCCAATGGCATCTGTGACCTCAACCTCCACGCCGACCCTCAGGGTGAACGGCAGTGCTGCGAAGGGAGTAAAACAGCCACAGGCCGCAAGAGTAGAGCCACCTGAGGGCTCTTCCTCTTATGACCATTTCTTCTGGACATACACTGAAGAGCCCCATCGATCAAGGCGGCAAGCAATTATCAAGGCTCATCCAGAGGTATGACAAAAAATCCACAGGACAATTAGATGAAAGCTCACCACATTGCAAAATAAGGTTACCAAATTATGTGGCCCGGAGCCTCTGACCAAATACGTCGTGCTTGGTGTCGTCTCTCTCCAAATCGCCTGCGCCTATCTACTTCGTGATACGTCTATGTTCTCATGGAAATTTCTCCTCACTGCATACGTGATCGGAGCCACCGCCAACCAAAACCTCTTCCTCGCCATCCATGAAATTTCTCATAATCTAGCCTTCCGCTCTGCTTTCGCAAATCGCTTGCTTGCTATATTTGCCAATCTCCCTATCGGTATACCATATAGTGCTTCCTTCCGGGTCAGTCTTTCCACCAGTCATGCGCCTGTTTAATCTTTTTGGAGGACAATCTTGCTGACACATTTTTATCTACAGCCATACCACCTTACCCACCACAAGTCGCTGGGTGTCGCCGGCCTGGACACCGATCTACCAACAGCCCTCGAGGCATTCCTGCTAGACTCTTTGCTGGGCAAAGCGTTCTTTTGCACTTTCCAGATCTTCTTTTACGCTCTTCGGCCCATGTTCGTATACAGCCCGCCGTTCACTTCGATCCATCTACTCAACGTAATCATACAACTTGGATTTGACTACGCCCTCACCAAATTCTGCGGTGGATCCTTACAGCCTTTCTACTACTTTGTCTGGAGCTCTTTTCTTGCGGGCTCGTTGCATCCGTGCGCCGGCCATTTCATCGCCGAGCACTACTTCTTTTCAGAAATTAAAACGGGTGGAACCGAGTCCCTTTCCGAGATTAAGTCTGCCACCAACACCAAAAAGGAGCCGAGTCCCCTTGACTCCCTGCGCCCGCCAGAGACATACTCCTACTACGGACCGCTCAATATTTTAACGTACAACGTCGGCTTGCATAACGAGCACCACGACTTTCCCGCCATCCCGTGGACACGCTTGCCCGAAGTCCACCGTATCGCGCGTGAGTTCTACGAGCCCCTTCCATGCCACCGGAGCTGGGTATGGGTTATATGGACTTTCGTGCTTGACAAAAACGTCGGCCTGTGGTGTCGAGTCAAGAGAGCCGAGGGCGGCAGGATTGTTGGTGGGCTCTCCAAGAGGGCCGGGCGAGGCGGCGAGGGTATTTCGGCCTCTTCAATGAAAGAGGACGAAGAAGAGGGAGAAGGATGGAAGGAAAGCGAGATTCAACTCTAGTCATGACCCTCTCTTTCTCTCTCTTTTTGGGTTTCCAGACTTTGATTTATAAAGGCCTTGTAACAACATACTATATGCTCGAGCATATGTTGGGTCTGAAATAGGCGTAGACGGTAATGATAGATAGGATCTGTATATAAGCACATGAAAAGCCTGTGTTGATTTAGGTACATAATAATCTATGGTTTAAAGAAGCGTTGTTCAACCCAAACAAAGAGGAAATCCATAATGAACCTTATATCAACGTGTCATTCACTAGTCAAAGAAAACAAGAGTTTAAACAAAGCTGTTTATGTACTGAGAAAACAAGGACTAAATTTCTAGAAACAGTTTTATAGTTACCAGAGTCAAAAATATCCATCTGTTGCGGTCGTTGATAAGGGAGAAATGAACAATGCATTGCACAATATACGCTGTAAAAAAGTAATAATGAAAAAAAGGGGGGACATGTAGAAAGAAAAAGAAAAAAAAAGGTTCCAAACATTTACCCATGCCAGGCAAACACAAAAAATCAAATAAACAGACAAGAAGTAATAAAAACAGGAGAAAACACGCTCCGAGAGTAAAGAGAAGGGAAAAGGGAATTATAGACTAGCGTAGATAAATGAGGATCCGTTCCATTAGACAAGAGGCGGGGAAATGGTTAGAAGAAAAAGTAGGCAAGCAGGAAACTAAGTAAGCACAATGCCGCAACAATCTGGACTGGCACGCCCGCTTCAGCGGCAGGTTGAGTAAGTTGTTGCTGCAGCGTATTCCCTCCTTTCGTTGTTGAAGATGATGCGCCTTCGACTTTTCGCTGACGTAGCCCTTGTTCAGAAAGCTGGGTTTTCAGCCTCTGGATCTGTGCGAGTGCGTCTGAGAGTTGCTCTTTGGTATCGTCGCCGCCAGATTTGGATACAGGCTCTGTCGCAGTAGCTAGTGGGGTATTTTCGAATGTAGATGATGGGGCTGCGTCCCTCGTGGTCTCAGGTGTTTCTGCTTGGGGAGACTTCTCAAAGTTGGGCGGCGGAATAGGAGAGGAATTATCAAGCGGCTTGGAAGAGGCTGGTGCTGGTGTTTCAAACACACCACCTGGTGACGAGTACGCAGGGAGTTCTTCTTCGGCGGGGGCCTGGAAAGAGGAAATGAGCTTTGTAGTTCTTTTTATAGATGTCCAATGGTGATACGTACGACTCCATTGGCAGCCTCAGCAGGCAAATAGTTAACCCTAATCTTTCGTTCCTGAATCGAAGTCTTTGCCGCTTTCTCGAACTTTACAACCGATAAGTCAGTATTTGACAATCAGAAGGGGGGACCGAAAATGAGGGAATGCACTCACGATCGATGTGACGTTGGAGAATTCCAAATCTCCAGTAACAGCAACAGACTGGACGAGGAATTTATCTTTGCACTTCGCATCCGCGGGAGGATCCTCCTTCATCGCCTGCAACAAGACTATTCACGGCGTTATTATATGGCCCACAACACACAAGTATTTGTATATCACGAACCTTGCACTTCAACATGTTTCCCTGGCTCGACACGACCCGAGTTGGGTCGCACACAGTAGCTGTAGATGGATTAGCAGCCGAATGGGGGTCGTTATAGCGCGAATCGAGAATACATACTGCTTGGGGGCGGTGGTTTTAACCTGTGGCCGTGGCCTAGAATCAGCGTCTGCTGGGCAGCGAACAAGTACCACGTAACAAAGAGACTCACTTTGAATGCGATTGGGTTGCTTGACGGGTTGCGAATATGTAGCACCTCGCTGACTTCGCGATTAAAGGGACCTTTTGAACATGTTAATACGCATGCTAGTTTGGCGATGACATATTCGGATTCTTACGGCGGAAACCAAGATCACCGGGCTCAAGATCGACAGACATGATGTGCGATGAGACCGAGAGCGATAAATAAATAACCTGCGAACAGAAAAGAAAAAAAACCAGAGGTAGCGAGAAGTGACAAAAGACAGAGCGCAAAAAAGACGTCGATCGTCGGGTAGGCTCAGTCGGGGTAGCGAAGAGAGGAGTTGGTGTGGTGTCGGAGGTTCCTTACTGATCGAAGTCGAAATGTGCCTGGATGTTTCGCCCATACTGCTTAGATAAGCCCGTTTGGCGGTGGCCTGCCGGTAATTTACGGTATCTTTGTACCCAGCCAGCGGGTGATGTCATTTAAAATACAGCGGCATAAACACACTCAATACACACACAGCCCTACTTGTATAAGGATATTTCTTTGTTAAATAATACTGTCTGCAAACAAAGATGCAAATGCAAATACACTATGCAAAGAAAGCAAAACTATCCAGAAGCTGGCATCCTACCTTTGTCTTGGCGTTTGGACCTTCTTCTGGATGCTGGCGCAATTCGGAGACTTTCCTGGCGGCGTTTGTGCACAGATTTCTAAGCTGTCAACAGGCACAATGAATATAAGAATCTATTTCATTCTAACTGAAAATTGACTGGTTTAGTGTAGCATAATGGACAATAATAATATCATTATGCCAAGACTCACGAGTAAACGCAATGAAGCACTGCTTGGCGGCGATAAGATAGTCCTTCAATCCCCACATGCGCTGCCGTGGCCTCTTATGTACATCTTGGGTGCTCAAGTCCTGTTCAAAACATACCACACGAGCTGTGCAACTTATCCACAAACCCAACTCCCTGCTTTCTAATTCCCATAGCACTGTTGTATCGGCCTGTGTGGGATTATTCAACTCTGCGCATCTAATCGAGCTCGCCTCCAACACCCCACTATCCGCATCTCGAGACCGCCTTGTCAGTACAAACAAAATGACTGCATCTGATCTTGAGCAGCTCCTTGAGATGGGCTTTGACAAGGAGCGAGCAGAACTCGCTATATCAAGGACTGGAGGCCGTGCGTCTACCCTTCTACGTGACATTTTAGCTCTCGAGTGCTCTGAATGCTAATGCTAAGCTTTCTTCCACCACAGTCCAGCCCGCTCTTGAATGGCTCGAAGCGAATCAAGACAAATCACTTGACGAAATCAAAGCTGCTGCTGCCGGCACAGCAGAGGATGAAGAAGAAGGCCCCGCTCTCAAAGAAGGCGAAGAACCTCGAAGTCTAGTCTGCAACGTGTGCGGGAAGAAATTCAGGAGCCATGCACAGGCTGAATTCCATGCGTCAAAGACGGAACATGTTGACTTCTCTGAATCAACCGAGGAGCTTGCCCCTCTGACAGAGGAAGAGAAGAAGGCACGCCTGGAAGAATTACGAGAAAAGCTAGCCGCAAAACGCGCCGTGCAATCAGAGCAGGACAAGATTGATAAAAAGAGAAACGAAGTGGGAATTTTGCTGGTATTCTTTGAAATATTGATTCTAATATGTCTACCATATAGGAGATTCGCCGAAAAAACACCAAGGAATCACAAGATATCAAAGAAGAGCTACAGAAGAAAGAACGACTCAAGGAAGCTGCACAGAAGCGAAAGGAAAAGCAAGACGAGATAGACGCCAAGGCACGCATTCGAGCCAAGATAGCTGCGGACAAAGAAGAGCGACGGTTGAAAGCTGAAAGAGAAAAGGCTGAGCGAGCAGGTAAAGCTCCTCCACCCCAGCCTGCGGCGCCATCTCTCCCAACCACGTCCGGTGCTGTAACTTCCAAGCCGGCTTCAGCCTACACGGAAACCCGTCTACGTCTACAGACAAGCAAAGGCAATATTCTAAAAACCTTCCCAGTCGAAACAACGCTGTTCGAAGTTGTCGCAGCGCTGAGCAAAGATGATGGTGTGGATGTGCAATCTTTCACTCAGAATTTCCCGCGAAAGATCTTCGACAGTGAATATTTTGGGGAATCGCTCAAGGACCTAGGACTCATCCCTAGTGCTAGCCTTGTGGCCAACTAAGATGACACCGACATGGTATTGTCTTTGGAGATATCAGACTTGGAGTGTCACTAAGTTATAGAAATGATAGTAATGACGAATCTATCTTACCCGTACGACAGATTATGAGAGAATCATGAGATAATCCGAATAAAAAGACAGTCTTACCTTGAAAATCGTATTTCATTTAGAAATAACCACCGTAGAATATGGCAGGAAATGATGCGATGTGGTCACGTGAGTTGGCGTCGGTGACATAATCACGCGTGCATTGGAATCGCGTCGCCCGCCAACCATCGACAACTGATAAACTATAGACGGACGCTGTGAACTGTCGAGCTGATGAGTGCTGATTTTTGATTTGTTCGATTTCAAGATGCCTGCGTAAGCTCCGTTTATCGATTGTGTTTGGTGGTCTGATACTAACGACAACAACGAATGAACAGAGTGGGCGACCAACACCGCGATCCGCCTGGCACGATGGCCTCCGTTACTGCCAATCCATTCGATGAAGGACCGCGACGCATGAGCGAATATACGGCTCGAGAAGTAGCCACACTTCAGGCACGCCTCGACAAACAGCTTGGTCCCGAATATATTTCCTCACGTGCCGGACCCTCGGGACAGAAAGTGCATTATCTCGCAGCAGAGAAGTGTATCAACCTCGCGAATGAGGTGTTTGGGTTCAACGGCTGGTCTAGTTCAATCCAGAGCATCCAAATAGATTTTGTTAGTGCGACGACACTGCTGTTTGAGGCAGAACTGATATTGTTTTGTTTCAAAGGTCGATGAGAGTCCGAATACTGGGAAGATAAGCCTAGGGCTATCGGTCATCGTGCGAGTCACACTGAAGGATGGTTCTTATCACGAGGTACGAATAAGGTCGACTCTAGCAGAATTTTTTATGACTCCCAAAATAACAAATCCAGGATGTCGGGTATGGCCACATTGAAAACTGCAAAGGCAAAGCTGCGGCCTTTGAAAAAGCCAAAAAGGAAGGAACAACGGATGGCCTTAAACGCGCTCTGAGGACATTCGGAAATGTGTTGGGTAACTGTATCTATGATAAGGATTACCTTTCCAAAGTTACCAGACTCAAGATCGCTCCGGTAAGCCTTGTCGAATACAGTCGCAGTATAGCATGTTTTCTAACCGAACCAGAGTAAATGGGATGCCGACAACCTCCATCGCCATGCAGACTATGCCCCTGTCAAGAAAGAGCCTGTGCAGCAAAAGAGGATATCAGAGGATGTGGAACTTCCTCCACGCCCAGTCGGAACAAATACTCGGATAGAAAACAACACATCGCATGATACCTCGGCAACATTCGACGGGGACGGTGAATTTGGCAGTGAGAGCCCATTCTCCTAGTGGTACTTATTTCATTTCTAATAAATTTCTAGGCGATGTATTCGATGAAGCAGATTTTGTAGCAACGACCACGGGAAACCCTGACGAGGTCTCCTTGGATGCCGACACTCCAAAACAGTTACAGCGACCTCAGGCTAGACAGCAGTTTCCTCCACTTCAGCAGAGGCAACAAGGATATCAACCGACCCCTGTTGCCCCCAACTCTGCAATCGTCACACCCTCCAAGCCGGAAAGATCATGGGCCACTGGCCCTGCTCCGGCAGGTAATGCAGCACATCATAAAAAGTCGGTTCATTTCGCACCAGCTCAAACTGCCGGATCTGCAGGAAATCCCCAAGCAACAATGCAAGGGAATCCTACCGGGAACAACAACCCTAGCCAAGAATTCCAGCGACCAAATCCCTCCATTAAAACTGAAAACACAACCGCTGCATCCAATCCGTCAGGCGCAACCCCGGCGCCTATGAACAATGAGCAGAATATACCCAAGACTGGACCAACTGAGATATCAGTTGGATTCTACTCAGCCCGCGCAGTTGAGATGCTGCGTGAAAACCCTCGAGGGTCACCAATGGCGCCCAAGTTTGACCCTCACGCGGAAAGTCCCTCAATCCGCAAAACAGCCGGAATAGATCATACAAAGAGCGTTCCTGTCTCGAAACCAATGCTATTTGGCTCATCGCAGTCACCAGCTCCTGCCACTCGAAACTTCATCAACCCGTCGACGGATATCCATCGACGAATAGGAGCCCCGGGCGGCAACAACGGAATGGCTAGCCCTGCAAATAAAGGATTTACAACATCCTCTTATCGCCCCTTGACCAGACCAGCAGTTGACAACAATAACAGTAACCCAGCACAAGACCCGGGACTCAAGAGACCGCCTCTCAACGATGTGACCAATGCATCATCATTCTCAGGTAGCGGTGCTGGCGGCATGCCTGGTGGCCCGGGGGACATCAAAAGGCCGCGACTGGCTAATAATGGAAGCGCAACACCTCACCAACATCAACATCAACAGCAATAAAGAACATATTCTATATCTATCGTTTTTTGCTTTATTTTTCTTTGCCGAATCAACCATCTTATATCAATGGCGTTGGTGTTCTCTGCGGAAATGAAGTCAGCACACATAATGGCGTTTTTTTAGGGCAACAGGGGAAACCAAATGACTTGAGGGGATTATCAATGGAGGGAAACTGGAGTTATGGACTATTTATTTGGGCTATCAGCGATAACGGGCTATATACTATCATCGTTCTTAAAACTTGATCACTTATTGTCGACATTAATATATGAATGGGCATTGGTATGTTTGTATAGTATAGACTTACTGTTTTCCAAATCCATCAATAACAAACTAATCCACGAGCAATCGTCATAATTGAAGCAGTCTTATTAGTAGTCATTGCTACTACTGCTGCTCCTAGTGCACTCCCGAGTATTCAAGAAGAAGACTTCCAACACTTGCTTCGCCAGACGAGTCTTGCCACAGGTTGGGATTACCTAGCGGGCGCCTTGGGCTGGTGTCTGGTTATTGGTGCTTCCCATTTTGCGGCATGTAACTGGATGATGAAGTGGTTGATGGTGTTGATAATCCGGATGATGTTCTGGCAAGCTTTAGGCTGGTGTTGAAGAGGTTAGGTGATGAAGATTGCTTCAGAATGACGGGGATTCAATTCCGTGTGCGTCAGGGGATATTTGAGCTTAATACAGAAGTAAAAGATGGTCGGTGTCAATATTACGAAGAATTATAATCAGGGTTAATAGAGCACATATTGAAGAGTTTCAGCAGATAACTGTCTATTCACTACCTAGCATTATCCTAACAGTAGTAGAACAAAACACTCTGCCTCCCTTGTTCGTCTAGACAAGAAGTCGAAAGCCAGACTCTTACTCGGCAAAACTATCAAGAAGCTGAAGGTATCCTGTTGTCAACCAACTTCGTGAATGATGAGTGTAGAGTTAAGAGAAAGGAAAATGAAGTTCAGCTATCAAACACATCAGGCAATGACTTCCAATCGTAAGATGAGTTTGTAACGCTTGCTTAACAAGCATAGCGAGACTGGTACAAGGTCATTTTCTTGGGTGGATCATCGACTTTCTTTTGTTTGGGAACCGCCGGGGCGGCGACGGGTTCGTTCTCAGGTTGCTTCAAAGAAGCTCTTCTAGGCAAAGTCTTCTGCCAATAATCGATAGAGCTTTCTGCAGTTTTCTCGGAATCATCCTTTTTCTCATCAACATTGATTTTTGACGGGGCATATTTGGAGGCCTCTAGTGTCAACGGTTTACGGACGCTGGCTCCGAGACCAACTGCTTTGGGTAGAGGCACAAACGGTTGAGCTTTCACTGACTTTTGCAATGGAGACATTGCAGGCTCGGTTTTCTTCTCCTGTTGTTTTGTCCGCCCTGAAGTGTCGTTCTTCTTCGTTAAGGCCGCGTTCAGCATGGCTACAAGTTGATCCTTTCGTTCCGTCATCAGTTTCTTTTGATTGACGTTCGAGAAGTCAAAGTCCGCAAGTGTGTCGTTTATCACACCTAGTTCTTGGAGCCATCTGAAAATATTATCCTGCGCAGTTGATGCCATTGTATCATTGACCTGACTAGTCTCGTCGATATCCATTGGGTCTGACATCGTGTCGGTTTTCGGCACTGCCGGTCGAATTTTCTCAGGAGTGGCGTCGAAGTCAATCAATAGATCTTCATTTGGATCATGCTGCAACTGTGGTTGTGATTGCGAGCTCGAATTGCTTGTCAGAGGTTTAGGAAGGTTTGATCTTAAGACTTGTTGTTCGAAATTCGTAGCTGACTGGCTTCCAGTGGTAGACGGATTGACCGCATGGTTTGATGGAGGCTGAGTAGGCTCGGTAGATTGAACATCCTGAGTAGCCTGGACGGGTTGAGCAGGCTGATCAGGTCGAACAGTCTGGGCAGGTTTCGTGGGTGTAGTAGGATTCGTGGGTGGAGCAGCTTGGATAGGTCGGATAGGCTGGATAGATTGGACAGCGGTAGTAGGCTGAACAGTCTGAGCAGCTTGAATTGTTTGAGTAGCTGGGGTAGGTTTAATAGTTTGAGCAGACTGAGCAGCTTTGACAGACTGAACAGGCTGTGTAGATTGAACGGTTGAAGGCTGAGAAGGCCGAACAGTCTGAGTAGGTTGAGTAGGTTGAGTAGCTTTGACCGGCTGAACAGGTTGTGTAGGCTGGACTGATTGAACAGGTTTGACAGTCTGAACAGCTTGAGTAGGCTGAGCAGCCTGAATAGGTCGCATGGGTTGGACCGGTTTGACAGGCTGAGCAGGTTTCTCTGGCATCTTTCGCCTGGCATCCTCCAGCCAAGAAGACGGATCAAGCAGGCTACCGACATAATCGCTATTCAAAAAGTTAGCCTCAGAAAGTTGAACGTGCTACTAAAGTATTCTTACTGGGTAGGACGACGTGTAGGTGCAGGTGCAGGCCGTCTTTGTATTTTTGTTGCTCTGCCCTTGATTTGAATGCCGATAGTGGCCCCTGAAGACTGAGGGTGATCTGCTGCCGGGTCTAAAAGGCTCTTTGTTTTCCCACGAGAAATCGGAGGACCATGATTCGGACCCAAGGCACCCCTGAGCATCTGCCTGTTAGCAACGGAAATTATTGTGACTGAAAATACAGCGAGACTTGCCGTCCTTTCGAGGGGCCTTGACCATGCCCATGCATGTGAGTAGGCCGGGAAGGTGCCTGCGGTGGTGCCATCTTTTGATTTGTCATAGTAATCTGCGCTCCCTTGTTTCTCATTTCAAAATGAAGACGAGCACGATGGCTCTGTCCACCCATGAGATCCGAGAGGCCCTTTTCTGCGTCTTCGACAGTCTCGTGAAAGTCTTTCAAGTTTCAGTATAAGCGGATGAGAAGCCACGGTAAAATAGAAAAAAGCTTACTAGACCATTTAGCAAGATGAGATTGGTTCTCCTTTTGCAGCTGAAAGGTCTGCGCGTTTTGGACCGAGTTACGGAACTTCTCCAGGTCACGCTCATCGTATCTGATGAACGGATCATTGTCCCTATCGTCGGCAGTTGTGATCTCAAATCTTCTCACAGCCCCAAGATCGGCCTGAGATGGTAAGCTGTTGAAAAGTGAAAATGATTTTTTTTGGTATAAAGCCTGCTTACCAGCTGCCTGTTTCTCTGGGCGCGAGCCTCGTTGGCATTAGCCATGATCTCGAGAGCTGACAAGAGCTTGTCGAGGGGCTGCGATGGTGACTTTTTTCTATATCGGTTCAGAAAAGGGGCACGTTAATCCAATGTGTTTTGAGCCTGGAAGACCCAGTCGAAAAGACCCAGCAAACCACTCACAGATGGACAGAAATGGAAGGAAACCTGTAGACTCTAGATTGATTGATATGTACTGATCAAGCCAAGTTACATCAAATAGCAGAAATTAGAGGGAGCTTGAGATGAGCAGTAGTAAAGATGAAGAAGCGTGAAGAAGCGTGAAGAGGAAGAGGCAAGAGAGAAAAGAGTGGGAGAAAAAGGGGGGAAGAGATGGGAAGAGGGGAGGAAAGAGGGACCGCGGAAGCAAAAGAGGAAGGAGCACAACACTCAATCAGACAAACAAAGGAAGCATGGCCAGGCGAGCTCCAGTGTGAATTCTGATTGGTCTTCACCCAGGCGTAGGCACGCTAGACCTAGACAAACGCCGCCTGTTCTATGGGATATGTCACAATAATGAATACATCTTGAGAACAGAGCTGAAGAATAAAAACACAATGTTATGACTAAATAGTAGTTCACACCAACAGAAAGAGAAAAAACTAAAAAACTAAATGCTATACATCCCATCATTGTATGCAAAACAAGCCTAAAGCTTTGTTACGTGTAGTGTAGTGTATTGTATGTACAGAGTGTAGGGGAGGGCATGTCTGATATCAACGAAGCTCATATTAGTTTGGTTGATCAGGGACAAATGAATTGAACTACTTACTGCTTAGGAAACTATACAACACCACTGCAAGTCTGGGCGGCACCTTTATCTGTTGTACACTCGTGTCAGTGGATCAGCTGCTTTCTCTTTAGAAGGACCAATAAAGGATCCCTTACTCGTGATTATGCTTCCTATTGCCTGAAGAAGGCTAATTCCCATCACTACTGTGCCAAACAATATGCAGGCATAAGCTGGGATTTTGGCTGTATGGCTGGAATTGCTTAGCTTCACGTAACAGAGCGGTGGCAGGATATAGGCCAATGCTGCGGCACTAGTGGCACCGATCAACTCGAATACTGCGCCGAGATCGCAAGTGATCAATGCCAAGAACATGGAGGCAAGAACGAGGACGGTGGTAAAATATATATGGCGAGTTTTATGGAAGGGTTCGTCGGGGAAATAATACGTGGTCATGACGGAGCGGCAGACAAACGCTTCCAGGGGCAAGGTAGTGAGCATGTTGAGGCCAAAACATCTACACGCACATATGTCAGTTTGTGTCCATCAGCCATGTTATTGCTACTCACAGTCGTGCTATGTTCACCATGATGTTGTTGGATGGGAAGTTATTGAGTACATTGCCTTGGGTCTTCGACCCAAATGACAGGAAGCCGGCAATGGCCATTACCAAACACATGACCATCGAAACTCCGGTAGAATAGTGCGTCACCTTTGAGAATCGATCGAGGGTTGGTTTTTTCAGAGATCCGTAGATCAGGAGGCTGTTATGGTCTAGCAATCAAGGTCAGATCACATGCTGCGGGCACCATGGGAGATTTACGTACGGCACACAAATGCTAGAAAATGCTAGTCAGTAAGTTTGTTTCAAAGCAAAGACCCTACGGCTACTCACCAAAAGATATAACTCCGACAGCTTGGAAAAACCCAGAGTTGATGAAGAGGTTTCCTTTCAAGTCGCCTCTCAATTCCGAGGGGACACGGAAGCCCTGAATAACAACGGTAACTACAATTACAAGCATGCTAACTAGAGCTAGCGCTGAGGCTTTTGCAAGCTACGACTGTTAGCACACATGAAGATCTTCTCCAATTGTGTAAACTAACCTTAGCAATGTCTCGGTATAGAGACAGAGGAAACGAGATGCACAGTATGAAAAGAACAATCACGGCTCTCCGATCGGTGAGAAGCCACAAAAACGGCATGTCTCTTAGAGATGGAAATAACGCTGCAAAGACATGAGGTATGGTGTCACCCACAATGATGCAAAATGCAACCATACCCCCGAATGCAAACGCCCATTGAGCAACGGATATCGCAATCAAGCCGCTTCTTCCGAAACAATGCTGCATGGTGGCTTGAAAGGAGTCTGCGCCGCTCATTTTGGAATTGATGACGATAAGCCGGATGGTCCAATCGACAGTTATAGTTAACAGAATCAGAAGCACTATTCCTGTGACCATGCCGGCTTGTCGTAGAGCGTATGGCTGGCCAATGATACCGGCCCCAATAATACTATTGGCCATATTCATGAATGCCATACGCATTCCGCTTCGAGGCCTGGCATCCTCCAAGTGATCTTCGGGGAAAAAGTCATCCGACGTCGCCAGCGTGACAATTGGAGCCTCAATGTCCGTAAGCAAGGGCGCCATCTGCCCAGTGCTACTACGGAAGCGTTGTGGTCCGTCCGTCATATAATCTTCTTCTTCGAGCCAAAAGTCATCATCCTGGCCGGGCCGGACGTGACCGTTGGCTGGCGTATCATCTTCGGCGACCTGGTCGGAGAGGTCGAAGCGAACGCGATTTGGAGTGCGAGGAGTGCGTCGTTGTCCATCAGGAGCTGGCTGAGAAATTGAGGATTGGCGAGGAATGTGTGGTCTTGGAGGAGTTGGACGTGTTGGCTGCTGCTGCTGCGGTTGTTGTTGTTGTTGATCAGTGTTGCCTGGAACGACTACCAAGTCGTCGTCATCGTCGTAACTGTCATTCTCGTCGTGGAAGGAATCGTTCGAAAGAAGGGCGCGAGCTTCCTCACCACTCGCGCCACTTCGCTCGGCATGACGAGCAGTGACTACCTCATCATTTGGCATCTCTGTCAATTGCTGGTTGGGAGACACCGTTGCCTCAGTCCAGCTCCCTTGTCCATTGCCTGATAACGATAAGGGCTCATCACGTGATATTCCGGTCTCTAAATCATACAACAGCCAATCAGAATTCAGAATACATCTGTCATACTGTTTGCTCTCTGCATTAAATAGCACTATGTTTTGAACCATTGAAACACAGTAAACTATCAGAAATACTACAAAATGAAGCGTTATGACTTCCGCTCTCGTATATTTCTAAGATATCTGACTCCGGCGGATGCCGCTTGCTCTCTTGGGTGGCTCCTTCCCTTTTTGTCTACCCAGCCTTGAACGCGGAGAAGTCCTCGTGGCAGGCGGCAGAAGCTCCTTCCCCCCCATCCTAACATTCTATTTTATTCAATCCTTCTTTGGACGTTGGCATCTCAAATCTCTGTGACTATTAATGGCGCAGGTTGTTGATCTTGGTATTCATTCCTTCAGGCAGACTCATCCAGGCGGACAATGCTTGCTATCAAGAGCAACTGCTACGCTGATTTTCGGAGACAACATACGAAAAATAATACCAATAGCCAGGCGAGCCGTCAATTTCAACGACGCCTGGATTACCTTGAAGCGAGAGCTAAGCGTGGACGTATATATCGAAGCATATTTAGACCCCTCGATTGCTATGCCTAATTTTGTCAAAGAAGCTGTGGAAACAGTGCAAGATTCGCTGGTAAGTTATCAATGAGAGGTGACTATTGCATGGCTAATTTGTTTTCTGGTTTTTAAACAGATTGGTCGCGGTCACTATCTCCAAACTTCAAGGATATCCCATGACTATCACGGCTCAGCAGATACGATCACCCTCCACATTTCTTTAATATTGTGCGAAGAACCTGATCGGTTACCACGAAGTCTGCCGGGAAGACTGCCTCGCAGAGTGCGAGGATGCGCGGTAGATCCCCATCCACCGCCTGGAATTGATAGGGCAACGTTATCTCACGTTGAGATTCATATGAAAAGCGCCAGGCATTGCACCCCTTGGGGCGTATTTTTAACAAGGCTGTGGTTGAAAGATCTTTCCAAAGCCCAAATTTTGGAGAGCAGCGATGAAGAAGAGATCAATTTTAGGAAGAATACCTGCATAGTTTCTCTGCGTCCGCATTATCCATCGCCATTATCATCGCCGAGGTCTTGTGACAATTCAGACGTACTCATCGAAGATACAAGAAACCTAAATACTCAGCATAGGATCCTTTGCCAACACTCTGATGACTGCTCAAAAGATAGGGAAAGCGGATTGCTCGAGAAAAGCAGGAACCTAAATGAACTCCTGGATTTTTCGATTTCAAGTTTGATTTCAAACCCTTCTCGCTCGTCGAACCAAGGAGTGAACAAGACTACCTTTGACAAAGGGCCTAGGCTGTCTGAAATAGCCCCTGTTTTATTTAGACCAGGCTACTATGAGGTAAATCCTCTCTAACAATATTTCATAGCTCGCGTGTTGACCATTTGGAAATAGAACGTTCAGCATAGGGCTGGACTTGTGCCGGTAGTGACCAAATCACTGGCTATGATATTTCGGGGCTCTCTAACCCCCAAATCCGGGCAGAAGGTCGCTTCTGTTGAAAGAAATCTAAATAATCGGTATAAAAGCTGCACCAATACACCAAATACAGGCCGCGCGTCTGACTTTCGGTCACTGGCAAGATGCGTTGTATGGACAGCTCTCCAAAGAGGTGTATACAAAGTCGAGCATCGCAAAATGTCCATCGTCAAAAGCTCTTCTTCAATTGCCTCTAACGCCGACGACGACCTTTTGACGGAGGAATCGGACGGTGACTATATATCTGGAGAAGACATACTGTCCTCTACCATAGATTCAGTGGCCGGAGGCGATGATATTTTATCAGATGGAAATAATGAGAACAAACAAGATTCCGGCTATTGCAGCACTCACTCAGCGAAATGGATATTCCATTCAATCTCGGACCTGGATAGTCTGGGTGATGATGACCGGGAAGATCTATTGGCAAGCGATGAGTCAGAATTAGGCGATTCACAGTCTGACCTCGTTACACGAGCAGATAGCGATGGTGGAGATTTTATATTTGGCTCTTCTTCGCTGATGTCCCGAACCGCATCGGACATGGTCGTGGAGAGTGATATGGCTAGTGAGACACTCTTCTTTTCTGAACCCGCCAGTCAACAGGATGCATGGGGAGACGAAAACGACGAAGCTATCATGGACGATTCGTCTTCCATGTCCATTCTTGCTTCTTCCACAAACCAATATGCACTGGAAAATCTACACTAATATAATGGGGGGGAGTAACTGAGCCTTGCGATATGGGAGTATTCCACCAACTTGTGAATTGAAAATATATAACCATTGTCAACATATATATAGAATAAGTAGTTAGAATCAATAAGACTTTAAGTCTACACCCCTACAAATGATCTTGTAGTAAGGAGCCTGAGACGGAAACTGCCAAACAATCGGAGATCAAACTCGTGGTCACACTATGTCTCCAAGATTGGATTGCTAAGCATATGATTTAAAAAAAACGCCCCACGATTAGAAATCTATTGGAAACGTCCGGAAAATGTCTGCTAAAAAATCTATGGATAAATGTCTAGACTTTTGGCGGGGTGCTGCGTATAGTCCGCGTATACCGCGGACTGAATGAACTAGCCCGCCAAAATGGGGTTTGTTTGTGCTATATTTGTTTGCACAACTAGAAAGATTGGCTCTTGCACTGCTGAAAATACAGCCATCTTAGCAGAATATTTCAATAGATGTTTCTAGAATTTCTAAGCTGAGGGGAGGTTGTCATATAATCAGTTATTCAACCTTACTTTCCAAGGCCGAACATCTTGATTGAATTATTCCACGCCCTAATCCAGACGAGTTAGTGATCCATATTCAAAAAATTACGGTGGGACGAGCAATAACGTACGCTTCGCAAACCTCCTCAACTGAGACACCCTTAACCTTCGCAATAACATGCGCAACATGAGCAATAGCCGCAGGCTCATTACGCCCCTTAACCATATACCCTTTCTGCCATTTCTCCTTCTTCACAGCTTTTGGCAAAGGCGGCGCATCAGTCAAATACTTGGCCGAAGCATGTGACGGTCTAATCTCACACCATGGACCATCCGTCTCAATCTGTATACGGTCCAGAGGGATATGTTTCACAACCTCGAGATTCTCCTCCGTCTTCAAACTGCACCCATTCACACCAATATCCAGCCCCAAATCAACCATTCGCTGCATCTCCTCTTTCGTACCCGTGAAACTATGCACCAATCCGCCCTTTGGTAGTTGGGCAAGTCTTGGTTTTAGAAGACGCTCGAAATCGTCACAAGCTGCTCGCGAATGTAGAAATAGGGGCAGCTGGATTTCAACGGCGAGATCGAGTTGTGCTTCGAAATATTTTAGTTGGGAATCCTTGGGGCTGAGGAAGAGCCGGTCGTAGTCGAGACCAATCTCGCCAAAGGCCACTGTTTCCCCGGACTGTTTGGAGCTGAGCGCTAGCTCGCGCAGCTCGGCGAGGAGTTTTGATGGGCCTTCCGGGTGTTCGTCGAAGTGTTTGGCCTGGCATGGATGGACGCCAACGGTGGCATAACAAAATCCGGCTGTACTTTTTGGTTAGCAGAAGAGTTGGAAGAAGAAGATCGGTGAGGTGAATTATGCATACGATATTCTTTTGAAATTTGAACTGCGTGCTCCGACTCTTTCAAATCGGATCCGGTGACCATGAATTTGGCACAGCCAATACTTCGGGCTCGCTCTATAATATCTGCCATATCGTCTTCGTGGGCTTGTTTGCCATGATAATTCCCCCTGAATACGGGGTCGCCTAAGTTGATGCCGATCTAGAAATTTAGTACATATGGGTGAGATTTGGAAATATGATAAGGAGGGAACTATTATGCATACATCAACATATTTCAACGGGCTAATAGGGGTATTAGTTTCTGTTTCTGTGTCGGCCATTTTGGGCAAACGGCTCCCTGGTTTCGAGGCAAAGGTTCTGGAGATGTGTTTGTTTGGATATTTTACTCTACGATATATTGAAAGCGGATGGCCTAGATAGATATGTGAGCTATACATACGATTTTTCCAAGACGAGGGGGAAAACGTACCCTTGGGAGACAGCAACGACGTCGAAATTACTCGTGATCCAAAAGAAAGGGACGACGCAGCACCATGTAGCAACAGTATGTGATTGGAAAGCATAGGCACGAGAACGAATGAACTGGGGAATATCCAAGCCGGCTATGCCAATAGAGCAAAAGAACAGCAAAAGTAGGTCTTGAGCAGTCACGGGATCATGCTGCCAAATACTCAGGGAGAGTCTCTCTTTCTCGCCCAAAAAGCTCAGTTTCTGCGGGGATCACCGAGCTAGCCGTTTTGGGACAAGGAACCGTATTTGTTCTGGGTCCGTTCTGATTGGTTCGTTCCATGTCAACGAAATATTTATCTTCAAGCGACATTACCCATGCATACTACCATTTTCATATCACAAAGGACATATGAATAGACCATTGATAAATTTTTTAGCTGATATGTCTCTAACTAAGTCAACTGTACAACGACATGGACAGAAATGCTAACAGCGAACGCATCGGAGAAAGTGCGATGATAGATCGGTAAGCTCTCCGACCAACGCCTTTATCCGATGTTCTTGGTGTCTCCACGCGCCAGATTTAGGATGATGTGATCTTTAATTTAAGTACGTACGTGTTTCTTCCGAGATTCTGTTGTTGGAATTCGTGTTTGTCTTTTCTTCTTGTTGTAGGCGATTGGTGTGACCTGCTTGCGATCTTTGATCATCAAGTACCTACGAGAGCATCTAACGTGCATTGTTGACCGTTAAAAGCTGGTATAGCAACCCGGCTCTGCTCACTCGATATCTCCCATTGGCACACAGATTCCAATCGTCTGTCCCAGAATGACGGCGAGCAAGCTACTCTCTGTCACCGAAATAGGAACACACAACACGCCGTCTGACTGCTGGCTTGTCGTCGAAGGCCAGGTCTGGGACCTGACCGAGTTCCATCCCGAGCATCCCGGTGGCTCTGCTAGTGAGTGGTTTATGATATGCATGCATCAAAGTAGCAAGCTGATTGGAGACGACAAAAGTCATTCTGAAATATGCCGGACGCGATGCGACAAAAGCATATAATGAAGTACATTCATCATCCGTGATACGCAAGAACTTGCATCCGGATAAACTCAAGGGAACCCTGGATACATCAACTGTCAATGATGAATGGTTATCCCAATCATTATCAGAAAAGAAGATCACGGGCGGTGGTGAAGGGAAAAAGCCACCACTGGAGACACTCGTCAATTCTCATGACTTTGAAGTCGTGGCCTCGAAGACCGCAAGCAAAAAAGCGTGGGCATTTTATTCCAGTGCCGCTACGGATCTGGTCACGCGAGACGCAAATAATTCTTGCTTCAATCGGATATGGTTTCGTCCGCGAGTTATGAGAAATGTGAGGTCCGTAGATACACGGACGAGTATCATGGGTGTTGACAGTAGTCTGCCGTTATTCGCGAGTCCAGCAGCTATGGCGAAATTGATTCATGTAGACGGCGAGTGCGCTATTGCCAAAGCATGTGAGCGTAAGGGAATATTGCAAGGGGTACGTACGAGGAAACACCGTGAAACATAACTTCCTCTCATTATATCTCTACAGGTGTCGAATAACTCCTCATTCTCCATCGAAGAATTAACCCAAGCAGCACCAAACGGGAAATTCTTTTTCCAACTCTACGTAAGCCCAGACCGCGAAAAGTCAGCAGCACTCATACGACAAGTATCTTCACTACCCCAATTCAAAGCCATACACATTACTGTTGATGCCGCGTGGCCTGGCAAACGAGAGGCAGATGAACGAGTCAAGGCAGACGAGAGCACCTCGGTGCCAATGTCCGATGCGCGAGCCAAAAACGACAAGAAAGGCGGAGGCTTTGGACGCTTGATGGCTGGTCATATTGACCCTGGCTTGACATGGGATGACATCGCCTTTGTGCGAAAACACACGCATTTGCCAGTATGCTTGAAAGGCATCATGTCAGCGGACGATGCCATATTGGCAATGGAGGCGGGCGTCGATGGTATTCTTTTGAGTAATCATGGTGGTCGTAACCTTGATACCAGTCCTCCTTCCATCATTACGCTACTTGAGCTTCAGAGACGGGCGCCTGAAATCTTTGATCGTATGGAGGTCTACGTAGATAGTGGCATTCGCCGTGGGACCGACATATTGAAAGCCGCGGCCCTGGGAGCGACGGCAGTTGGAATGGGTCGCAGTGTGCTTTTTGCAACGAATTATGGCCAGGAGGGTGTTGAGCATTTGATTGATAGTAAGTGAAGCCTTGGACTTCTCTGCCAAGAACAGGACTACTTTATGCTTACATGTTTTCTCCTATCTAGTCATGAGGGACGAACTGGAAACGGCAATGAGGAACAATGGTATCACCTCGTTGCGCGAGGCCAGTCCAGAACTGGTTCATACCGGAGATGTGGACCATCTCGTGCCTACGAGTCGTCTACATCCATACGCGAGAAAAGTGGCTAAGTCGAGACAAAGGGGACAGGCAGCGAAGCTGTAACCAGTGACAAGTGACTTGATAGAGACACGTAATCATATATTTTTCCAAAGGCTTGAGTGGACAATGGACATGGCTTCCCCGCAGAACTATGTAGAATGCTAGAAACTATTGGCTGGTAGGCCACTTCTTACCACAAACTATCAATGTTGGAGGGCATTGTATATATATTTGGAAGTTTATTTTCCCTGATTGCCCAGTCATGATAATCCTATTGTTTATAAAGTTGGTCAGCCATATGCTAAGCACGTTGTAAAACGTAAATTATATCCCTCGGACCGCTGGAATGAAACCTGGGGAAACACCACGTTGCAGGATGAGATAGCGCGTGACCAGTAAAAGATGATCTGTTCACCGCTTCGATTTAGCCTGTTTTTAGCCTGTTTTTAGTCTTTGTTTCAAACCATTCATACGGATAATAAATTGATCTATGCCGTGATCCCTACAGAGTTACAAGTTTGAAGTTGCACTAGTTGATGACCGATCGGCGCCTTGTTTTCTAGGCTGCCCATAATCTACCCCGTACTGCTAGTGTGTATTATTGGATTGGCGTTACAACTGCTCAATAATGCGTTGGGAAGCCCGGTGCAGCCAATCATGGACCATAATTTCCGTAATAATACAGACGGTAATTACCAACGGGTGATCGCGCCAAAAGGGAAACGATCTCTGTGCCGAATCCCCGCACTGGGGCTGCTAATCTGGCTCTGATTGGCTGGATGCGCCCAGACACCGCTCCATTGTCCAGTATCTTAGGCTTCCATAAATAATTATATACTCCGCACTGGTCTATGACTCTACGCAGGCTATTGATTGTGCTCTCGATAGCTCATGTTTCATGTGTGAGAGACTGAGACGAAAAAAATGATCGACTTGCCGGTCTTCGTGGCCAAGAGAGGCGCTATTTATGCCAAATTTCTTTGTAAGATAGGGATTCCGTCTCAGGGCGAGGGATTGTGGCATTGCTTGGGGGCCCGGAGTAAGGAGGCCGGAGGTCCGACAGGCATAATTGCTACACAATAGGAACGAACGACACAACTGACTCGGATACAGTGAATCGTCTCGGTGTACGAAAAAGATGATATGTATTTCCCGCTGTGCCAGGGCATGTCGTAATGTGCTGCACTTATGCACGCCGTGCTGTACAAGTAGCCTGCATTACACATGCAGGCCTTGTAAGTTGTAGGGAATATAACATGACGCAGCCACCATTCTTCAGTCTGGTCCTGGAGGATAATCGTCGTAAGAATGTTTCATTGGATCAAGCATGCAGACAGCCACCCTCCATCTCTGCCCCTCGTCGCTCAGACCACAACGCTAAATGAGAAATCGTCGATATCATGATCGAATCGTCGTCTTGGTATTGATTAATTGGCCTCGCGTACCACTGTTTGTGACTTGGTTATCAGTGCCCGTCGGTGTTTCCATTGGCCGGCCAAAGCGCTCACCGATAGCAGCCAGCATGCTGAGTCCTCGCCATTAGTAAATGCAAATGCTGAATAATGCATATTACGATAGCCAGCAGCAGGATTGCTAAGGCGGAATTCCTGTTGAACTGATCAGCCAACGGCCCCCCGGGCATTCCACCCAGTGCGACTTGGCGGCGTTCGCTTTCGGCGAGACCTCTTCGTCGCCTGACTTTTCGGGCTTCTAGATTGCGGGCTCCAGGCTCTCATCGCCCCACTCCAGAGCTCCGGCTGCTCCACTCTGCAGCTTACTTACTCCGTCCTAGTTGCATCGTGCCCTCCCCCAACTGTTGAATCAGGCATATCCTTTTCCTTCGGTCTGTCCTGTTCTTTCCTCTCTTCTCTTCTCTTCTTCCTCTCTTGTATCTTGCTGTCTCCTCTGTACACTCAGTACTCATCTCCAGCATTAAGCTGTATGCTACACATATCCATCAGGTATGTCAGAACAATGACGCTATAGTATATAGTCATGCATGATAAGTATATTTGAATGCTAACCTCGATCAATGGAATTCTTGACAGACTACTTCACTCTCATCAGTAATCTCTGAAAACCATCCATCGAAATGGCCGCTCCTCGCTCAACATCGCTGCGTGCTCTGCGTACTCTGTCACAGCATCACACCCCTGCTACGACGCTCTACTGCCGTCGCCGTCTGCACATCACCGGAGCCTTTTCCGCTCAGCCCGTTGATGGCTCCGACAAGGCCGCCGCATATGGTTCTCGCACCTTGGCCGACCTCAAGAACGAGTGCCAGCGCCGAGGACTGAGAACCGGCGGCTCGAAGACTGAGGTATGTCAATATGAACTTGGTCCAAAGAAGCAGGCAGGAAATTAACCAATTTCTCTCAGCTCGTTGACCGTCTCTCCAACAATGACGTGCTCTACACCCGGGCCTTCAACATTGCCAAAACCCGCATCAATGGCAGTGTCTTCGGAGGGTATGTACAATTCCCATCACCCATAGCTAGGATAGCTTCGATAGGACTATAATTAACCGCATCTAGACCCGCCGAGACCCGCTCCTTCAACACCTCTCGCGCCAGCAAGGCCGTAAATGACTCCTCCACCCTCGACTTCGTGTACATGCCTTCCATCGCTTCCCTCGAGGCAGAGCCAAGCGTCTCCCAGGCCGTCCCCATTCTCGGCGACAGCAGCAGCAGCAGCGCATTCGAGTCTGATTCTTCCAACCAACCTTTTGGCTGGGCACCCATGAAGCCACAAATCCATGCCATTGGCGAAGCCGGCCCTGATATCGCCGCCAGCCCTATGAGTGAAGTCGTGGACAACCATGCGCTGGACATTGATCCGTTCAAACTCACCGAGACCGTGGGCCGTTCGCGTGCCGGCGAGAACGAGATGAGAGAGAAGAGGCTTTTGGCTGGCCAGAATGGCGAAAAGAGCGTCATCGGCGAGTTGTTTAGTGGTATGGTCGATGACATTTTAGGTGGTGCTAAAGCTCCTACTACTGCCACCAAATAACCCACCCCGACCTCTTTGAGAGTTTGATCACTATTTTTGTTTGCCATTAATTACTGTTTTATTATGTTTCTTTATATATACATACATAACTACATAACAGTTGGTTGATGTCTTTCTCGCGGGGATGATGATTGCCGTCGTTTTCTGCAAGAGTGATCTGACAGCTTCGATTCTGATATTCATCTTATTATCTTGTTTTACTTTTTTGGAAGGAAAAAATGATGAAAGATTGACATTAATGAATATGTGACCTGTGTTTCTACACGGGTTGTTCTACCTAATACTCTGAACTCTTATCCTACTTCGGGACTAGTAATTCTTGAATAAATAATTTCTACTGATACCTATATACATCGCATTCGTGGCAGATAAAGCTCATTAGAACAGAACAAGTCCAAGTCCAAGACAACGATACAAACGCATGTCGCGAAAGACAGCAAGACCCAAGTAGGCGGGAAAACAAAGACAAAAGTTAATGTTGCATGGCTAAACATGATGTATGTGTATGTGTGCAAGTAATGAAACGAAATAAGAAACAACGTAAAACATATCAGAGACAAATGTATTCAGATACAAGCCGCAACGCCAGAGGTCGTAAAGAATGAAAGCATGAAATAAGCAGGGCTAGATGTAGCGGATATAGGTGGTAAAAAGGATGGACGGTCGATGTATATGCATGGTTCTGCATGTGGAGAAACGAAACTGTGGAATTGGGAGATAATCTATCCGAGTACAGCAGCAAGGATGATAACCGTCAAAATAATAGCAAGAATAATCAGGAGACAGCACATCTTATTGCGCGCATTCTTCTGATACCGACTCGCACTGCGCAACTCGACATTTGCACCGCGAGTGTCAGTCGTGACATTCTCGACATTCTCGCTGATAATGTCGAGCTGGCCTCCTTGTTCATGCACTATGTGTGCCACGTCGCGGAATAGTTCGTTCAACTCGCCGACGCTCTGTTCAATGTTTCGAATTTCAGACTCGCGCTCAATAATCAGAGACTCTTGGAAATCGACTTCATCCTGGTTCGCCAATCGGGGTTGCTGCTCAAGTTGCTGTAACTGCTGCTGTTCCTGGCCGTCTATTGTCGGCTGGTGATCGTCACCTTCTTGCAATGCGGTCCTTGTAGCGACTGCCGACGCTCGCTGTTTTTCCAGCGCACGGCGTTGGACAGTCTGGAACTCGTCCAACGCGGCTTTGAACTCGGACGAAAGCTTCTGCTGAGTCCATTTTTGGGAGGGCTGTAGATATTAATTAGCGTCAAAGAAAACATGGGTGGTTGGTAAATTTTAGTGATAAAACCTACATTGACATCTTCCCATGTCTGCACCTTCTTGATGCCCTCTCCTGCGTCCTTGAATCCAGATCGCGTCTCTTCCAGAAGGTTGTGAACTCGCTCCCGCACTCTCTCGGTATCGCGTTTAGTACCAAGCAGCGCAATCTGCCGGGATAGATTCGAGATATTCGATGTCAGCGTGAAGAGTTGGTTGGAAAGGTTCTCAGTAAACCGCGCAAACTCCGGGTCGTCCTGATACTGAGGATCGTCATCCCGTCGCCAGGTTGTCGGCTGCGATTCCAACGAGTTGAGGCGGTCGTACGACATGATTGCAGAAATAGAGACCGATTGTGAGGAAATGCTGTACAGTGAAATGATAGATGTTCTTTTGTTGTTGCCTCGATCTTGCTGATAGACGTAATCAACCGGCCCGCTCAGGTGACGTTGGAAGCGGTTCGAGAGAGCCGCGCTATGCTATTTCGGGACTAGACCCTTGTCTTGTTGCTGCATTCACGTGACACCGCTGGTTGCTGTTTTGGTTTCCATCCCGCAAAAAAGTATCCGCATAAATAATAGCTTCACACGTTCGTTTTCGCGGCTCCAGTGCTCATTTCCCGTCTCTTATTGGCCATTGGGCCATATCGCGAACGTCGTCCAGCTAGCTGCCTGGTCATAACGTACTCGGATCATGCGATGACTGATTGCCTCAGCTAACTTGCATCCTGCGCTCTCAAAATGGCTGCTCCACCTCCCAGGCCGTACAGGCGAATTTTGACTTCGGCGTTGCACCGAAGATTTGTCCATGCATCCGCTTCGACGCTGCTTATGGACTATATTGTCTCTTTTGTTATTGGAACAAAATCATCAAGTTGGTAATCCTGTGTGTCAGTGATCGTAAACAATGGTCAAGGCTAATGCAATATCTCTCACACTAGTATTTTGGTCATGGTTTCCTCTTGGAGCCTGTGGCATGCGCGCTCTCCTCCTATTTATCTCTACGTTAGCCGTGTTTTTCATTCGAGTTGCTCAAATGCACACTGGTCCTCGAACCACGACGTCCCCGCTATCTGCCTTGCGCTACACATTCCCACTACACGCTCTGCAAACCTTAGGGTGGTACCTCTTCTCGGCCTGGTGGTTCAGCGAAATATACCTCTGGTCAGCCCCAGCTGAAGCTGATTTAGGATGGGTAAAAACCGGCGGGTAGGTGGCCTAGCATTTGTTGCGTTGAATCTTCGTTACGTGTGTACCTGACATCTTGACTAGACTCAATAGCCGACCGGCTCTTAATGAAAGGTCCATATACCTACACACATATCATATGATGCTCGCACTTTCTCAAACTGCTATGCACTTGTATTGCGACTACGACCACCTTCCCATTACCGTTGCTAAGCGCAGTTCCGAGTCAAAGGATCAACCCACGCATCCTGTAACGCCGATCATGAAGAGACTACAGAGCGGAGTCATTGGAATAGTAATCGACGCTCTAAGAAAAGGGCTGATTGTAACCTTGGCCAGCCCGTTTATTTACGTTCTCTTTCTGCGACGGTCGGCGTGGAGCTTCTCCCTTTATTTTGCGAAGCTATTTTGGAACTTTTCCCGGGCAGCGGCAGACCCCCCAGGAACGGTGCCCCCGGCTTTTTATACTCTGTTTGTTCGTCAGATAATTTCAGGAGGGTGTCTTGTCTTCCTGTGGCAGACTGCGAACTTATTTTTCACGGTGTTCCTCACCCAAGAACCTCTAAAGAGAGGTCAGCCGCTCACTTTTGACACAAAGGACCCCAATGGGAGTCTGATCAATGGACTGAAAGCCAAGAAAGACATAGTCAAAACCTATGCTTTTTGGGAGCTTTGCTTCATAAGCCAGCGTTATGCTGACCGCCGCAAAGCAATCTTTGATGACATTGAGCGTGACGGCGGTCCTGCCTGGAAGCAAATGCTACAAGTTTCAGTTGAAAATATCAGTGGCATTACTAGTCGAATCAACAATTACAAAAATCCAGCGCCAACGGCGGTAGCTAAGGATCAGAACATCGCGTACCCGCAGATTCAAACTCTACCTCAGTTGACTGACGCGCCGAAGCAAGACAACATATTTGCTCCTTCGCCCAAGGCAAGCGGGTTTGGACACTCTTTCGGAGCGACAGCGAAGTCTTTTGGACAATCGCCTGATTGGACTCCGGTTGCGAGAGCTAAAGCCAAAGACGCGTTTAGCCAAGCATCTAATGCGATCCTCAGTCCGGAACGAAAGAAAAAGCTCCTGGGGGGGACTGATGAAGTGAAACTTCTCACTGGACCGAAGGCAGCATCACAATCATCTTTCAATTTATCTTCAATTCCATTTGTCGCACAATTCCTCCGGTCCCCAATTGGCAAACCTTTCAGACAAACATACACCCAACGTCTACGAGGCATTGTCTTTGGCGAGCCTCACGGTCAGGTTGCATCTATCGTCGACGCAATCGAATCCGTAACCCGCCTTCTCATTGCCAGTTTAGAAGAAGATAAACTTGGCCAGGTCCAAACAGATGTACCAGGAGTTGTCCGCCTCTTCACCGAAACTCTCATAACATTAGAAGATTTCGTCCAGAACGGACTCGACATTCACTGGACCGATGTTACTTTCCCATCACCCAACAATACTAACCCCGATGCCCAGAAAAAGGCCAAATATGTTCCCGAGGTCGATATCGTGTTGAGCATGCTCAGGACCTCCCTTTCTGATCTGCTCGCTTCTTTCGAAAAATACAGTCGAGATATAAGATTGCAAGCGAAAGATATTAGACTTGCCAAAGCAGCGGCGGGATTGTTAGACAAGAGAGATGATGACCATGATGATAATGATGACCCATTCACATCAAAGCATTGAAAAGATGCTCGAAGAAAATTGTTTTTTGAAATTTATTTATTGGTTGGGATACTCGTGTACTAGATAACTGATAGTATGCAGAGGTGAAAAATATTATAATCAACTGTACCACCACTTCTCACTTTCGACATACTACTTCATGCCGCGTTTTATTGTTGTCTTTGGCATAGTCAGGTCGATAGACAAGTATAACGTTCCAATTACATAAGTTCACTATAGCTACAGGGTTTCTGTGTTCCAAGGTTGCAGGCGGCAGATATAGGCCTTATTCGAGGATATTGTATGACTTGGGATACGACTCTGTGGTTGACGTCAGATTCTAGTCATGTAAGCTAAGGCTGAAAGGACATACCGAGGATAGAACGATCAAACTCCTTAATAGTCGCGAAGCCCCCAACAGCCATGAGAATATCCAAGTCTGCCAATAACGACTTCATCACATGCCGAACCCCTTCCTCGCCCATAATACTCAGTCCCCAAACCCATAAGCGGCCAACGAAAACAAACTTGGCACCTAGAGCAAGTGCTTTAACCACATCACTGGCACCGCGAACTCCTGAGTCAAACATGATATAGATTTTGTCGCCAACAGCATTGACAATATTCTCTAGCGCATCCAAACTCGCAATTGCGCCATCCACCTGTCGACCAGCATGATTGCTCACAACTATGCCATCGACGCCGTACTCAACCGCCTTCTTCGCATCAGCCACGGACTGGATACCCTTCAATGCAAAAGGGCGGCCATTAGAGATTCTTTTCCATTCCTGAATGAGCCAGGGGATTTTCTCCCATGACCATGCCCTTCCGTGCCAGATGGAGTCAATCCATAAAGTCGACGCGGCAACAGGATCTTTCTTAATATCAATGCCTTTCTCTCGACAACGTTTCTGGAATACGGGATCACTAAGTCCAAGCCCTGCACCCATTCCGCGATAGAAGGCATAGTTCGAATTGGCGACATCATCATGCCGCCAGCCTAGTTGCCATGTATCCGTGGTGAGAATGAGAGCGTCAAAGCCAGAATCCCAAGCCCTTTGCATCAATGAAAGAGTCAACTCATCGTCATGGGGCATATATAGTTGGTAAAACCGTGGTCCCTTAGCACCGTTTGCAGACCCAACGTCCTCAATGGGTGTACTACCTGCCGTTGAGAGGCAATAGGGTAGATTGAGTTCGCCGGCAACTTTTGCGACTGGTATTTCGGCGGAAGGATTGTAAATGATATTAATACCGATGGGAGCAAATCCAATAGGGGCGGATACTTTGTGGCCCCAGATTTCGGTGGTTGTGTCGCGTAGATTTGTGTCGACTAACATGCGAGGAATGATGTGGTGTCGATTGAAAGCTTGACGGTTGGCGGTGTGTGTTGTAGAGAGGCCTGCATTGGAAGATGCATAGTACCTGTATTTTATCAGTTAAGGTCTAGTATCATGAAGATTAAAGTCTTAATTAACACTTACCACCCGCCTAGGCTGAGTTTCTCCTTTGCTTTTTCCTCTAATGCCTTGGGGTCTATATCGATCGTTTGACATTGTTAGCCTGCGGTCACTTCTAAGGGAATTGCAATAGCTCACGTGTATTGAAAGGTGGTGTCAGCCCTTCATTGGCTTTCCAAAACTGCTCCCTTTGATAGAGAGCCCATTGTGGCGTGGACCGTTTCTGGATGCTTGGGTTTGATGGATCGCTCATGTTTATCGTGTATGCTATTACGAGGGCTGGAAATATAATCAAATTGAAACAGGAACTTGAATATACTGCTACGTATATGTATAGATATACCTATCTATGTATGTCAATGACTTCATTTTGACGTGTAGCGCAAGTCCCGTGCAAGATGTAACCCTAAGTTATTACCTATTAAGGCAATTACTGGCAGCTCCACTTTAAAGTGCTAATTCCAACCCATTGTAGCATTTCCATCTGTTCAACAGAGTAGATGCCAAAGAATAGTTTATTAGATACATTTTGGCTCAATCAATTCAGTAGACTTGGTGCTTAGACACATGACGTCATGTCAGATATCCAACTGAACTCTCTCTCGGAAGATACCGGCACTACCCTAATCCGAGCCGTTTTTTTAACCGTGAACCGAACTTGTTCGAGAATATTAATAGACCTGAGTCGCCAAGATTCAAGTCTCCATACTTTGTAAACAACTCTGGAGATACATGTGGCAGATATTCTGCGATTTGTATAAGACGCAATCATGCTAGCCCCCGCACGAAGAATAGCTCTTAAGAGCTCCAAATCCGCTGCACCCCGCACAGTGAGAAAACCAACGACGACACCTGTCTGTGCAAAGCAAACAGAGGTAACTAGACGCTGCTTTCATGCGAGTCCCTCGACTTCTTTCTACAAGCAAGCATGGAAGCCAATGCGTGTCAAAATTCCCTGGGTAGATGCTCTAGCTCAAAGTCAGGAGCAGGCGCAAACAGGGGCTTCAAAGACGCAGGAAGAAAAGCCCTTGGAGCTAGACCTGACTCCAAAAAGGATGTCTGACAGTTACTTTTCTGCTGTGAGTCAAATACTTACCTTCATGCAATTTGTAAGGCAATATTTCCTCTTACTAACAATCATTTGTCAGGTACTCCCACTGGCTGAGGATAAGTGGCTGCTGGATACATATCTTAATGCCTCCGGGCGCATTCGGTAAGGACTAGCTCTCAATAACTTGAAGTAAAGAGACTTTTCGATTGACAATAAACAAGTCTCGGTACGCTTTTCATGGATTTGGATGCCTTGGCCGGTGTCATTGCCTATAGGCATACTGGTGATTCAGTGGCAACTGTTACAGCTGCTGTCGACCGTATCACGCTCCTCAACCCATTGACAGAAATTTGCAATCTTAAATTGAGTGGTCAGGTTTCTTATGCCACGGGAAGGTCGAGTATGGAGATTTCTCTGCAGGTCGCCAAGGCTCCTGCTGCAGGAGAGGAGGTGAAACCTGAGGATGTCTTGATTACATGTGCCTTTACCATGGTATCACTTGACCCGAAAACAAAGAAGTAAGCAAACAAACGATATTTTATTTTCTTTCTGCCCTGAGCTCCCCTCCAGAGTTTTGCTAATCTAATTACAGGCCCGTTGCTGTTGCACCCCTCCTTCTTGAAACCGAAGAAGAGCGACAACTATTTAAGAAAGGCGAAGAAAACTATAATGCAAAGAAAGCCTTGCGCAAAAGAAGTCTTGTTGAACAGGCGCCAGACCAACATGAAAGCAAAATGATTCATTCTATGTGGACGGCACAGTCCAAATACCAAAGTAAGTCATATATCTATACTTTTCCCTTTTTTTTTTCCGTCAAGCAGTAGCAATTGGGTTATCCTTGTTGAAATTTCAAATCTGACTTCTCAAACCTTAGCCCCTGGAACAGCCATTCAGGAATCACTGCGTATCCAGAACATGGACAGGACAGTGCTGAGATCGGCCATGATCATGCAGCCCGAAGATCGCAATCGACACAACTTCATGATCTTTGGTGGATTCCTTCTCCAGCAGACGTTCGAGCTTGCATTTTGCTGCGCTGCCTCTTTCTCTCACACTCGGCCAACCTTCGTATCTCTTGATCCCAGTACTTTCGAGAACCCCGTGCCTGTAGGCAGTGTACTGTACCTGAGTGCCACAGTGGCTTACACGGAACCACTCATACGAACCGACAATCAAGACAACACCAACAGGACAACACCATACACAAAAGTCCACGTGCGCGTAGACTCGAAAGTGCGTGATGTCGAGCATGCGACCAAGAAGTCCACCGGTGTCTTCCATTACACCTTCCTTGTGCCCAATGAAGTCCAGGTTATGCCGACCAAGTACGCCGAGTATATGGTATGGCTCGATGCGCGCCGTCGCGCACACGATCTTGATCCGATTATCGCTTCGCGGTTTACAGAGGACTCTGCTTCGGCGCGCATGGACGGTGTTACCGAGTAGGAAACTACATAGGGGACAAGTTTTTCTCTTGTGACGATACTGTTTTCAATACTTATATTTATATATCTATATACCTGTATTATCGTTTTCGTCATCTTTTGGCCCCACTTCACCTATTGTCGTACCCTAAATAATCACAGCAGAAGCCTAATCCTATAAGCCCAGGCCCCTAATCCCCCTAAACAGTAAGCACTACTCACCAAAGGCTAGGGATAAAAGCCAGGCATTAGTTTCCGAGGACAGCGACCCTTCAAAGCTTTAACTATGTCATCCCGAAAGATCATATCAGATGACTCCATGCAGTTCCGCGTTGGTGCTGGGATTGCTGGGCTAGCAGCTGCAATAGGCTTACAAAATGCCGGATATGAGGTCGTTCTTTTACAGCCTATGACGGAATTATAAGAAGTATGATTAACTTTAAGAAGATAGTTTTAAGCTATTTTATAACTTTTATAAGATTTTACAATGTCAGAAAGAAAATTATTAAAAGAAAAACAGCAGACTCGGTCCAGAGCATAGCCATCAGCTGTGGCCCTCGATTTTGATCGCCACCTTCTGGGGGTGTCATTTGGGTAATGTTTGAAGAAGACGACATGGCTTAGTCTTCAAAAAGTCTTTGTCGAAGAACTTTGGCATTTTTGATATCTCCATGAGGGCGTTTTGATGATATAACTAGTAAAGAATGAATGCAGCTCAGACTCAGAAGGTGTTCCCTCTCACAGTGTACTATAGTCATCGTTCATTTCGTAAAGAAATCGGAGTAAATCTGGGAGCCGTTGGCGCACCCTGAGAGAAACTTCAAACATATCAAAAACGCCTCCAACATTCCGTCGAGTCATCATTTGTAATGTGCGTATTGCATAAACGAGAATTAAACCAAGCCGGATGCTGTGTTACTAGTCTAATACAATGCAATAGCCCCTGTCGCTGACCGTCCATATACTCTCCATGCATTCGAAATAGTCGCCGGTGCTATTGCCATTGCCATCCCCTGTAAGGTCACACTGCCGTTTTCTCAGAACTAGGAGTCAACCGTGCGCAAATCACCGATTCGTGCCCACCATGCAGAACATTCTACAATGCCACAAGAATTTCAGACAAAGAAACGTGCCGCAGAGGGCGTCGACTGTGATTTCTTTGTTTGCTTGAGAGAAGGTGGCATGCGGGGTCCAGAGAACCCTTTATTACTCCTATTTCTCTCGAAATTTACTTGATCGAGATGGTCAACTAGCCATTCTTCTCACTCAGAAGAAAAAAAAAATCTCATTTTTATACAAGCTTAATTACGCAAGATGGATGCTATCGTTGCTCAGGTTCAGAAATTGGCCGCAAATGCCGACGAGGCAGGCCGCAAGAAGGTGATTGACACTCTACGCGACTTGAGTTATGCTATCGAGACACCTTATGACACTCTCCAGCGATTTGCTGGTCTCGTAAGTCGATTAAATACATTTTGGGTACTATATGAGCGGAGTTTGATCGTTTCCGAAGCACCTTCAAATCACGGTTGCTCGTATTGGCATTGACTTGGGCATCTTTGACGCTCTCCACGAGGCAAAGGAGCCGCTCAGTGTATCAACCTTGTCAGAGGAGACTGGGGCTGCCCCAGAACTCCTCGGTATGATGACAGAAATTCAACGAAAGCTTAGACTCAGAAGCTAAATATTTCAAGGTCGTATCCTGCGCTATCTTGCCTCCACCGGCCAGATAAAGGAGACCAGCAAGGATCACTTCAGCTCAAGTACGATGACCGCTGTACTAGCAGACAAAGGTTACCAGGGTGGAATCCATCATTTGTAAGCATATTCATCTCTAAAGGTTCTTACAGCCTAACTAATACGTACAGCTTTGACACTGTGGGACCTGTTCTGCAGCAATTGCCTGATTTCCTTGCCGGGACAAAATACGAGAACATCACAGAAAACGACAAAACAGCTCTGCAAACGGCATTTGATACCGATCTCCCTGGCTTTATTTGGTTCCCGAATCAGCCCCGGCGCTTTGGATACTTTCAACAGGTGATGACAGTCCAACGCGCCGGCGCTGTTAACTGGCTGTCTGCTTTTCCATTTAAAGACCAGCTAGGTGACTTCCAAGGCAATACCGTATTTGTTGATATTGGAGGTGGCTTTGGACACCAATCACTTGCGGTCAAAGAAGCTTTCCCCGAATTTGCGGGCAGAATTGTGCTTCAGGATCTTCCCCAGACCTTAGTACACGTACCGGCCATTGATGGCGTTGAGGTTATACCTCACAACTTTTTCGAGCCGCAGGTAGTTAAAGGTATGAAATCTCTTTATTTCATCTATAGACAAATGGGATATTTCTTGACACAGCTAATAATTCTATACAGGTGCTAAGTTCTACTATCTTCGTAACATCCTACACGACTGGCCAGATGACAAGTCAGTCGTTATCCTGAAGAACATTATCCCAGCACTCGGCCCAGACTCCCGTATCCTCATAGATGATATGGTACTACCCAATGAAAATGTTCACTGGCAAGCAACACAAACGGATTTAACCATGATGTCCGCCCTTGGTTCTAAGGAGCGTACGGATGAACAGTGGCGTACTCTGATTGACGAGGCTGGCCTGAAAATCCTTGATATTGCCCCATATACAACACCTCTGAACGACTCAATTATTGTCGCTGTCCCAAAATAAAATGATTGTGATTGTATATTCTCACTTGCGGCGAGTGATGACGAGGAGTTGCCTAGTAGGTTTGTTTAGTCAAAGAAAGAATTCTGTCAACGAATTTGGATTTTCTTGAATATAATGAAATCTACATAGTATTATTTAATTATACTGTTTATAGAGATTTTCTATAAATCATATCTAGAACGCTGTTAAATCGCTATACGAGGTAATACATAAGTGGACACCAAAGTTATAAGCCAAGGATGGCAGTTTTCGAACATGTAACATAAATTAAACTGCAACCAATTCAATCAGCTAAGATCTGATCTCCAACGACTTTCTGGAATCTCACAGAAAATGCACTGCAAGTGCACTACTGCAGACTCACTCTACATACCTGCTTCAGTTAGGGCTACTGATACCTGCCCTAGCCCCTAGCAGCCTGCAGCCTACTAACACTAAATAGGGTAAGCGGACCCTTTGTCACAACGACCATCCTATTTTGCGGGGTACAACGAGCAACGTACATGTACTAGAAACAATATCACTACCCTATTATACCCAACACAGTTGTAACAATGGCTAAAAGTCCAGTCCGCTTCGAGTTTCTCGCAGGCAACAAGTTCACGGCCACCCACGATCTCCCTAGCCAGCTTATTCACCATGACCCGCAAGCAATGCAGAGCAACGCAGCACTCATGCATAGTTTCCAGAGCGAAATGGTTTCTATCATGAAGATACACGAGGCTGACTGCATTCGGGCATCAGGACCTCAGTGTGCTGTCTGTGGCTCACGTAAAGTCAAGGCCTTGCAAACACCAATGTCGTATCTTCATATAGTGCATGATCCATTTGTTGCAGTGCAAGTGCTTCCGATATGCAATCAGGGAAAATGTGAAATCAAGGGAAGGCAGGACATCCAACGTTTCATGATGGAGGCAGCATCGCAAGGACCGGCATCGTTCGATACGCAAGAGATCTTGCGCTGTAACATTTGCGGCAAGACAGAAGACGTGAAGAGGTGCGGACAGTGTAAAGTGGTGGCTTACTGTGGAAAGGACCATCAAAAGGCAGACTGGAAAGTACACAAGATTATTTGCAAAAGCTTCCAGTAAAAGCACCCAAGGCGAGGTATGTTTTCCTGTTGAATCATGTCTTTGTACAGCTTTTTGATAATGAGGTAGTAACCAGAGACAAATAGTCGCAAACCGCCAGCCATGACATAACAAGCATTATTGGTCTAGTGGTAGAATTCGTCGTTGCCATCGACGAGGCCCGTGTTCGATTCACGGATGATGCAAAACATTTTCTTTTTGCTTTTTTACCTGCGACAAGCCATAAAGATGATGGAATTTTTGGATAGCTATGGCTGTTCGTTTTCGGGAGAAAGGCTCATCTCATCCTACCGGTTTTTCTTTCACGTTCACTCGATATCAGACGATCGTTCTTCAACACCACACATCAACCTGCGTAGTACTCCATTTTATTCATATGACAATTTTCTTTTTAGCTATGTAGTTACAAGTTGAATCATACCTAGGTATCATAACTACTCAACAACTGATGTGGATTATATATATGTGTGTGTGTGTTTGTCAGAGAGAGAGATCGACTTCGCCTAGACTTTATTGTCGGATCATCTCTAGAAAGTGACTCGCCTTTTTGACGTTTGTCATAATGCATTTAACTGTGAGTCTTCTACTTTTGACTCGGCTTGACTCAAAAGTTCATACATAAATAAGAGGATAATGTTGCTTGGAATCAAGCTCGTGGAAGCAATCGTCACTCCTTGGAATTCAAGCGAACCACCCTGAAACCATGCCATCACTATCATATAAATACTTTTTCACCTTATCGTTCAAATCGAAAGATAATGACAATCAATTGAGTGTGTAAGGGGATTGGCCCAAGTGTTCCAAGATGACCCGTTCAAACTTCCGAGAGGGAATTATATCACATGGTTGTTCATACGTTGTACTGAGGACGGTCGTCCGCACCAAAATTGGGTGATCACAATCAATGGAAGGTCTGAGCCAGAATTTTCCAAGGACAAGTATACTACTATTACATATTCAGTATGTCCGAACCCCCCGGGGACAGCAGATTTCACGCCCGACAAAGAAGTCAATGGGATAGAACTAGGTGAGATTGAACTCAAATCAGGGCTCCAGCCCATTATCATTGAGGGAAAATACAACATATGGCCCACGCGTGATGGGGAAAACAAGTTTTCAAATGGTAGGCCTTTGATATACTGGCTGAAGGTTGGGGAATTTGATTATTCCGTGTTCTACAATCAGGATCAAACACCGAAACTACCTGACACCGAGTTACCTGATATCGAGGAATGGAATGAAAATATACGACGGATCACCTCTACCTGACAGGGAAACGGGGCATACTAATTTCTTTCCCCCCTCCGGCTCCTTCTTTTCAACCATCATTGATTGGCTTATTCACTGTTGGGGAATACTAGTGCTATAAACACATAGCATAGCCATGTGATGTTTATCTCCACCAGTCACTTACCGTGTTCCTTGGATTTCATGTTTGGTCTATTGATTGACTCCTACACTGGGTATTTCTTGCAATTTGCTTTTAGAATGGATTATTTCTGAATTCAGTGGATATATTAGGACTTAGGCCACGGAAGAAGGTATTTCTGGTAGGAAGACTATACCGATCCTGCTGTTGAGTGGAGTGTTTAGATATGCATGGCGGTTCCTTTCAGACAGGTTCCTGACCTGGCAGAACCCCTGCAGCCGTAAAAATATCAATCGGTATGATCTAGGTGTATGGCAGACAGGACTACCTAGATACACTCTGGGGATTCAATAGACACGGCATTGCGTATTAAGCTGATATAATAACCAAGTCATTGCGGAGATTTATTGTATTCAATGAATGCAATAACCACACATATAAAAGTACCTAATATAATTTATTCTCTATCCATACCTCCTCCATTTCGTTGCCGCCTCTCCATTCGCCGGTATCTCCGGTCCCGGCAAAATCTCTCTCAGAAGCTCATTAACCCCCATATCCAAATCCGCGCAATCCTTCCACTGTCGCGGATACCCCAGACTAACCTCCTCAAACCGACATCCATTTCTCCAATCCGTGCGCCGGATGTGCAGATGCCCGCTTATAACAACTTTTGCATTGAAGCGCTGGTGCCAGTCGTCCGTCAAAACCGTTCCACACCAGAGGGAAAAGCGTGGGATAAACTTTAGAGTTACAAGGTCCTTACGGAGCGGCCAGTGGTTGGCAATAATGAACGGCAGCGAGGGATGCTGTGCCTTGACGGCCTCGAGCTTGCTTGAGAATTTTTCGACGAGATTCTTGCACCACTCCTGCCGGCTGGGGTGCGGGTCTGGATGAAGTAGATACTCATCTGTGGCCTCAATGTTGTGCTCTCTTGCCCACGGGATTGCGTCTATAGAGCAATCAGTATGTAGCCTATAGAGTCAAAACGAGAACAGTCGACTGACACAACACTCTCAGTAGATGCAGTCTCAGGAGCTCCTCTCTTCAGGGACCTCTTATCGAGAGAAGTATTGAGTCATATACAAACATAGGCAAATTTCGACGTACTCTGTAAAGTCACACCCTCAGGCCTAAACGAATAATCGTACAAGGTGAAAATAGGCGCGACCACAGCCGGCCCTCCTTGGCCTTCCCACACCACAAACTCATCTTCAGGCGTGAGCACGTCATATAACCGCGCTACATCAACGCACTGCTGATACTTGTCCTCGCCGCGGACATCAGCACTAGAGCCCGTGGGCAGCGAGTACAGCTCGTGGTTGCCGGGACACCACCACACGGTGTCGAAGCATTTGGTGGCTATGGAGAATGCCGCCTCCAGATGCTCAATGCTCTCGCCGATGTCTCCGCAGAGAATAAGGCCGTCGCCGGGATGCGGCTGTAGGTCGGCCCAGGCTGTCCGATTAGCAGCGAAGGAGAGGTGTATATCGGAAATGGCATATAGCTTGCCCGTTGGGGATTTCCTCGGGGAACTACTCTCGGGACTAGCAGACATACTGTTTGCCCTTGCCACCAGCTTTGTTTTATGAACAAACGAGTGATAATGATGGTGGTGATGGCTGACACGTCAACCCGCCCTTGCAGTAGATGGACCACCGTCTACGGAGGCCGAAGCTACTAGGGCAGTTGGGGTTAGCACAGTTGGAGATAAGATTAACCACGTGCCCACACCACGTCGCGTTGAGAATTTTACCTCTACACACCACCAAAAATGACCTCTTATTTTTCAGTATAACATCGACCACTCGCTTCGCTTAGGTTTGTTTGTTGCTCGCACTGCCAGAAATACAAATTCCTCTACATAGGTGTTGGAAGCATCGCAAAGTGTCAACAACTAATTTACCAACAGGTCTGTCTAATATAAACTTCATTCAAACTATTATCAGTTTCCTACTAAAACTCAAGGTATAGGTGAGCTGCTCCTTGGTCAGATGTCTCCCGAAGCGGTCTCTTTGGCAGCGGGGTAGTCTGTATATCCAATAATATTATTCTCAAATGGACCATAAAACCGAGCACGATCGTACGCCGCGAGTGGGATACCATTCTTCAGCCTGGTTACGAGATCCGGGTTACTGATGAAGTACCGGCCATAAAGCAAGGCGTCATATTTGCCCGATTCAACCACACCCCAACTGTTGGTGTCATCCCAGCCACCGGCAGAGAAAAACGGGGTGTCTCCAAAGATCTCACGGAACGCGTCTAAAGTCACTTCGGGAAGACCCCAGCTGGCGAGAAACTTGTCTTTCTCTTCGTAGCTGAATATTTGTTCGTACCTCTGGTGCACATGTTAACGACAGATTGATTTCCTGAGAATTCGTAGTCGACACTTACAGGCTCAATGAAGCTGACATAGGACAACGCCGGATGAGCGAGCTTCAAAGATTTGCAGAGATAAGTCCAGGTCTCCACGCGTTGCTCACCGCGGGCTTGGTTGAAGAGACCAAAGGGCGAAAGACGAATGGCAAGATTCCCTTCGCCGATCCGCTTAGCCACGTTATCTATCAATTCGAGAACAAAGTGGCATCTCTTTTCCGGTGATCCGCCATATTTATCTGTTCTCTTGTTAATGTTTGAGCTCAGAAACTGCTCTGGCAAATAGCCGTTGCCTGCATGAATCTCAACTCCGTCGAAGCCTATCTGCATCGCCTTCTCTGCCGTGTCGCAGTAGTCTTCGATGGTCTTCTTTATATGCTCGACAGACAGTTCCACGGGCGGATGATCCGCATAGCGAACAGGCTTCGATTCACCTTCGGGGGGATGGGAATAGCATTCGTCCGGAGAATCCCAGACACTGGCAGAGGCTGATACTGGGGCTGAACCTGTCATCTGTGGGATAGTAGCCCGACCAGCATGCCAAAGCTGGCAGTAAATGTAACCTCCTTTTTCGTGTACGGCATCGACGACTTTGCGCCAGCCATCTGCTTGCTGTTGAGTAAAAAGACCGGGCACTCCTGGCATTCCATTGCTCTGAGGGTTGTCAGTTGATACCGTCAAATGAAGCTAATCGACACTGCTAACAAATTTAGGAAAAGGGGGGGGGCCGAGAATACCTCAAGTGATGGGGGGATGCCTTCCGAAATCAATAGACCGCCTTTCGTGGTTCGTTGAGCATAATACTCGACCATGAGATCCCCGGGATACCAAATACGGTTTGGATTCTGCGGAGTGCTGACGGGATTCGAAGGCTCTGCTCGATTCCTAGTCAACGGGGCGAGGACAACCCTGTGATCAAGCTTGACTTTTCCATTCCCAATCACAAGGGGCTGAAAAAGTTTAGACTGGGACTTGTCAATCATTCTCGCGTGTGTTCTGTTTTCGGTCCTTTTGTATGCAGTCTTTGCCTCTGAGGACGGTCAGTTGGTAAATTCGACAAACAGCAGATGGCTCTGTTTTTCGTCTGGCAAGGGCTCTGCCGGGTTTTATTGTGGGGAGGTGTGGGTTTCCATTTCGTCTAAAAATTTGGATCAGCAGTAATTAATTAATTAACACATATAAGAACCATTTCTAGTATCTACTGTCTACACCACTTTTGAGGCCTTCGCGGCCGCGGGACGACGGCCCGGCCCGGCTCAATACAATGCCATTTTTCTTAGTGCGTACATACTACATACTACAAAGAGCGAGGTACAAGGTACGGGTGCACTAAATGCCACCGGAAAAACAAAGAAGGATTGTGACCCTGTCGAATTCCCCTGCTCAAACTCCGAACCCTGGACTAGTGCGAGGCCAAAGCGCCGTTCAAACAAAGAGGATGGTGCTTTACGTACATTAGACGTAGTTTCTCATTAGTTGGCTTTAGATAAGAGTCCGTGCAGGGAAAATATAACTCAGGGCTTACGTCTTGCAGGTGAAGAGTGAAGATCCTAAAGGGTAAAATTGTGCTTTAAAATAATGGCTCTTGCATCCTTTCGTTCCACGAGATCCTTCGATGGTTCAGCCATCGACCATGTCAGAGCCCGCCTTGCCTGCTCCCAGTGGCATTACACCCGACTTTGCTCATCCGAGAGACGCTCTTCGTACGATTCTTTTGGTCACTCAGTGTCTCTGTATACCTATTGTCTCCTCCCTTGTCGTGCTTCGGTTATATGTGAAATTCCGCTTCCAGCAGCAGTTGGGAGTAAATGAATGTGGGTGCTGCATGTCGACAACTTGAAAATAAAAATAAACAAAAAGGCTCATCTGTGCACAGATTTCGGCTTTATTGCATGGGTATGAATGAGATCTTGATAGCCAATGCCGTGTTGTGGCGCGAACTCACATTCTCTCAAGATACTTTTTATCGGATATTGTATAAGTGGGATTTTTTGTAAGTGCTCTCGATCCTGCCTGTATGCAGATTGTGTTGGCTGTCTAACTGCTGGTTCAGTGTCGAAATATGGCGGCGGCTGCTATCAATGGGAGCTTTATAGCTCCGAGGTAGTGAAATTTATGAAGGTTGGCCAAGCACTCGCGGTTCATTTTACTCGTGACATTGGGTAATTGATAAAACAAGCACAGATAGCATACATCGCAACTCTATTCTACGCTCCGATGACCCTCTTTGTCAAGGTCGCCCTGTTATCCCTTCTAGCCCGCATTTTCAAACCATACCGCAAATGGGTCATCTTCATCTACATCATCCTTGGAGTGGTTTTGGGCTACTACATACCTGCCTTCGTCATTAAAGCGCGCATCTGCAATCCGGTATCCGCATATTGGAACGGCACCGACAGCGGCGGCTCATGCCTCAACCAGAACCGAGTCATCTTAGCCGACTCAGTCATAAGTATGGTGACGGATTTGGCGATTCTCATCCTCCCCTTGCCACTGACCTGGTCACTTCAGATGCCGACTAGTCAGAAGTTGAAAGTCATTGGACTTTTGAGCGCGGGAGGGCTTGCAACGGGCTTCAGCATGTATCGCTTGGTGATGATTGCGAAGGATGGAAAGTCCGCTGATCAAACAATGGTGTTTACTCGCGTCGTGCTTACTGGGTATGCTTCACCCGCCAGCCGCAGGCAATAATATTTCCCGCGCTAATCCCAAGTGACAGGAATGCAGAGGGCGCCATTGGACTGATATGTGCCTGTCTTCCGGCACTTAACATCCTCGTCTCTCGTACCCGCAGAGGAACCTCGTACTATTCGCAACAAGAATCGCACGGCAGCTCACGGCTACAACTACGAAAGATCCGAGGATCTAAGAGTGATAATCGGTCTAGGATATCCAAGAATGTGGAGGACGGATCAGCGTTTGGCTCAGATGAGAGAACCCTAATATCGAATATCGATTCATCGCATAGTGTTCATAATATCCCTAGCCACACTACATTTGGTAAGGGGATCATGCAAAGTGTCACAGTTTCTCAGTCAGTCGAGATGACGGACAATGAATGAACGGACACATGAATGCAATGGGTTAGATGTTGATGAGATAGTGTCATTCATGGGTCGAAGCTCACCTGGCAGAAAGGGAGCAATAAAAGCGAATCTGCCAAGTCGATATATATATCGATTTGGCCATGTAAATTAATTATATTTATATGTATTTATTTTCTCATATTTAGAATCTCCTCATTGGGACTTAATATCACTTGGTTTCCAAGCCCTTCAGCATCTCAACAGACAAGGTATTGATATGGATGCATGTAAGTGAATATATATCCTGCCAACGAGGTCTATTTCAAGTTTACAGGCTTTAATTATAGAATAAAAGATGACCGCACTAGTTGCATGTTTCATGCCCCCAAGAGGAGTGTATTGGTTAGTTATGCAAACAGAATCTAAAGAGGTCTAAGCCACAGGCAGCTGGCTTGCTCGCTCAGATTCGTTTCTAGAATATGCAACCGACCCGAAGTAGTCAAAATAGAATTCCCCAGATTTATGAATACATAGATATATAATTAGCACGCATAATTAGACATACTAGACAACCATGTAATAATAGAGTCATCTATGTATTCGTGTATGTATGTAATATGTACAATTCAACCCACAACCAACCCCGGTATAATATAACACCACCCACCCTTAAAAAAACAAAAACAACACTTTTATTGATTGATCCATTTTATGATCCCTTTCCCAGTAGATCAGGCGACGGCCGTTAAAGTATATATATGTAAAATGATCAGCTTGTTTTCATCGTAATCGTCGAAATGTCATTGTGTTGTGTTCATCGTCTCGTGCCTTCATAAGACACACATCGGCCGTAAAGGAATATAGCCATATATATTCCAAACATAAATATAACTCGCTATAATCAACATCAGAATCGTAAATAGCTTTAGCCGCAGTCAAATCGCGCCAATTTCCAAAGTCATGTATACGGATGGATACGTATGAAGAGAAAAGACAGCTGCTAAATGCGTTTGCTGAAAATGAAGGGAAAAATCAGATAAAACTTTCAAGTTGATCAAGATTCGTTCATGACTTCGTTAATTGTGCTCGATGACATCTTCGTGGAGGACGCTCCACTCCCATCTCTGGCATCGGATCTCGTGCTGCTGCCCTTTTCACTGATAATTTCAAGTCTAGGCTCCGACTGAGGCGGTTCCTCTTTCATGCAAGCATTTTCAAGAATATTTGTCCATTTTCCTGGCGTGCCCGCATGGCTATGTTTAAGGTGTTGTCGGAAATGGTCCGCCCGGAAGAACTTTTTAACGTTGTTGCATTCGCCAAACTTGTGCATGCTAGTCAAATGCTCAAACCGCTGATCCCAGTCTGGCTGAGGATTGTTGGGAAATTCCTCACCACAATAACCACATGTGTCGTGAGAGGGGCCCATATTCGTCTGGGCTCCAGGTGATGTTGAAGGGTGGAAAGCGGATTGGTAGCTCGAGAGTGCCGCACAAGACCAGGAGTGACGTCGTAAATGAAGAGAATTTTGATGACGCTCTGCCTCATTTTTGTTCTTGAATCGATTTTTACAGAATTGGCACGTGTACTGCTTTTCCAACTCGTGGGTTCTATGGCGTATAACGTTAACAGACAGTTGACAACAAAAAAGGATAGTTTAAAACTTACCGGAGCTCCTCTTGGGTTTCGAATTTCTTAGGCTTCTTTGGGCAACAGTCGCAAATGTATAATCCTCCCATTTTGGAACTACCGCCCCTCGAGCTGCCCATCCCTGACTGTAAAGAAATCTTACGAGTCGATAGAGCTGTTTTCGCATCACCTCCGTAATATGGCACTTTAGAACTAGACAAACCGTGAATGGATCCGCTAGGACTAGGCTGATTTAGAGGTCCTTTGTCATGATAGTGGTCGCTTTCTGACTTGGGAGAAAGCCCTCCGGTGGACATGCGGTCATATGAGGAGGCACTTGTAGCTGCCGAGAGTCCGCCTGAAGAGCTCAGAGAAGCAGATGTTCGCCAACTAGCAGAGGACATAGAGGATAATGAACTGTGGCTCGGTAGGTGTCGTGAACTTGGAGAAATATGACTTGTGAAAAGATGTCCGCTTGCTCGTCGTTGCGCAAGATCACTATTGCTAGTCGCTTTGTGAAGAGCGTGACGAGTCTCGACGATAGGCTCACGTGGTGGTGACGATGCTCTCCGTTTCATTCCATGCTGTCTAGACATGCCATCAAGGTTTGTCTGCGTATGATCGCTCAAATGTTGGCGCAATTGATCGTGGTAGTCCTCTTCAACATCGGGGAATACACTTTGTTCTTGGAACGGTCGACCAGAACGAGAGAAAAATGAGAATGTATCTTCCGATTGAGGAGTCACGGTCCCCGTCCGTCTTCGTGTCGGGTAATTGTCGAATTCAATACCTGTAGATGGCGCACTACTTTCCACACTGGGACTGCGATATTCCATAGTATCTTTCCACGAAGCTTTTGATCTCGGCGAATGAGCACCTGGCGAAACCGCATAACTCCCAAGACTATAAGACGATTCAAACATTGAGGAAGGTTGATAGCTAGTTCCCAGACTTCCGGAGTGTGAAAGAGCCGCAGCAGTTGGAGCTCTGGTTTCATGTCCCATCATGTTCGATGAGCGAGGTGGAGAATTAGTCTTGCCAATCTTAGACAATAGATGTCGGTCGTAGTTGTCTGAAGAGCTCATAACACATTTTCGAGAAAAGTCCCGTTCGCCCTGTAGGCTTTTCCTTTCCAGATCTATTAGCCTACAAACCATCGAGTGTATTGGCTATGATGGCGTTTATTTCAAGATACGTAGATGCATGGTATACTTTAGGGAATTTAGGCTGGAATGAGGGCACAGAAAAAGAAATCCACTTACATTGGTTCCGAGAAATTTGATGAATAGGATGATTGAAAGCTAGCGGCGTCATGCTTTGGGAGCTCGATCTTAACCTGGGAAAGTCTGCTATTGGGTTGACCGTCAGAGTCATCTAATGACATTCGTTCAATGCGTGGAATGGGTTCTGGAGGGCGGTGACCCCCGAAAAGACTCGACCCCGGGTTGATCGGGGCTAGCTTGGCGATATCAGGTCGGCCCATCCCGTTGGCATGAAGCCAACCCACATCATGACCATTTTCAAGATCATTTATACGCTGTGGTGGAGGAAGTGGAGGGGGCGCAAAGGCCTCGACGGTTTTGTTTGGGATTCGCATTGGACCGGGTGACGCAAACGAATGTGAGGGTAAATTTCGCTCGTAGTTCATGGAAGGAGAAGACGACATTCGGGGGAAATCCATATTCGGTGCCGCTTGCTTTGTTGAACGAAGTCAATGCGTTCTAGCTGACTTCGACTGCGAGTATTACGGAGTGTTTCCGGGTATGCCGACAGAACTCTGCTAGGCGAAAAGCACGTTCGGAATCTCACTTGCGTAACCCACTTAACATAGCTTGACGAGATCCAGACGTCGTTGGCACGAGTGCAAGATGAAGACCAAGAATGGCGCGAACGTCAATGGCCTGCTAGTATGGTTGTATACAAAGCGCACCAGACGAACAACAATGAGAAAGTGTCGACCACATGCGAAGCAAAGCACGTATGAGCCGAAATGCAGAGGATTGGGTTAGTTGCGATTCACTGTCGAAACCACAGCGAGGTTTGCTATAGTCGAGATATGCGATGGGTAAAGCGCATGCAGAATAATGCTTGAGAAGTAAACCACTTTAGTCAGACGGACATTGGTTGGTGGTCTGATCTCCCTTTTTCCTTTCTTTTTCTTTTCTTTTTCTGATCTTCTCATTCGTTTTAGTCCGGGATTGGCTATAATTGAATGAGGCGAGCAGCTAAGAGGGAGGCAAAATGAAGAGACGAAACAAGAAAAAGAAAGCAGGTCGTCGTAGTTACCCGCAGTGGCGTCGTCGTTGGAGAAGAAAGAAAACCAAGAAGGAAGGCACGACGGAACGATGGAAGGAAGGAAGGAGCTCAGTGCGGAGAGGAAGGAAGGCACTGCGGAAAAATGGCAGGAGCGATGCAGGACGTGGTTAATCGGCACTCAGAGAAGGAGCAGCAGGTGGTGACCATATCCAATACGACGCAGATGGGAGAGAGCGAGAGGCAGAGGCCATAGAGGGAGCAGCGAACCCACAGTAGCAGTAGGAATAATAGTAATAGTAATAACAGCAAAATAATAATGGTAATAATAACAAAACGGTATAATAAGAGGTAATATAAGACAAATATAAATTGAAGCCGTGGGCAAAGGAAAAAAAAAGGCGATAATTAATAATAAACAACGATGAAGAAAGGCATAAGGCTTATAACAATTTAGCTGTTATTAACCACCAGGATGCTCGGAGGGGCGGGGGTGGGCAAGAGTAGTTGTTAGCTAGAACTCAGTGCTCCGTAATAAGGGTAAAAGCCATGGCCGGTCCAACTAGTAATAAGCAGTAAAGTCCAGCCTGCAGCTGTTGCTGCAGCGCCAGCAACCATTACTTTTTATTTAATACAGTTGCTTCCCCCCCCCAGCAAACTGCAAGTCGAACCATGCCGTCCAGTGGGGCTGGTCACTAAATAAAGGGTCGTTGTCGGTGATTGGACCATGTCATGTACGTGTTAAATTTCCTACCAAGGATTGTTAGCTAGTATTTACTACTTACTATCAAGTGCGTATTTAGTAGTATTGGTACGGAGTACAGAGTGTATTTGGTATTGTATGGAGGAGTACTCCATCATACGAGGGTAATAAATTAGAGGTAATTAACCTGCCATTATTAAGCAATGGGGTTAATATAAACCACGTTGGCTAGTTTACGAGCGAAGAATAACTAAGTTCATACCGGTATTTATCACCAGCTCTGTCAAGAGCAGCAGCGCATGCGTCTGTACTCTATACTCTGTAGTACTTATGATACATACTGTTATCGTTGTCTGGAATAAGGCTGGGCCAGGTTACCCTTAGAGTCTTAGGGCAACACACAGACGAGAGGGTGGGTGCATGGAAAGAGCCGTCAAAAGCCGCCGTTCCGTACTTTAGGGCGTGCGTCTCCTCTTCCACCGCGCCACGGGCCAATCAGCGGCGGCCGAAGTAATTTACCAGATGCAGGCCTGAGGCGTCAGGCCCCACTGGCGCCGGTGGCACAGCAGCTGGTGGCCTGGTGCTCCTGAATATTAATCAGAACGTACGACCATGTATGTAATAATTGAAGGCAGCGGGTCGCCAACAGTCCCTGGGTAACTTCTCTGTAAGTTCAACTTGCAAGGCGTGGCTGTTTCTAGTCTGTCACTGCCGGAAGGTCATTGGCCGCTGAGCACGATGGAATTTCTCCAGCTTCAGCTTCAGCCAACGCCGGACGCATAAAACTATGGTACTCTGCACTTACTAGTCAGTCCCTCTGCTGAGTCTACTCGACGCTGCGCCAGCCATTGGCATGTATTTGCCATCCGCACTTGTGGTGTGGCATCTGATAGGCACGCACAATAACTTAGGGTTAGACGGTTGGTAACCGTCCGTTATCTAGCAGCCAGCCATCAGTCTACTTGGTACTTATCTCCTCGATCCAGAATCCATAACTAGCTGCAGTGGGACGCCTTAGCGGTAGCGGAGTTTCCCTCGTGCATTACGCCTTGGTATCGATACGTAAGATTCGCACCAATCAGGTGCGCTGCCCTCAGCCTGACTGGGTCGGTGTCGTAGGGCAGACTCCGCCACCGGGTGTGCCGGCCAATCATGCCCGGGAGCGCTACATCCGGTTAGATCCTTGCATCTGTAAGTGTACGAAGGTACGAGTAAGATACTACGGAGTACTTGGTGTAGATACTAGCACGCTTAGGCTACCTATTCGTAATAACTCTCACGCGCGCGCAAGTCCAAAACCATCGTCGGCGTGCATAGAAGAGGTTATTTTTAACTTTGCACAGCAGCACGGAGGAAAAGTATAGACCAGTGGTTGACAAAGCGAGAACCAGCGATGAAACGAAGCTCAGTCTCCCACCCCCTCCCTCGTACTTGCTACATCCTTAGTAGCAGCTGCTGTTGGATTTAAGATGGGGCTGGCTGGGGCTGAGCAGCTGCATGCCCGGCAATCTTTTCCTTAGACATGACTCGGGTTGCTTTTCAGGGCCCATCACCACGCAGGTATATCTAACTATGTTTAACTATGGTGGAGAAATTATTAGCTAGTCGACTTGGTTGGCTTTGTTGGTGAGTTTTAATATTTATGCTAGCTACGTAGTACTCCGTATAACTATGTATACGGAGTACTATACGCTGCTGTACATGTTCATAATTATTAATCCAGCACTAGAGTTAAAACCGAGTACAGCCGCGCCGCGAACTTGAAATAGGAAATAACCGCGAAGCAACATCCCAACATTGTTGATAAAGCAACCAATCCTCCATCCAGCCTTGTCAAGTCGAAATAGGAAATGGGTGAATTATTAGTCTGTTAGCATATAGTTTAAAAGAGCCACTTGAAGGGTGAAAAACATTCGGTGTGGCCAATCAGCACTCGGCAACCCCACTCTTGGTGAAGCGGTGAGGGGGAGCTAGCTACCTTTTGGGACGTAGGGTTGACGGACTACGGAGTATTTCCTGCGGTTGCAGAACTGCTTAGCCCTAAATGAACGAAGAAACTATGGGGTATTATTGCAACGGGCCTCAGTTGCATTCACTCGGGAGTCGGATGGCATGTCCGATGCTATGATTAGTATAGGAATTCAAAGTTGACTGAATTACCAAGGCTCCCGTTATGGAAAGAGAGCACAGTAGTCTGATCATAATTTTATGATATGGTAACGGAGGATCAAATAGCTAACCAACTACCGTAGTCTGTCCACTTAAGTAGCAGGCACTAGGCATACATAGTTAACTGTTATTCTCTAAGTTAGCCCAACAGTTGGATAATTCTCCTTCTCCCCATCAAGCTTGTCAACAAACTACGTACTTCATCTGCCTTGATATAATATCTAACTCAACCTCGGGCGAACATTACCCCATGGTCGGGGAGAATGGGGGGTTACGTAGTTCGAGAAAAAGCAACACCGCATTGAAACACAATGACTGCAGATCAACGCATCTCCAGATGCACATCGCCAATCCTTATTCCTTGGACGTCTCTCCGTCGTCATCTGAATGTAGCCTCAAGATTTAAGTTAGCTACTTATTGCCAGGCAAGATCAGGAGAAAACAGGGCTAATTAAGTAGAGTTTAAGTTGATGGGGAGATAGTTTAGTTAGTTAAAATCCTATTGACCGTATGGGGTTAGGTGAGCTTACCGTAAAAATACGTTATCCGCGTATTCTACGCCGTACAGACCTAGGTGTATTACAAGTGCGAACTCAAGCGTCGGTAACTTTACGCCGTTGGAAACGCTAAGAAGGTCCTGCCGTTTTTGGGCTTAGCGTCCGTCCCGTGCCCGTGGCCCGTGGGCCATGGTCCGTCCCCAGCCTTAAGAGGCGAAGCCGCCACACCTTTCCTGTTGCGGCCTAGCCCAGGAAACAGTGCACGGGACACCTCGCCTTCGCTAAGTAGCTTCACTTGCTATCTTAGCCCTAGCTTTTAAGCACTGAAACTAGGGCTGGCTAGCCAACGAAGCGTTAGTTAACTTGTTGCATGACTCAACAATTTGGGAAATCGGCAGTCGGATGCCGCTTTTTTGCGTCGTTTTCTTTGCTTGAATGTTGATCATGCCATGATTATCCACATGTCAATCAGTCTGACAGCCAACATACTCCGTACTTCTTTGTAATTTCGGCATTTGCCAAGCTCCATGGTTTGTGCGGAGGTAGGTTTGTAAAGACTCTTTACTAAAGAGTCCACTTGGTGAGCTCTCATTGGGGCGCTTCCAAGTTGGAGGTTGGAGTTGGGGTGAGTTGGAGTTTGAAGTTTGGAGAAGTACGTAAGGAGTGGCAGTTTCACTTTCAACTTGGAACTTTATAAGGCTAAATTATATCCTACTTTGAACATGCAAGTTTCCATGGAGTCGTTAGTGCTTACTACTCTGTCAGTCAACTCATAGTTAATTTATAATTTATTCACCGTCATCTACGGAGTAGTCCGCTGGGATGCGCTAGCGGCGGCACTTATTTCCAACGCACAGGTTAAAGTGACGCTAGTCAGTTCTAAAATTTTTCCCACACAGATAGTACTCTGTACGGAAAATCAGGAACAGGGTGGAAAAAGAAAAAAAAAATCTCCGATTCCCAAACAAGAAGGAGAGGAAGAGAACCTTGGAAGACTTGTCAGAAGGGACGAGGCAGGGAATAATGTGGAGTTTGCAAATCCCGAGGAAGATCAAAACGTCAAACCAAACCAAAGCAAATATCGAAATGTCAAAACGTCGTTGAAGAGAGTTCTTCAGATAGGGGGGTCGTTTAAACTTGACCGATTTACTTCTGCTTGGTACTGAGTCTCTTGACCTTAGAGCTAGAGTATCGTTGTACTTCTAGGCTTTAGTTATTTGACGTATGATAGGCTCTGATTTCGTAGTACATAAACCAGGTAGGATGCAGGCTTCTGACGGATGTTGGGTGTACCTGGGTAGTGGAGCCAGGTATCATATCTCGCAGTCAGACTAGTCAGACTCAAGAGACTGGTATATAACGTCAATATTTTTAAACTTCGATGCTTGCGATCGTCGATTTGACGTAAAAATCATTGTTAGTTAATTGACAAGGATTTACGTACGTAATAACGTATAAGACGGGATGATTATAAGACAAAGCTACATAGTACAACTACAGGGCAACTATCTGGAACAATGTTCGATGGATACATACCCCACAACTATACGAGTGCTTACTCGTGAGAAGAGGGTCTGCCCTACGAAGCCATCAGCCATGCCGTATTGGGAAAGTATACAGATGCGGTTAGACCAGCCGCCATCCTATGCCATTCCAAGACTAGTCTCCACACGCGATCTCCCAACGTGGCTAAAGTCTGTTAATAAGAATTTCTTATTCTTAGTCCCTGCTCACCCCTCCGCCAGCCATAATATCAGAGACAGACACGGTCACAGAGACTGATCATATGCAAACAGCCTGAATAGCACTAATCCTTGACGCCAACGTTAGTGCAGCCATAATACATTTGGGCCCGGCAGTGAAAAACATCAGTCTCTACCGACGGCCAGCATGGCTCTGGATCGTATTGAGGGACTCAACCTCTACATCGGCGGGTTGGTTTTCTTTCTTTTCTTTTCTTGTCCTCGTATTCTTCTTCATTGCCCTTCCGAGCTTTCCGGTTCAGGGCGTCGCGTCCCACATTACATGACATAACATGACATCGCTAATTGCTTTTTTCTCCACTTCCTATCTAGTGTGATCTCTCTCAGAAACAAGACTGCGCTACAGCAAGCCAACATCACCCATGTGGTCTCCGTATTGCGCATGCGTCCAGATGAGACTCTAACCGAGAGCTTTCAGCACTTCAGAATTGAAGTGGACGATGTAGAAGATGAAGATCTTCTGCAGTATTTTGCATCTGCCAATGCCTTTATTCAGTCGGGACTGGATGCAGGTGGTGGTGTTTTAGTTCATTGGTTTGTGCCTTCCTTTTCCCCCATTTTCCCCGCTTCTTGCTGCTTGCATAGCATATCAAACTTTGGCACTTTGTCCACTGCCCGTACCTCGCACTTCGGTGTCCACTATCTACTTGTAACCTTCATCCCATTCAGCGTTTAAGTTACTGCATTTTCGTTTGCTCAAATATGGGTGGATCTACGTATGTGGCTGGTGATCGTCAGTCTCAGCCACATGATCGGCCACTTTTTGTACAACCATATGTTTAACCTTTGCTAACCTGTCAGTTGAGCCTCGAATGAAATAGTGCTATGGGCAAGTCTCGTTCTGCAGCCATATGTATTGCCTACCTATTACATCGTCAAACACAACAACTTGACCCGGAGTCTGCCCTAGAATTGGTTCGCAAGAGTCGTTCAATAGCAGAGCCAAATGAAGATTTTATGAAGCAGCTATGGCTGTACCATGAGATGGGCTGTCCAGATGATGTCGTAAATCATCCTGCGTACCTACGCTGGCTGTCACATCGTCAGATCGAGCTCAGTGCGGCATGCGGCAGGGCACCGGAGCAAGATACCGTTCGGTTTGAAGATGAGCTACCGTCTTCACAGGAAACCTCTGCTGAGCAAATAACCGAGATTCGATGTCGTAAATGTCGGTACGTAACAGTCATGTTTCCAAATATATCTCGAAAAAGAAAAGTGAGTGCTAACCAGGAAACAGACGCATGCTTGCTACAACGCCTTTCATAAGCCCTCACGACAAAAATGCCAACCAATACAAGAAATACGCATCCAGAGCCCCGATAGAAGGGGCAGACTGTGCACATATATTCCTCCATCCACTGACATGGATGCGTCCATGCCTTTTCCCCGGCACCGCTCAGCAAGAAGCAGGAACCGACGACAGCGATGACAGCGATGCCCCCTTATCAGGCCGACTAACATGTCCCAACCCCAAGTGCGAAGCCAACGTAGGCAAATTCGCCTGGCAAGGTTTGCAATGCAGCTGCGGTACATGGGTTGTGCCCGCTATCGGCGTTGCTCGCGCCAGAGTGGACGTCACTGAACGAAAAGGCGATGTATCTAGCTCTTCTATCACAGCGGGCTTGGGTGGAAGTAGTGCTGCTGCTACTAATAGCAGATTGGGGGCTATGGGCATTCGATTACCGCCTCATATGCGCGCAGCAGGCGCAAGCCAGGGTAATGATGAGCAGACTAGGAGGAATAATCTCTAGTTAGTTCGGTTTAAATATTGATTTTCGGATGATTTCTTTTCGTCCCCGAAGAAACGGAAAGACATTGAAAGGTACATAAAACTATTTAAACTAGTGCATAAAAATAATACCCGTCCCAAATCATAAGTACGGAGTATGGAACGTGCACTTGATAGATATAGTAATATACTATAACCGGCAGTTAAGCTAGCGTCTTTGCTCACATTCAACATGAGCTAATATGTGAGTATACGGATAAGCTGTAACCTTAGAAAAAAAAGAGGGATGTTCAAATCGACCGAACATGTCTGCACCGTACGTCATCCTACATGCCCTGCATCTTCCCGCAGTTAAGATCATTGCCCGCCATCAGGGATTCAAGAAGCATATGATAGGCAGTAAGTACTCCGTACGATGGTCTTCAAAAAATTTTCCGCGGAAAGCAACCTTTTTCTGCCCTACTGCATTGATCAAGTAGCTAGCCAGTTAGTTGCTTCAAGCAAGTGGCTTTAAGACACTTCCCGTAAACTCCGCGCTCAAAATATGGGCTAATCTAACAAGGTATTTTGTTAATCTATGTTAATTGACCTTAATTAAATATATATACTCCGTACCACGTAGTTACTCCGTAAATAATTTAATACAGTCACCGGTTAACTAGCCGTGTTACAGATATACTGTACGCTGGCCTAGGCCTCGCCGGCTCCCTGACGGGCCGGGTCATGCTTAAATTAGGGCTTTCAATGGCAGTGTCGCTGTCTACGCGTCTTATGATGTACAAAGTAACAAAGGCACCAACTAGTTTAACTCCGTCTGTATTCATTGTTCAATGCTCGACAAGGCCAGATAGATGGCAGATTCGGAGTCCGAAGTACATAAACAAGTTAGGGCTATTCCTTAACGGGTTTCGTGGTTCATCAGGCTACGCCGCTACGGCCTCGCCGCTGTCTCGCAATTGGCTGGCTCTCTTGCTTGTTCCTTCAAGTCCAACACTTATCATCCTTCATTCCATCTCTTTCGTGATTATAAAATCCTTTCCACGGTACGTACTGCATCGTATATCGTACATCGTAGTTCTTTGAGTCCCACAGCATGATTGGCATTACCTAAATGCCTCGATTATCAATACCTTGAACGAGAACGACAACGGTCAACCCCGGAATGTAACTTGGTAGAAGCACGAGTCACATCGTTACCTAGCTGGTGCATCTAGTTGTTAGCTGATTTTGGTTATGTAGAAATGATGACTTAACTCTTAAACTTAACGCCGTTGTTGATCACTAAACGGCGCCTTTTCCTGCACATCATCATGAGACATCAGACATCAAGACGCGGTGCATTTCTCTCGGCATAAAAGCTGCTTTTGTATAGTTTGTTTTTCAGATCCTGCAAGTAATGTGTACGTATTTTAGATGAAATATCCCGTCTTCATAGTACATATGTACTCAGGAAGACGGACAACTACGCCAGGAAGTAAGCATCCTAAATCCATTAATTTATCCAGTTAAGCCAGCTCATGTAGATTGATTAGATGATCATGAGCTTAAGTTAGCTAGTTTAGCAACTACGTACGGAGTACAATGTACATATCTCCAGTTACTAGTTCTCCGTACTGCGTACGGTACTCCGTACGTACAAGTACGGCCAAGCCAAGCACCGACCAACTCAGGATTATTGAATGCTTAGTTGCATTAGCTTCGCCCAGCCCTTACGTTGGTTGCCCTAACGTCTAGTTCAGTGCTGTACCCTGTATGTAAAGTTCCCGGCGCTTTTTGCCCTTTTTGGCTCTACCCACACTGAACAGTGTTAGTTTTTAACCTTAAACTGCAGGCTATCTTGTTATTCTAGTACTCCACGGTTCTGGGCGTTGTACATATGTATAGGAACTGCATGTCAAGATACATTTCGAGTTGAACAAGAGTTGACTCAAGTCCTTGCACATTTTCATGCACGACCTTAGTGCTACTACGTCCCATGTACGTTATGTAGTATGTGCTTTGTATAGTTAGATTGTATGAAAGGTGGCTGTGTCAGCCCTACAATAGCCTATATCGCTTAGCAGACGAGGGGCCAGAACTTGTCCGACGAAGTACGTAACTCCGTACTGGGGGTTTCATGTACATGTAACCAACTAGTAACTACCTAGGTACGGAGTACTAGGTAGTAACAACCATATTATATTGCAGCATTCGGGTGACCAAGATAGGTACTTACTCGTATACTGCCCGAACCCGCGAACGGTTTCTTTTCTTTTTCCCTGCAAGACAATAAGGCAGAATAAGATATTAATACGTAATCGCATATAGGATAAGCGTTACATCTACGGAGTATGATCTAATCCTGTGAGACCCGGCGCTGTCAGAATTTTTTTGGCGTTAATTAGTTGCTTTTGCTTACAGCTTTGACCATTTGTGATGCACATTGAGACTGGACCACGACCTAATTTATTGAACTAAATGACATGTAAGATTAAACGAGGCTACCAGTAAGATGATTGTGTACTGCTTACTGCATCTGTGCATTCCGGACCCCGAAGTGGCATGAACCCTAACCCTAAACATAAGAAAGCAAAAAAGTGAGGAGTAGCATTGATCGTTCGTTCTCGGCCCTACCATCTGGCCCTACAAGGTCGTGTTAATGTAGACCATAGCCCTATGGTGGCGATGTCCATTGACTATCCTATACGTATCCACGTATCCAATGATCCATAGTTTGCTTCATTCCAACTTTGCATTCTTCTCTGGTTTAACTTTTTCTTAATGCGGGGTGGAATAAAACATAACTAGTCATATTCGCCATTAAAAAGTAACGATTAATTGATATGTACGGAGAACGCAGTACTACCTAAAGCACTCTGTGTCGATCATGTATGGAACAACCCACAAACGTGTTCATTCAGTAACATTTATGTCTCTCCTCGCATAGGCAGGGCTTTATTCATTGCTTTTTCTCCAATGAGAATTCCAAATTCCACTTGAAACCAATATCTATTGCATCATTCATGCGGGCACATCAACCCACCGAAGATTGATGGATGGTCCCGGGAGACCCTGCAGAATGCAGGTTTCTGGCGCTTTTCTCATCGACTTCCAAGGCCGGAAGCTTGGTACGCAATGCGTCTCTGCCCAGGTGGCTTGCATAGAACATGTCTCTAAGCATGCAGACGGCCAGAAGAGGGAATCTTTGGCTTGGATAATGCAGTCATCAGTCATCAGTGTATCTATCGGCGTATAACGATGTCGTCCATGAAATACCTATTATTATGTACTATTACTTACTTATACTTAATATAGGCGCCGAGAGATAATACACCGAAAAAAAAGTAAAGGCGCCGATCAGCGATATTTATCTCAGTATTACCTACTCGTACCTACTACCCAGGTGTACACTGTAGAGTTTATCTTCTCCCTTGCCAGATGCGTCGGTGGTGATACAGCACACACTCAGGCCTTCGTCCACTACAGAGCCAAGTAAGGAAGAAAGTGAATGTAACTTGGCTGGTATCAGCGCAGCACAGCATCACCTATGGACTATGTAGTGTAAGCAAAATGGTCATCCAATCCGTCCTACAATATTGGTGGGTATCCGGGTAAGAAACATTCCAAGGTTCTAAACTAAGATAGGCAGACGTTGAGCATGAGAAATATTACTTATTCGGGTAATTCCATATCGTGCAACTCCAAGGTTACCTTGTGCTGCCTGCATATCTAGGTAGGGTAGATCAGGGTTGTTATCAAGGGCTAGACTTCTTTTACATGACCGTATTACGGCCGTAAGGTATCAAAGGAACTTCAAACAGGTTCTTGAGACATAAAAAGTCGACCGGCGACATCTAATAGAACCTCACTAAATATCTTGTTGCAGTCATTGTCATCTTTATGAACATTATATATCCCCCTTGGGAACAGACGGAAATGACGTTGGATCTCTGAGGCGTTCAGCATTCCTCTTTGTTAGTTCTTTATTGCGTATCCGATTGATGCGCATTTGATAGAAATTCCTGTGTATAAGCGTAAGTATATATAACCATCATCAATATCTTTCTCGCTACAAGAGGCAAGGGACAAAATTCAAGATGCAGTCAACGTACTTGTGCAACGCAAATACCCGGGGTGAATCATCATCTTGCTTTGACTCTGCTGCTTTGCGGAGTTCATTTATCTGTTTCCATCAGATTGTTAAACGCAATTGAATATCAGAAAATAACAATAACTTAGATACGTACCTTTTCAGTCTTTTCCTTTTCCGCATTTTTGTCACTGTCTTCCGGCTTTTCGTCTTTTTCCTTTTTCTTTTCTGCATCCTTATCTTTATCCTTATCCTTATCTTTTTCCTTTTCCTTTTCTTTCCTCCTCTTCTGTTTCTCCTCATACTCGCGCTTCACATTCTCAATTTCTCGCGCCAGCTCTTCGTCTCTCTTCTTTTTGGCATCTTGCTCTGTATCCACAATCGGAGAACAAAATCCGCGGTCTTTGAGATGGATCGGACATACATAAAAGAAGTCCTTTTTGTTGTAGATTGCGGAATGACGCAACTGGTTAGCAAATACTCTAACTGCATACATTTTCAACCTTGGAAATAGATTTCAACATCGAATTCACTCTCTCTGACCGTGCATGTTTCTATCTTACTTTGTTATCAGGTGTAATCAACACACTCGTTGATGGCTTGTAGCAAATCGTGCATGCTTTCGAGGCCGTCTCAGCCACTCGTCGAAGATGCCACACGTTTGGGAGAGACATGTCGCAGTATCATGTCCCCTGCGAGGAAGACGTTGATTGGCCAATATGGTATTGTCGACTCAATAAAATGCGTTTGATATGATAGATATGACTTGAAATCAACAAAACCAGGGGAAATGCTGAATGGATGGAGGAGGATCAAGATTGAAGTCTGGAATATCTCCCCCACTTGTTGCACTAACCCAGCTGGGTAAAGTGTCATCAACAATACAATGTACATAGAAGTTGAACGACCTTTCCAAAAATGCTCTAACTATATTTATTTTGCACATTGAATTACGTACAGCTGTATCTCAAGGAAAGTAATGTTTGCTGGCCCTCGTAGTATGACTTCTACAGATGGACATTCTGCGAATAGCTCCGCAGATGATACAGTCTCCCTTCTCGCCATTTACCACAGCCGTTGGTCTGAGGGCGTAAATCGGCGGAGTAGGCAAGAACTAAAGAAATAAATCTCCGCAATACTTTTAGGACTCGTTAGCACAAGGCAAAAGGGGGATCGACCGCAAGAGAAGCTATAGACTTAACTCACCTTGGGGTGCTGTGTATGAATCAAGGGCCGTGCTTGGAATGTAAAGAACATAATGAAAACTTGGATTTGTGATTAAGGATAATCTGGAAAGGTTGGGCCTGTGATGCAATATTTGATAAGGATGTACCTGGCTTTCTCTATTGGGCAGTATTTCATCCTTGTCCTTTTCTAGGGCATGGAACGGGGCGTCTCCGGAGTTCCATATATCGGATATAGATGCATCTTGTATGTGTGGAAGTTTGTTTATTAACTATGTAACTATGGACTACTACCGCCATTTAGTCGGGACAATAACCGATGATGCTCTGACATACTTGAACTGGATGCCACGTTAGGTTTTGCTGGCTGTCCATGTATGTATATGTATATCGCATGGTAAATGCAAGACACGCCTTGTGAAGAATTTGCAGAAATGCGGCATATTAAATAGTATAATACAGCTCGTAGAAACAGAAGTGATATGTATTGGACAGATAAAGAGACCAATTAGGTGGCAGAAGCTTTCCTTCTGTGCTATGCTGTAAAAAGATCAAGAACGAATGCTGTTTGTGGGGTATCCGAAAAGAGTGAAATGAGAAACGAACAAGAATAAAGACCGGCAATCTTGGATAAGATGCAATGAGAGGGCATCACATGCTATACAGAAAATACAGGCCTAGAGAAGAGGACAAAGTAGCAATGCTGGCCAAGGATGGGAATGCTAATGAGGTAGCACTGCCGGAGGTTGACCCGCTTTGGGTCGTACTAACTGTCTGAGTAGTGCTCGATGAAGAACCTGTGGAAGTCCCAGTTGCTGCTGAACTGGAAGACGTGGAACCTGACGAAGTATCCGTAGAGCTTGCCGTACCATTACGGAAAGCAAAGCCAATTCGGTTTTGATCAAAATCAAAAACGCTGTACACATTCTTCATGAAAGTGTCACCCAGGAGCCAATCGTCGGAACCGAATGTTTGAACGCCAATGATATTCGAATAGCAAGTCGTTCCAGAGCTGTTTGTTGCCGATCCAACATAATCTTGAGGTGACACACTGTACGATACCCCTGAAAACGTGAATTGCACAGTCGTATTAGTCGAGCATGGGATTTCAAATTCTTCACCGGCAGCTGCCGACCCAGGAATTAACGCGTGTAGAGCGCTAGCATCGCTTGGTGGAAGAAAAATGTACGTTGTCCCAGTATCGATGATAGCAGACTTGCCGGTAAAGTTGAGTGGAGTTCCGCCAACGACAGCGTCATCCACAGGTATCTCCCACCGATCTGTGCCCGTGCTAGTACTAGTATATGAGATGTCACCCTCAAATTTCGTGGGATCCACACCGCCGAAGGTGAGTTCTCCATCCGTAGTGTTATCGATCGCTCTCTGCAAACTGACTGCGACGATATTCGATGGTAAAATGTTGTCTTTCGCTATTGTCTCCATAGCTGTGGATGTTCCTATAGTAGTCGAGTTCGAGCGGCCTAATCCTAGGATACCGTCCATGGGATAATTTTCGAAATCGCTAGACGCATTGTTGGCCAGGCCAAAGGTAAGTTCCAAGCTGAAGTTGGCGATGCTGACGGTGTCGGTGCCCAAAAGGCCTGATACTGTTCCGGATCCATAACCGACACTAAAGGTATCATCAGACATCTCTAGTGTTGTCGAGTTATCCTGGCCAAATGTGTTGTGCAATTCACAGGCTTCAACCGTGCAATTCGAGCCGAATACCCAGGTATTAGTGCCGCCTGTATCGAACAATATCCACAGTGACTCATTGCTTGAGCCGAAGTCCATTGAAAAGAAGTAAGAGAAATCATTGCCGTCCTCGTCGACTGTTACGCTATTTGGCCCAGTTGCCGGACTTCCCATGTCAACGGGATAGTCATATGCTCGACGACTCTGTTAACTGGTTAGTACAAACCCAAAAGAACATCGGTGTGTGTGCAGTATGTACCAAGGTCGGGCGCCTCTTGAGCGGCAGAGTCAAAAGCGTATCATGTTCATCATCGTTTGCAGAGCCGCCCAAACGATATGGAAAGAATCGATTGGCAAGTCGGCTAGTTAATGATGGAGATGAGCTCGAAGTCCGGATGTACGGGTAAAAGGCATTTACGCCCGTCGACAGAATAGCTGCAGGGAGCACATAATGAGAGAGATGCATGATCCTGGGTGAGGATCTATTAAACGGTGTAGGCTGCCGGATGCTTCATGGATGACTGAAATCGCAACGACGATTTGATATCTCTCTTGTCCTTTCGATTGTATATCTGTTCGTTCCGAGGTTGTTTTCGATAAACTGCTGTCTCGGTGGTTAAGTAGTGCTGGTGATTAAACGCTGCAATTGATGTAGTCACAAAGGTATTAATGAGTGTATTAAAGGAGAGAATTAAAGCACAACGCAAGAAAGACAGGAAGAAGACAAGAATCAATCAATCGAATTAAAAAAGATATATAAACAGCGCCTTCACGACACCTCAAACAAACAGAAAAGAGGTTGGAGGAGAGCAGAAGAGAAAAGGAGGAAACCAAATATCGATCTGGATGGAGCAAGGAAGGAGGAGGAGGAGGGCGGGACGCAATGGGGAAGCTACGACTGGCGTAGTTCCTAAGGGGGGCTAGTGCGGCCGTAGGAAGCGTTCGCTTGCAACTTCACTCGGTCGAGCTAATCACAACCACCGCCAACCTGACGATCCTGCAGGCTAGCGACTAGCAGCGCTGTGGGGAGTGGGCAATGGACATGCGTTCTCTGCATTTCAGCCCCTGACAACTGGTCCGTGCTCTCACTTGCGATGATTCTGTGCAACTGTGGTGGTAGTGGCTGCTGCATCGATGTGTTGTTAATGCTACTGTGACACAGCATACGAATTATTTCAAGAGCGGCAGTTTGGAAACAGACGCTGCTGTTTGGGGTCGGCCATTGCAAGAAGCGACAGCTGTCAACACTGAACAGCACCCAAGGTCCCAAAGCAACCGACGGCAACCGCAAATATGGGTCAAAGATAAGAACACCTTCGCGGCTCGCAAGCGACCCTACGATAGGGAGAAATTGAAAATGACTTGCAAGCCCTTAGGCCTACTCTGGTCAAGGGCGCCGCGCAGGTGCCACCTTTCTCAGGAACCATCGCTTTAGCGCCTTGGTACCTGCAGCACAGCCAAGTTTTCTGTGTCAGCACTCCGCAACGTTCCGCGCATTGCATTGCGCGTTGTTCTCGCCACTCGGTGTACAGTCCTTGGTCGGATTTCGATGTTAATGCTATGATCTATCATCTATGAATACACTCTCTGTCAGGATGGGCTTACAACTCAGGGCTACATTCCGGTCCCAGCCTGCAGAACGGGCGGGCACACCAGCCTTTGAGTGAAATTTCCTCGTATAACTAACTCAGCTGTTGCCTCTGGTCCTGGCATAACGTTGGTAGGTGTGTGCATAAAACATCTGGGGCGAACATAGGATTAGTTGAGACTTGGGCCTAGCGATCGGTGAATGGGCTTTTAAATCTGACCGCATCAGGGAAAGAACAGTGAGAAGCGAGATGGATTCGTACCATACAGATATCGATATATATCGACAGACAACTAATTTACAGATATATTTCTAATGTACATGAATAATGCTATGTAGCAGCAAGCGCAAAACTCATCCCTATGCAAGTATCCAACAATGCTTATAACCCCCAGTATCTATTAAATCTCATGCGCCACCCTTCAACGCTGTTCAGTTTCGGCCGCACGTCCAGGTAAAAGCTCAATTTCCCAGGCCCTGTGGCACCCATGATTCCCGACTCTTTCCCCGGCTGTGCTGAGGAAGGTGACGCTACTGGCTTGCCTTGGTAAAAATCAATCACATATTCCACTCGCTCGCCCCCGCAGCGCTCAACAACCCAGTCATGACGATCAAAGGGCAATTGATAGCCCATCAGCCCATTGACTCGTGCTCGAGGGCTCACGAATTGAGACTCGGTCCCCAACCCACGAAAGGCATATAGTCTTGGACCTCCGCACTTATTGCTGCCGGGATCGGAAGACGGTGCACGGCTTTCCCATTTCAAGATCTCTTGCCACGCCTTTTCATTCACGGCATTATGTATCGGTATTATAGATGCGACAGAAGTTGCCAATTCCTTGGCCGACTTCGTGGAGCCCGGTACGTTGCTTTTGCGGACTAGCGCATCGAAGAATTGACGTTCGGAGGGATAGACCCAGTTTCCCGTGGCGGGATCATGGCCCGTTTCTGACTCGGAATTCGAAGGGGACGAGTGAGAAGCGGTGGATTGTGAAGCGGCTGCATACGGTGACGGTATTTGTTGTTGATTTTGTTGACTAGTAGCTGTGTCGGGAGGATTGGCATCGAAAGCTCGCGGTATGGTGCTGATTTCGCGATCATTTGACAACTGTCGCTGCTTCGTGCCCGCACTTTCATTAATCACATTGCCATTGCTGTCGAGTTTATGCGGAATTGGATGAGGAGCTCCGCCGGTAGAGCCTTGGTGTTGTTGTAACCAGATTTCTCGGGTCTTGTGGTCGACAGGGCATTGCGACTCCGGATTCACGGAAGGGGTGCTGGCACTAGCACCCATATTCTCTATCGCAGGCCGAATCCGAAATCAACTGTATTTCTTGTTTGTGGATATAATAAAAGGGATATCACGGCGACAGCGGTTTGCCTTTCAATCGAAGCTTGAAGATGGGGGTTTTGGTATTGGTAATCCAAAAAAAGTTATAAGCGGCCTAGCGGATTGCCCGCTCACCGCCTTGCCCACACCCAAAGTCCGATATGCGACTATTCCCGGAAGGGATGCCCCGGCCCCTCATACAACAAATAAATCTTCCATCTTTGGAGACATCCTAACCTCGTGCTATTTGTGATCTATACAGTTTTATAGAGTTTCCAGGGCTTTATCAATTGATTATTGACCATGGCTGACAGTAATGTATTCCGTGCTACCACAACTGCCCCAGTCAACATTGCTGTCATCAAGTATGCCCCCAAACAAACCCCCCTTTCTTGCCTGTGCAATTGATCAAGGAAAAGACCCTAACACACATTAATCACAGGTACTGGGGAAAACGTGATGCGACATTGAACCTACCCACAAACTCCTCTCTCTCCGTGACACTCTCTCAACGCTCTTTACGCACCGTAACCACCGCATCATGCTCTGCCAGTTACCCCGCGGCCGAGGGAGACAGCCTTACTCTGAATGGCAAGCCCGAAAACATTGCGGGCTCCAAGCGAACACTCGCCTGTCTCTCTAGCTTGCGCTCTCTGCGCAAGGAGCTCGAATCTGCCGATTCATCCCTCCCGAAACTCTCAACATACCCGCTGCGTATCGTCTCCGAGAACAACTTCCCAACGGCCGCCGGTCTAGCCAGTTCTGCTGCAGGCTTTGCAGCCCTCATTCGCGCCATTGCAGACTTGTATCAGCTTCCTCAGTCACCCACAGATCTCAGCCGTATTGCTCGACAGGGCTCGGGCTCTGCCTGCCGCTCCCTTCAGGGAGGATACGTTGCCTGGCGATCGGGCACCAACGAGGATGGCAGTGACAGCGTTGCCGAGGAGGTGGCACCAGCATCCCACTGGCCAGACATGAAAGCTCTCATTTTGGTTGTAAGTGCAGAGAAGAAAGACGTGCCAAGCACAACAGGCATGCAGACTACTGTCCACACCTCACCGCTCTTCGCAACTCGCGCCGAGCACATTGTGCCCAAGCGCATGCTAGCCATGGAGGAAGCAATCAGCAAGCGGGACTTCCCTGCTTTTGCCGACCTCACCATGCGTGACTCAAACAATTTCCATGCTTGCTGCTTGGATTCGGAACCACCCATCTTTTACCTGAACGACGTGTCGCGGGCTGCTATTCGTCTGGTCAACGACATCAACCGAGTGGCTGGCAAGACAGTCGCTGCTTATACCTTTGACGCTGGCCCGAATGCTGTCATTTACTACCTTGACGAAGTCTCTGAGCTTGTTGGTGGAACTTTCAAGGCTATTCTGGGCGAATCTCTGGAGGGCTGGGACGGTCCATTCGGTGACAGACTCAAGGGTGTTTCTGCGGGAGTTGATCTGAACAGTCTCGACTCAAAGGCCATTGAGGTGTTGAAAACTGGTATCAGCCGTGTTATCCTCACTGGCGTTGGTGAAGGTCCGGCTAAGATTGATACTCATCTTGTCAGCGAAAAAGGTGATATCCTGAGCCTTGAGTCTTGAGGTCAAAAACACTTTTCGTTCAAGTCCCCTTTTTGCATTTAGCTTGATTTTATTGTTCTTTTCCAGACGCAAACATCTTATAACCATCGCATTCATCAATATTAGAGATATCCTGAATAGGCATGCTACGATCTTGGCGAATTAGTTAGTTTATGCACTTACCTGAATAATCACCGTCTACTCGCCCTCTTTATTGCATTGGGTACTTAAACAGTTTCATTTCTGATTCGTATGCGAAGTTTAATTGGGATCAAGGCATTCAAATAGTCATTGCATGCTGAACTTGAGCTCACGATCAATTCGCTCCGTTGCATACTTAGGTACATGTAGTGACTTTTCTCCTCCTTCGTCTAGAACATCTTCATCTTTTATGTGTCGAGGAGATATCTTCATCTTTTATGTGTCGAGGAGATATTCAACCCAGAAGGGCCAACTTCGTAAACTGTTTCAAAGTCGGTGCAGGTCGTTTCTGGCCTCCATACAAACTTTCCAAAAGGACTGCGTCGCCACCAGTGGCCTGCATCAGTTCTTCCGCAGCACCATCTCCATTTTCTTGCCCTTGCTGTGGTTGCTTCTGCTCTTCCTCCTGCTCAAACACCTCTTGTGCGGACGAAGAGCACATACCCAACACTTCCTGCAGAGCTTTTTCGACCGCAACGGCACGCTCTCTCATCCCACGACGTAGAAGCCCTTGTATTAACGCACTGGACTCGTCAAACGTACTATTGACCCGCTCGATCAGACGCCGAACACTATTCACCAAATACTCCTCCTCGTAAACCGTGCCCTTGCGTCCCGCGGCTCGTTTCCGCTCTTCGCGCCGTCGTGTCTTTGACGTTCGCCTCGTCATTGCTGTGCCGCCCGTGTATCTCGTAAACATCGTCCTACCAGCGGCCGTCGAGGCGTCGGTTGGTGCGAGAGAGACGTTATCTGGTATATCAGCCCCTCCTACTCCGGCCTCCATGGATGGATCACCGCCGAAAAATGCCAGCGGGTCTGTGAGACGCTTTTCGCGCAGTTCGCGGATTCGGGGCACTTGTGCGTTCAGCTGGGCTTTGCAATCAGCTAAGAAATCTGTTGTTGAGCCCATTGCCTCGCCGAGGCCGCTGTCGACGATATCGGGGATGGTGTCTTGAAGACCGTTTATGGCGAGGATGCGTGTGGCATCGGCGAAACGAGAGCCGCGGCAAAACAGCCGAGCTGCCGTGCGATAATCTTTTAGATGGTCTGCGTGAATCTGCGCGGCTGATACATAATCCTTGTTCTCCTCTACTAGGGTTGTGGCTAATTCGATGGCGTGGCTTTGCAAGTCGGTCTCCGGCAAGGGTACCATGAGAGCGCAGAATAGGGATTCGCGCCAGTGGTGGGAGATTTGATAAGACTTGTACGCTTCTTCGTAGATGCCGAGGGACTCGTAGGCTGTTATACACGCATTAGCCAATGTCCGACAAACCTGAAAGAAAAGGGGAGAGTAGAATTTACCAATTGCAGCCTCCTTGTAATTACTCTGTCCGTACAAGTAGTCGGCATATAACTGGGTCATTTCCCTCAAGTTATCCGGTTGGTACTTATAGAGTTCTAGGGCTTCCAGATAAAGGCTGTATTTTACAGCGTGTTGCTTCAGCTCCTCGTATGCTTCTAAAGCATGAAGATGCTTGAGTGCTTTGGCCGATCGGAGTAAATAGTTGTCAATTTCAAATTGCCGACGAAGTTCCGGTAGGGTCTGCAGCTTTCGTAGGAAGGGGAGGTATTCACGCGGGTCCTATTCATAATTAGCTATGAACGAGCAGACCTTATCAGATATTAAGAGAGAGATTAATATACCATTTGGGCTTGCTGGGCGACGAGAAGAGTGAGCTCAAGATCATATATCCCGAGAGCATTCTTGTAGAGATGACGGGCATCTGTCAAGAAACACATATGCTCAATAGCTTCTTCGGCTTGGGTAGGATTTTGCACTGTAAGAAATTGATTTGCGTGAGTTCTAGTACCAGTACCAGACATTTTAAGAAAAAACAAACCTCTCAAATTTGCTACCAGCTGCAATCCAGCATCAAGGTCTGGAGGAGACTTGCATACGTGAGCTGTGACCGTATTCTGCAAGTTTGTGTCAAGTTTGTTCTTCAGTGCTACTAAGAACGCATCACAGATGCTATTGATCTTTCCCTCTTTGGAGGCAGTCGATGGCTTCTTGACCCCGGCATCGGCACCCGTCTGTCCTATAGCTTCGGCTTCAGCCTTTGATAGTTTCAATGTATCCTTGTACAAAGTTTGGGAGACATCTTCTTCGCTGTCTAGCTGTTAGCAATGCGTTTGTTTCTAGGGTTATATGAGACGTACCTCAGTCGAGAAAGAAATTCGTCAATATAATCAACCCTTTTGACCTGCGTAATGAAGAGGGGGACGTTCTCCATGAATTGCTGCGGGGCATAATCATGGAGGATGTTCATGTCAACCATCTGGGATCGACACGCAAGGTACGCTGAGCGATAGTCTTTTGCGTCAATAAAGCTTCTGATTCCCGCCAAAACTAATGCTCGGGGGTATATAGTTTCCAAATTTCCTCGTGGCATCTGCAGTGTCACAGCGAAGTTTGAGGGTGTCACTGTTACTATCTTTCCACCACGTTCAATGCTTCTGCATCTCTCGTCGGTCTCTGGAGTATCAGCAGGAACCTCCATGTCTATGGGTCTATATTAGTAGATGTTCTGCCAAGTTTTGCAAAAAGAACGGAATTCTGTTAAGTTCCGCAAAGTTCAGAGACAACCATACCTTCCACATTTGTGATATGAACGAATTTTAAAAGATGCTGAGTAGTAGTGAAAAGAATATGAGCAGACGTGATTATGAAGGATGTACAATTCTTCGCCAACAGACGTCGATTGGCGTACAACGCGCCTGTTCTGGTCAATGAGACCAAAATATCCTGCTCCTGTCAGCCGAGTCATAAGACGCTTTTAAAAGTGAACATACCTGGTCGTCAGATATGCCTGTGCCAGCCGCCCAATGAGTGTCGAGTAAGGGGGCCTGATCAAAGGAAGAAAGTTCAAGCTTCTCTAGCGACAGAATTCCGGCCAAGTATGTCGTGCCCTTTGCTTTCTCGGAAGATTTTGAGACCCAAAGCTTTTCGTGCTTGATACTTGGGAAGATATTTTGAATATGTTCCTCTGCACTAGCGGTATATGACACTGTAGTCTCACGGGTGTCTAATCTTGTTCTCTCGATTCGGCGGTCAAAAGGATCATGATGAATGAGGACAAAAACTTCACTGTCACCAAGGAAGGCAATTTGCCTTGGCCGGGAGTTGGATTCCTGTGGAAGGGGGTAACTGGATTCTAACACCGGCGTGGGAACTGGTTTGCTCTTCAAAGACCACGAGAAAATAGAGAAATTATCCGCAGTGAGTACTGCAATCCTGGTTCCCGCGTGACTGAATGCAATGTCCACTATATTGGAATCGACGCTGACTTCACAGTGAGCCATTGGGGGTGGAACTCCAGAGAGTCTCAAGGGGGTCAATTTCAGAGTTCCTAGGGGAAGTTAGACGAGTCACTATAGAACAGCTATTTCCTTCAACTTACTTCCATCGATGACTCCAACTGCTCCATAATCAGCTGGACTGGTTGTCGAGCCGTGTGAGACATCAAAAACCCAATCACTGTCCATCAAGACATCTTTTGCAAATGTTAGTACTAGATTAATTATAGGCGAGAGTTCTTGACTTACGGGAAGAAGCGGCAATGAATCTCAAAGCCTTCTCTTGATGCCAGCGGAATAAATTCTTCCCCTCACCAATAAGTGGGATCTCTTGCTTGAGGTAGTAATGGTAGTTGCCCATGGTCCATAGCTGAATGCGATCCTTGAAATGCACGGCCAAAACGGTAGAGTCGACATTCCAATCTAGATAGATATCTGACCCCCAGCTTGCTCGTTCTTCCTCTGATAATCTCAACGTGAATTGGCCATGACGTAGTCCATTGCGTTCAAAAAATACCACATCAATACGGTCATCAAGGCGTTGAATACCGGCGATGATATTGCCCGCCGGTCTCCAGCTTAAAGCTCCTTCTAAGCCATCCACCGGTTCACTAACACTGTCGAGAGAACCTTCTCTAGAGTAGACTCTGACGACACGTCGAATGCCGGTCTCAATGCTATTCACAGCAACGTATGCACCATCGCCTCGCCAAGTAATTGAAGTCCGAGAATCATCGTAGCTGCTGAACTTGCCCTCGTCGACTTTTTCAGGCATTGTGGGATCTCTCAGCGCTTTCGCTCGCTTGCCCTGGAACTGGGTCTCCTTCTTTCCCCATCCAACAGAGACATGCCGTGAAAGCTTGAGATCATCTGGAGTGAAAGTAATCTCTGCAACATTTTCAAACTCGCGGGTCATGTAAAGAAGCGTGTTTGCTCGTGTCGTGATTGCCAAAAGCTCCTCATCGGGAGACCAGGCAGCCGCGGTGATACCGACATCAACTGAACCCAGAATCTCGATTTTGTCCTCCCCGGGCTGGGGATCCTCTCGAACTATGACGATGTCTCCTCCTTGCAAAACGAGAATTGCAGTTAGGTTGTCTGCAAAATACTGCAGTGATAGGATACTATCACAAGCCAGGTCCGGTAGAGGGCATGGAGCGTCCCACGATGCGATGGTCTCAAAGTCTTCCTGACTGGTAGGAGATGTATAAATAGCATCCTGGCGTTTTCTCCGTAGTTCAATGACCTGGTTCTCTTTTTCTGGCCCAAAGGCGCAAATGATGGAATGCGAAACAGTATCCCAAGCTGTTGCAGTCAATGGGAGCTTGGTCTGGAGCTGGATCTCCGCCAGGCGCACGTTCTTTAGATTGCGCATCTTTCGTCAATTATCTGCCCCTCCCCATTGACCAAAACCGCAACGACGCCTGTTGGCTACTGTATAGATTTTTGTATTTTCCCTTAAAATACAGATTTAGCAAGAATTTATGCCTTTGGCGTGCTCGTCGGTCTCAAGTGTCAGTCTCGAAAAAAATTCATGGAGCGTTCCGCAAATTTGGTTATCCGAGATCCATCGATAAATATCAACCAATGACTTCATTCACATTTCCGAGCGCAACCTAACGTGTCGTACGATCCCCCAAAGAACCAGTCTGCTACAAAAAAGAAAAGCGCGGTTTAACGGAAACTTCTTTATGATTTTCTAGTTTTGTACAAATGAAATCTTTATTCTGATGTAGTGTAACAGTCCCATTCCCAACATCCGATCCAGTTGAACAATCGATTCGAAGCGCGCACCCTCTAAGCACGGGTCTTGTTGGTTTGCCAGACTGGGGAAATGGTTAGTATAAAGAACAAGCAGGAAGTGCTCGGTCTGAGAGGTAGAAACGTACCAGCAATGGCGAAGGGGGCACCGAATCCGGTAACTAAAAAGGCACAAAACGGGCACACGTCAGTTCACCGAGTCGCAGTATATATCACGTCCAGCTGCAATGGCATCACATACTCATGAAAGCCCAGTATCGGACGAAGAAGTACTTGGTCTTGGGGTTGAAGGGAATGTTTGTGCGAGGACCCTCGGCATAGTGGTAGGGACTGGCAAGCTGTGCACGGGTGGTCGAGAAAGCCCGGCGAGCGACGACGGAGTTGGCCAATCTGGCGCGAGCAGCGGAAGTAGCGATCATCTTGTTCAATTAGACAGAGGCCAATTGCGCATTGAGCGTTTCAAGCGTGCTTACCTTGGGCTGGAGGAGGTGGAGGAGAGATTGGAAGCTGGATGGTTCACAGAGCGAGTGGCATGAGAATCACCCAACGAGCCCGGAGTCCCGACTTCCCGCGAGTTGTCACGTGATGCCGTTCCCGTCCAATGATTTTTTCCAGCGCTCCTTCCCCAATCGGGAATCGCAAATTTCCAGTTCGCGCGGCTCGACCTTTTTTTTTTTGAGCATCTCAAGCCAACGTCTCCAGGTCTCCATTGGTGCTTTCTTTCTTCAGGAGGAAAACACCAGTTGTCAACATGGATGACTTGTTCGATATCCTAGACGACAAGCCACCAGAGGCTTTCGAAGCAGACGCTGAGCCTGTCAAACCTCGACCACGGAAAGACAAGAGCAAAAAGCGTCAAGCAAATGGAAACGTGAAAGACAAGCAAGACTCGCAGCCAAAAGAGGACGAGGTATTGCCAGATGCCCCCGCCGCTGCTACACCGACTGAGGAGAATGGCCGGCCGGAAGCGAAGCGCCTCCGCCTACAAGATGCACCAGAGGCAGTCGTGACTGATACATTCGAAACGGAACAAGAGCGAGAGATAGCTGCCTCAGCTGGCCTGCAGCCGAGTAAGGACGGGGCAGCAGTTGTTCTTTCGCATCAAGTTCGCCATCAGGTTGCTCTTCCGCCGAATTATCCTTACGTTCCTATATCCGAGCACAAGCCTCCCGATGAACCTGCCAGGGTTTGGCCCTTTACCCTCGATCCTTTCCAGCAGGTTGCGGTTTCTTCAATTCAAAGAGAAGAGAGTGTGCTGGTCTCGGCGCATACGAGTGCTGGAAAGACGGTGGTGGCGGAATATGCTATTGCACAAAGCTTGAAGAACAACCAGAGGGTTATCTACACCAGTCCCATCAAGGCTCTGAGTAATCAAAAGTACAGAGAATTCGCGGCTGAATTCGGCGATGTGGGCTTGATGACCGGTGATGTTACAATCAATCCAACTGCGACATGTCTTGTTATGACTACGGAGATTCTCAGATCCATGCTTTACCGCGGATCTGAAATCATGCGTGAAGTCGCATGGGTCGTTTTTGACGAAATTCACTACATGCGTGATGCAAGTAAGTTAAGATGTTTATATGGATTCTATTGAGAGAACTCTGACTAATGCTATATTTCTTTTAACTAGCTCGTGGTGTTGTTTGGGAAGAGACTATCATCCTGCTCCCAGACAAGGTACGCTACGTTTTCCTATCTGCAACCATTCCGAACGCCATGCAATTCGCCGAATGGATCGTCAAACTGCATAATCAACCATGTCACGTCGTCTACACCGACTTTCGACCTACCCCATTACAGCATTATTTCTTCCCAGCCGGTACAGAAGGAATTCATTTGATAGTTGATGAAAAGGGCATTTTCCGGGAAGATAATTTCCAAAAAGCAATGAGTGCCATCGCTGAAAAGAAGGGCGACGATCCGGCCGACGCTCTGGCCAATCGCAAGGGCAAAGGAAAGGATAAAAGGTTCAACAAGGGAGGAAAGAAGGATGAAAAATCAGACATTTTCAAGATAGTAAGGATGGTCATGATGAGGAGTTACAACCCCGTCATTGTTTTCAGCTTCAGCAAGCGAGAGTGCGAGGCCAATGCTCTGCAAATGAGTAAATTGGCGTTCAATGATGACTCCGAGAAAGAAATGGTTTCAAAAGTCTTCAACAGCGCCATCGAAATGCTGTCTGAGGAGGACCGACAGCTGAAACAAATCACAAATATCTTGCCTTTGTTGCGTCGTGGCATTGGTGTTCACCACGGAGGTTTGCTTCCTATTTTGAAAGAGACCATTGAGATTTTGTTCCAGGAAGGTCTGTTGAAGGTTCTTTTTGCGACAGAGACCTTCTCCATTGGGTTGAACATGCCTGCCAAGACAGTCGTTTTCACAAATATGCGAAAGTTCGATGGAATTGATACTCGCTGGGTTACTCCGTCAGAATTCATCCAGATGTCCGGTCGAGCCGGTCGAAGAGGTCTTGATGAGCGTGGTATCGTGATTATGATGGTTGGAGAAGAAATGGAACCCGCTGTTGCCAAGGAGATTGTGCGTGGTGAACAGGACCGACTCAATTCCGCTTTTCACCTGGGCTACAATATGATTTTGAATTTAATGCGAGTCGGCGAGAACATGTCTCCTAATTTTATGTTGGAGCGTTGCTTTTACCAGTTTCAGAATACTGCCAGTGTGGCTGGCTTGGAGAAGGGTAAGCACTGATATAACCCTGATGTGTTTGCTGTACAAGTACAAGACACTAACACCTTTTTAGAACTTGCGGAGCTCGAAACCAAACGAGCAGGTATAAACATCCAAGACGAGGCGACGATCCGGGAATACTATGAACTTCGAAAAAACCTTGCAACTTTCACGTCTGATATGCAGACAGTTATCAGTCATCCTGATTACTGCCTACCTTTCCTCCAACCGGGACGCCTCGTGCATGTTAAGTTCGGGGATCATGATTTTGGCTGGGGCGCTGTTGTGAACTACAAGTCACGGAAAACAAAGAACCCAAGTGAGGAACTCGAAGCACATCAAAAATTCATCGTTGATGTTCTACTGGAGACTGCCGAGGGCGCTTCAACGGCCACTCGTACTCATACCGATCTGCCTTCTGGTGTGCGCCCCCCTCAAGAAGGCGAGAAGATTCAGTTGGCAGTAGTTCCAGTACTTTTGAGCTGCGTTCAGGCCTTGTCGCACGTTCGAATCTTTCTTCCTAAAGAAGTGCAGACAACAGATTCGCGAAATAGCGTCAAGCGTGCCCTTCAGGAAGTTAAGAAACGCTTTCCGGATGGGGTTGCTCTCCTTGATCCGATTGAGAACATGAACATAAAGGATGATTCGTTTAAGAAGCTCCTTAGAGTAAGTTGTTTCGTGCCAAGTTTTGTCTTTCGATAAGTCAACTAACGGTTTTTAGAAAGTTGAAGTGCTTGAATCGCGACTTTTGGCCAATCCTCTGCACAACTCACCTCGATTGGCGGAATTGTATGACCAGTATTCGGAGAAAGTTGAGTTGGGGATCCAAATCAAGGCTATTAGGAAGAAGATCTCTGAAGCGATGTCGGTCATGCAGCTGGATGAGCTCAAGTGCCGAAAGCGTGTTCTCCGACGATTTGGCTTCATCAACGAGGAAGATGTTGTCCAGCTCAAGGCCCGAGTGGCGTGCGAGATCAGCACGGGTGACGAGCTTATGCTGAGTGAGCTTCTCTTTAATGGATTTTTCAACAATATGACACCTGAGCAATGTGCTTCTGTCCTGAGTTGTTTTGTCTTTGAGGAGAAGACAAAAGATGCGCCTGCACTCAGCAGGGATGAGTTGCTTAAGCCGCTCAAGGAAATCCAAGCTCAAGCTCGAATCGTCGCCAAAGTGTCCATGGAATCGAAGCTAGCGGTTAACGAGGAAGAATACGTTCAGAGCTTCCACTGGGAGCTGATGGATGTGATCTACGAGTGGACTCAGGGAATGTCATTCGCAGGCATCTGCGGAATGACGGACGTATACGAGGGCAGTCTTATCCGTGTTTTCCGTCGGTTGGAGGAGTTGATTCGGCAAATGGCTCAAGCTGCTAAGGTCATGGGCAGTGAGGAACTTGAACAGAAGTTTGAGACAGCTCTTACCAAAATCCGCCGTGACATTGTTGCCGCCCAGTCGCTCTACCTGTAGGGGGTTTTATTTTCGTTTTCCTTTGTTCGAGTTTGGCATGGCAATGGCGTTCTCTGGTGGGCATTTACTTTCATTGACCAGACGCTCATTGTGGCATACATGCTGTTATGAGTATAGAATGATGCTGGAACAAGGGACTCCCATGTATATTTCAAGGACAAAAGTTACATATAGGTTGTATTGATTATCGCAAGCCATTAGGAAGCAAACGCTACTTAGTTAACTACCCCTCATAGCAATCGCATAGCTGAAGCTGGCCGTAGAATTATACAGAAACGGGTACGAGTACGGCGTAATTACCATACGACGCTGGGTGCTTGCGCAAACGGTTGCGTTGCGTTGCGTTGCCTACGGTAACTATGCTAATACCGGCCGAAATCAAATTACACCAAGGAATTAAATACGCTCGCTATCGGCTGCAGCCACAGCCACAGCCAACCATTGCTCGGTAACGTACCCGCTTTACGGCACCCATACGGTTACCGTATCTTACAGCCAAGCTTCGACCGCCAATTCGCAGCTAAACTTCTCACTAAGTAATTTAATCTGCCACTCCGACTCTCGCTTTCCTCAACGCAACAACCCCATCCATCATCGCCCTCGACCAACGTCCTCTCTGCTCTCTCTCGCCCTCCCTCCTCAACATACCGACTTTTCTCTTGTGCACTCTTCACACATACTTTCTTTCTGTGATTCTGCTTTTTAAACGTCATCTGGGCAGCCGCTGTGCCTCTTGATTTTGCCTCCCTTCGACCCGCTGGTGGCCACGAGGGAATTCAGCCCAACAGTCAGCTAGCACACACAGTGCAATACACAACCAGCATCACCTCCATCTCTCTCCCTCTCGATCGTTGACACTGGTCGAGTGACGTGGCCTGCTGCTTTGATCATCATGAACAGTTTGGTGGCTACGCCTCCAGTTCCTCCACACTTCTACGAACATTCCCGCTTCTCTCCCTCTCGTCCCAGTAAGTCTCCAATCTGATGCCAAGCTACTATTTGACTTGCCGTATGCCAATCAAATTTATCTGGACATAGTGTCTACGCCAGTTCAGCCAAGCAGCAATAGAAAACGCAAAGCCGAAGATGATGGCAATGATACCGATATCCGCATGTCCGCATCTCCTACCAACTCCCCAGCTTTCACTCCACGCCCGTTGCCGAACCGCCAGTTGAAACGATCTCGTCCAAATGTATTCGGTCGTCCCTTATCGCTGCCTAGACTGCTGGAGACGTTGGACACGGAAGCTCTACGGTCGGTGCTACAAGCCGTCTGTCAGCGTCATCCTGAGCTAGGCGACGAGGTCGTCCATACAGCTCCACGACCGAGCGTGGCGTCGACGCTGCAGGTTCTTCGAAATTACCAATCAACTTTACAGACTGCCATACCTCTAGGCAGCGGCGAATTTTTATCAGACTATGCATACAACCGAGTGAAACAACACCTTTTCCATCTACTAGAAGCCCTTAACGATTTTACACCTCATTTCCTACCGCCTAATGAATCACAAACTTCTATCTCCCTGACCTACTTGGACGGAGCGACAGACATTATACACAGTCTTCCGAAATGGGGCACACCACGACATAATATTGGCCGTGATTCGGCATACGAGGAGATCGGCAAGGCTTGGGTTATGGTAATCCGAGAAGCTGCTAAGCGTGGTGGCGGTATACAACTGCAGTATGGAGGATGGGATCAGAAGCTTGCAAAACACGACGAGACTTCCGGTGGCAAGTTACAGGACGCAGTGAACGAGCTACGGAACAGCTTGGGTTGGATGGGCTCGCCTTTGCCAAGTGCTGGTGCGGCTAGTGCGTCTGGCGGAGACCAAACCTCAATCCGCGAGCAACTGTTATCCGGAACTTACGGCATGGGCGTACCTCTGAAGGTCGGACCCTGGTGAGAAGACATTTTGAAAATATCTCAAGATGAATGGATAATTATTTTCTCTCTCTGTCGATACGCTTCGATCTAACGGCCTATACTTTATTACGACACGACATATGATGATACCTGCATAAGTGCTAGGGAGTTCTGCGAACACTCAGCGGCGTTAAACACCTGTCTTTTCTGTTCCATTGATTTATTTCGAAGTCGATTCCTGGAGATGGTTTGATAAGCAGGGCCCTATAACTACAATTTTATAACAACTACTTTGAAGCACTTGAGCTGCGGAAGAAGTGCAGCGTTCGGTACATCGTTTCGCCCCATCGCTCGCTGCCATGAATTTCTCTTTACCTTGCTTTTATTTGTGAAGACGCTTCGAAAGATATTATTCATTTACATTCTCGTTTGTCCATTTAAACTTTTTCTTTTTTGCCCCTTACTATCCCATTCATCGGATGGAGGAGTTTTAGGTTGGTTAGGTCTTCTGTTTCTTTTTACTCAAATCGCAATCATTGTAAGCACATCATATATATAACATGCCAGCATACTGCCTGGTGGTTTCTTGTTTGTATTTCTCGCTTCTTATTTATACAGTAGAGCACATAATCGATAGTCATAACTACTAGTGTCTTCGCGTACGTAAAAAAGATGTACTTAATTCATGGTATTAGTCCCATCCAACATCAAAAATCAATCATGATATAGAATATATCCCTAAACATTATCCTCATGGTCATTATTAATAATAAAAAGGCAACCCAGCCTTGGAAAAATATCAGTCCACTGCATCTTCAGGCTTCTGACCGTAAACAAAATGCACCAGAGTATATAGATGACAGGATCGATCTTTCAGAATCTTTTGCACCTCGGCCAGTAACGCCTCGACTTCGTCCTTGGGCCAATTGAGGACACTCGTATACAGTCTCAGGCTGTACGAGGGAATGCCTTCAAACATGTGCAGCTGCTGGTAACGGCCAAGGGCTTTTAATTTGGCGTCCTTGGGCCAGGGACTGAACGGTAGCTACCCGATCTCCAGTCAGCATATCTAGTACTACCAAGGCATGAATACAGAGTAAAAGACAAACCGGAAACGCAGCACTCTGCACATTCCGAAACCCAACCGCCCTCAACCTATCCTCCCACGTACGCACCGTACGCATATTCTTGCCAAACGTGCGCGCCGCACGATGTAGATTCTCGGACCAGCGCATCCACGCAGCGCACTTTTGCCGGGAGTCGTCGTCGCAAAATGCGTTGAGTTCGATGCTCGAGAATTCGGCCCAGCCGCCCGGTTTGAGGTTTTGGTATGTTTGCTGGAAGAGCCGGTCAAAGTCTTTGACCATGCCTTCCATTTCGCGGCCGTGGATGAAGTCGAATTTTTGCGAGTAGGACCATTCGCTTTCGAAGTCGTCGACTTCGAATTGGAGGTTTGGTGGGACCCTTTGTTATCATGTCAGTGTTGTTTTGGGGGTGTCTAGGGAGGGTGTGGTTTGCTTTACCATGAGGGTTGGATAGGGCTAAGGTCATTTCCTTCACGGGGCCAGTCAGTCAATCAATCATAAACGAGGTTCGATCTCATACCTAGTATATGAGCATTCGGATATTCGCTGTATAAATCAAGTCAGCACAAAACCGTATAGCTAAGTGGAATATCCATACTCTGCAAAGTCAATTGCCCAGATACCTAGTCGTTTTCAGTTAGTTTCGGGGCTATCATCATGATATTACAGACGCACCTGTCCCAGTGCCCAGGTCAAGGACTTTTTGTGGGTTATTGATTGGGGAGAGGTGAAGTTTTCCACCGGTTATCATGAGATATATATGATGGGCGAGATCCATCCGGGCTTGTTCGCTTTCGTCGTTGGGCTGTTAATCCTCAACGTCAGTATTCGGGCTGGAGTGTAGTTGGTAGGAAACTCACTAAGAGATGGGAGCCGTCCTTGAAGGCATGATATCTTCGGCCATTCTATATAACATAAACCATTTGACATGATTAGGTGCTGTGTTCCGTACTGGCGTATATGATAGATGATATACTAGTTGAAGGCATACCTCGTATCTATGTAGACAGAATAAGTATGGCAATGTCAATGGTATATTTATTGACTACGTACTTATAATTTCTCACGCTGGATGAGATAGATGATGTATAGCTTGCATCTCCAATGCTAAGCGTGTTTGTCAGCAGGTCTACCTTCTGAATATATCGAGGCATATATTATATGGCTGGCACTTACGAGCCTTGAAAGGCAGAGTCGGAGTCACTCTGGGTATTGTCCTAGATTCATCTTTGTCAACTCTCAGCAATATAAATTGGGTCACAAGTAATCGGGATTCGCACATACGTCAACCTCAATGTTTCCTTGGTGATCTGATGGCTGTGGGTTCGCGGGCATGATGATGTCCGTATCTGAGATGTAATTGCTCATGATGACGATGATGATGATGGACAAATATATATACCTAGGTGTCGAAGAGCGTAGGCACAACCGGGGAATTATGGGTTTCAGACGATACAGTTATATGATCTGATAGGCCGAACTAGTTATACAACAACTAGATGGAGATATGCCCGGCGTGCGTTTCCGGTGACCAACAGCATGTGCACTATGCAAATCTTTTTTGTTTTGTTTTTATTGTTTGAGGTCTACCCAAAATCGAGGATCCGAAAGAAAAGAAAAAAAGATGACAGGGTTCTTTGCCCTAACCACGAGCGAGAGGAGGAGCGAGATTCGTAAGCTTGGTATAATGTCTGTGCATTTAGCAAGCCCTAACTGGGTAACCAGTTCGCCGTAGGGACTAATTTAGTAATGCTAGACCTTGGCTGATGTACACAACACATCGATTCTCAAACTTGAAAAGAAGTATTAAAAAAGGAGTAGCTTGTTCAATTATCAGTTATTTCCTGTTGTGTAGCACAGCTGCGGTCAGGAATCAAATTTACATGGGTATCTCTTAATGAAATGATATAGAAACGTGTAAACAAGGATCTACTTCACATAATATAGTAGATACGAGGTCTTGTCCCACAAACAATAGAGAATGATTTCGATTTTCCGGTCTCAAACCGACCCTAAAATTTAGTCTTCTTTTCTTTTCTTTCATGCATTCTTTCTCTGGTGGATCTCCCAGATCCCGGCTGTCCCGTTCTATATGGCCGACTACGTGTCCGTGCAGCCCTGCCCTAACACGAAGTGGCACATCCTGTATGTACTACGCCGCAAAAAAATGCCATTTACTGACATACGCAGTGCAGTGTACATCTAAGCTGTTGGCACTTAGATTTGTCCGATTTGTGGCGTAGAAGTGGGGAGAGATACCAAAATTAGGGCTTTGAGCCTATAATTCCCCATGTTATACCTACGGGCTATACCCAGCTAAGTAGGGAGAATATGCATGTAATCAATTGCTTTCTTAGACGTGGCCATTTCTTATTTTTGGGCTTTTTTGGCGGTTTCTTTGTTCTTTGTTTCAGATATCGTCGCTTACCCATCCATATATAAAGAATAAGGTAAACTTGCTAGGATTATTAGAACGTATCTACATATTTCATTTATACAACATTTGGAATTAAGTAAACCCTATATACGAAAGGATTATGCTTAATTGACACCTGCTTATATATGGATTGGTTCTTTCTTATATCCCGTCCCAACAACATAATATATGCATTTATCACGCATGGACGATTAATGAAAGAGCAATATCGTGCATTGCATTGCCTGCCAAGGTCGTAGCTGTCATTGAAGCATATGACATATCCTAGCTAGACCCTACTGCCTATCCAGGTGATAGTTACATACAGCTGAATCCTGGTTACATGTGCACTGCTTGCCTAGGCGAGTAAATGTGCGACGATGACTTCAACATGCAAGTTGTTATTATTAAATCAAATACTAGACGGCAGAAGGGAATACCGGAGATATTCGGGTCATGCAAGGTCAGATCAGAGACGGTGTGATTCAACCAAAGAAAGGACTAGGAAATTGTAAATCCTCAAATTTTGGTCGGGCCGGAGCAGGAAATGGCGAGGCGGGGTCAACCGCGCGAGTTCGGTGTCTTGGTTGGTGCAATGATCGTGCGGTACTTACATATTTTATGTATAGTGATTTATTATCATGTTTGCTACATCAGATCTAATTGTGATTGAGTAAGAGAAGGGAAACGAAAAAGAAAAGAAAAGAAAATGTGCTGCATTCTGTCGGACTTTTACTACTGGCCGCAGACATAGGGTTAGCCCTAACTCCGTACCCTAACAACAAAACTGGATGAAGGAATAAAATGTTGTAATCCAGGACATGCCAGCTCGGTGAGAATACTTTTGATAACTGTCACCATCTTCCAATGCACTGCATATCTGAACTTGTTGTTGAAACCGGTCGCCGGTAAACCTGGCCATTGCCGTGTTAGGTATGCGCCCTCCAACGCACATCGAATTCTCTCCGGGGGCCGCGTCAGAGTCGAGGGGGCCGGTGGTCCAGTAGCAACTCTGTGGTCACCATTTAAAGACCTGTCTGTTAGATTGAGCCCCCAATCGTAAGTATATCCAGGGATGGCCGGGTTCTTCCCGCGGCCCTCGTAATACCCCCGGTCAAATCCCGAGGCCGCCAAAAAGGCCGGCGTAAGTGATATAATAGGGTTACATATATGGCAAAAGTTGCCTAGATAGAGACAATGTAGGAAGGAGAGAAAACCCTGATATTAGATCGTCGGAAAGTTGCCTGGTCTACGTCTATGCGTGATTCTGCAGTAGCTATCGCATTACATGAAGCATGTCACAAAATTTGTCATTTTCTAGAATGATATTACCTAAGAATCACACCAGAGTAATACCTATTGCACATTCTGGGTTACCTCCTGGTCATAATTGTCGGGAGCGAGGTAATTGCAGGGTATACCCGAAGCATCCTGACCAACAATGTTGGCACACTGGTAAACCTCGCTCTGCAACGTCGTATTCCACAATGGCAACCCGAGGGTCTGATTGACAGATTGCAGGGAAATATTCTCAAACTTGATGCCGGGACATGGCACCTCAGGCGAACAATACAACGAGGCAGCTACGTTGAATGTACTAGTGCCCGTGAAGTTCACAAACGAAACGTCCTCAACCTGCAGCCTAGACGTATTGCATGTGCCAACGGCTGTGCTGTAAATGCACTGTGAGATCTGGATAGGTAGGCCGACATTGGTCAGTTCGAAATTACTGAACGTCACATTCTTGACCAGACCACCGCCGCCACCACCGGTGTCGCCGTTGCCGTCCTCGTCCACTGACACGCCCGGCCATGTCTTGATGTACCCACCGTCCTCCGAGTTGAATAACCGTACGTTGTCGAAGGTCACGTTCTGGACGTAGTCTGGCCAGTCGGGGTACTGTCCAATCGATCCAATCGTCACACCCGTTGAGCGGTTGCAGGTGATATTTCGGGCCAGGAGGTTCGTCGTGTTACCCTTTGCAGCCACGCAGTCATCGCCATTGGTGATGGTAGCATTTTCCACCAGCAGATTGCTACTTCTCCACGAATCGTACCCATCCGTATTCATCGTCCCCCATTCATCGTCACTCGTGGCATTGACAAAGAGATTGGTGATCGAAACGTTTGTGCTCTGCCAGACAAACGTCGCCCAGAACTGGGGTTGGATGATCCTGAGCCCGTCAGCCAAAAGGTTTGTCGAGTTGTAAAAAGTGATAGTGATAGGACGACCCGGCTGGTTGGACGCGTTCCTGTTCTCCGTATACCAAGTCTGCCCGTTGCCATTAATCCATCCCCCTTCCCCACGCAGCGTCACATTTGTGCCACCAAACAACCAAGCAGTGGTCTGGTTCTGGTATATGACCGAGAAGCCATGGGAGCGCCAGTACGGGACATTGGTGGAAAAGTTCAACTCGCCGCGCAGGGAAACATCGCAATTCAGCAGATTGGTCGTGTTGAGCTCCGAGTTGATGGAAAAAGTGTGGTTGGTGAAGATGACAGTGCCATTGGTGCCGCAGAGCTCAAATGCCTGCCGGATCGATGGTGAATCATCTACTGCCTTGCCATTGTGTGTGAGTGCTTCGGGGTAGATCTCGCACGTCGTGCCCTCGTTGACGACGTAACCGCACACTGAGGTGGCAAGGGCCAGAGCCAGGTTTAAAAGAGCTGGAACACGCATGGTGATAGCGCACATATATATTGTTCACCTCTTCTTTTCTTTTCCCGCCAAGTCGAGCAAAACGTGGAGTATTTATACACCCCTGCTAGGATGTTGATATCTACTCGTGCATCATTCGTACCCAATTAGGCCCATATTCCTACACATCAGCTAGCATAAAAAAAGATCAATTTCTCCATGACCTGCCATCTCCGTAAACTGCCGGTGCATGATGACACAATGGCATGCTGTGCAGCTCGCGGGGTAGATCTGAGCTTGATTTCACCAGCAGCCGAGTGCTTGGGATATTGATATACCCGGCTTTAATAGACAATGGCCCAATGGAATGTGAATGTGCATCTCGATTGCCGTCTTATTGTTGCAACTTCAGAGATCTGCAGCTGTAGATCTTTGTTACGTGGGGGGTAACTAGGGCTATGTGCGAGATAGAAACCGGAGAAAAGGCCGATCCGAGAATCGGCACATCGTCACTCATTATTATCACCGTCATCTTCATTCTCATTCCTAGTTTACGGCTGATGTACCCCATGCTTCAAGACAAATTGTCCAGGATCTCTCTCACGACGCATCGTACGTGTTCTCGGAGCGCTCCCCCGTCACATTTCTCTGACTCGATGTGGTTTAAAGCCGCAGACCTGAGAGCGAAGGCTTGACAAATGCACATGTCTCGGGATTCCCTCCGGTACAAATGCATAAAATGAATTCGCCGTTTGAGAACCAAAAGGAAAGAGAGGTGCCGTAGCAAAGGCTAAGAACTTATTCATAGAAGAAGCTTTGTGTGTGCGATAACTTTGACTGCAAACATCCCTAGACTTTTGAAATACACTCTGATACAGTTCCCATTCTTCGCGCTCTTCTGAAGACGGGAAATTTGAATTTGATGAAGAGTCAGTCGACTGGAGTCTTGTTTGGTGGCTCTGTGGTCAATTTCCACTGTCACCACCGCAATGTACCTTGTTAGCATTCCCGAACATGAAACTATTGGCATGATGACAGGTTGTTTTCATTTTCATTTGCAGGACATAATTAGAGCCTGTTATTGGAGGGTTCTTCTCTAAGCCACAGTCACTTGATCCTTTCGAATGTAGATGCATCGATCTCTAAGAGCAACCAGCATGGATAGGCACTTGGATCCCATTTTCTGTGACCAGGATTATTCACACTAGTTGCTCTTGGACATTTCATTGCCATGATTTAATTGTACCTGATATTCACGGCTATATGACTGTCGCTATAATAGCTTCACGGAGCTTTCCGCAAAACCTAAAACGTCTTACGCCCAGCGGTACTCCTTTAAGGATAGTTTAGCCCTCGTTTGTCATTACGGCTGCTGGACACTGTAGTGTTGGATTTCGTTTCTTTTCTCTTTCCTCTTTCCTCTCATGCTTGGTATTCTCGGTGAAGAGTACCACTCAGTCCATTTGCCTTCGTCCCATCACATCACGACCTTAGATACCCTCACACAACAGACCATAGTACATTCTCCTGCGCTCTCAGTACTATCTCGGCTTGCTTATTCACTCGGCAGACCAACTAACATGCCGTCTAGAAAGCCAAAAACGGAAACAAAATGGTCTATGTATCCGGCGTTCCACAAAGACGTCTCACGCCTGCTGAAAGACGACGGTCTCTTTTTCAGCTACTACGAGGTCGACGAGGACGCAAAAGAGATTCATAGCTACGACACAAACATCATGGGTCGATTTGCATGCCGCAATTCTGCATGTCGCTCTAATGGATGGTCAAGCAAACATATCGCCATTACCATCCGCATGTTCCCCGGAAAAAAGTACAACGCACGGGTCTATCATCAACGCTGCAACGGCTGCAACAAGCTCAGTCGCCCGTCCCTAGATGAATCGTATACTGAACGGGTTGCATATCGTCTCAAGAAGTGGAGTGGAATACGGGTGGACGTGCCTTTTTACTCTGGTGAGAGTAAAGGTCCTCATAACCGTCGCTTGTGCGAGGGTTGCAGGGCTGGTCATTGCACTGCACAACGGTATTAGAAGCAGTTTTATGTGAGCGGCAAAGCGGTGGAAGATGGTTTCAAGCATTTCTTGCTACCTATGTATTCTATGGTTATGCATAGCTAGGCTATGTTTCTGAGGGATGGAGTATCGCATTGATGTCGAAGAAGGTCATGTCTAGTTGTCTAAACCATTCAACGTGTTTCATATTAAATTCAAATCCAGCTTCTGATAACTTTACTATCAAAAGATCAGCCCACTGGCGGCGAGATTCCGGAGTATCCAAATTAAACCCTGCGCTGAGGTAAGGTTTCAAGGAAATCCAAAATCTAGGATAGAAAGCAGCAGACTCCCAATCAAGAATCCCTCTCACTTCACCGTCCTTTGATACGAGGATATTCGTAGGCCCAAGGTCCGCGTGGTAGAAACAAAATGTATCGCTAATAGCAGGTGTTGGTTGCTTTGACATCTTTTGGAGATACTTCTCAAAAATATGGCGTTTAAAAGGTCCCAACAGTCGCGGTCTCCATGATGGATGTGAGCTCTCTGCTTTCACATTCAAGAATAAATCATAGACTCCACGCCCTGTGGCACTTTGAAACAAGGGCGAACGTAACGTGGAAATATCACGGCAGTATTGCGCAACAGTGGCTGCTACTTGATCTCTCTGTGCCGAGGAGAGAGATGGCCAAACAGACTGCAACGTCTGTCCCTCAATGCGCTTTAGGAGAAGGAAAGTACGCTCCAGCTCAGTGTCCAGCCATGTGAATACGACTTCTGGGACAGGAATGTGTGGGAAATTGAGAGCGAGAAAAGCCAGAGCATCACTTTCCATCTCCATGTCGTCACACCATGTTTTGACCTTACAAATCACATTTGTGCCAATTGCCCATACGGACGAAGACGTTCCAGCTTGGTAGATAACGTCCTCGACTAATTTCTTTTCAGCTGAAAACGGCTCCTCGTGAGTTGCTGCGCGGAGGAAGTAGATGTCCCCATTATCTTTCCATGTAGCTACTGCGTTCTTTGGGGATTGGCTAGCAGCTTTTTCGCAGATATATCTGGATCCCATCTGGTAGACGCCATCGCCCAATTTCGAGACAGAAGTTTCAATAGGAGGGGAAGCTTCACTATGGGAGACAATGAGAATATATCATATCCATAAAGCACCGGCAGCTACTCACCAAAACATGGTGCCCAAGGTACATCGATTACTTCTTTACAAATACAAATGTCGGTGAAACTACCTAGGTAATGCACGAGGCTGGCTAGGATAATCTCGGCACGTGGTTTTGCAACCCCGCAACTAGCTGCTGGTATAATCTCGTCGTTTGAAAATATGTCTCATTAAAATAAAATAAACGTACAAATTTGATCTACATTCTACTCCCAATTCACAAGAATCGTCTCCTCCCCCTTCAACCCCGCATACCTCACACTGTCCTCCCACACCATCAACCTCTTCTTCTCATCCTTTGCCTCATCACTAATCTCATCCAGTTTTGCGCCGTCCAAATACAAACCTTGTGGCCGCTCCCCAAGCACCGGGTTATTATCCAGGGCACCCGCGAGCACGTCCCCGGCAGATTTGTGGGCGGAACGAACAACGTTGTTGCTGACATCGAACCCGAGTCGCTCTTGGATGAATACGATGAGCGGGAGCATGACCTGGAACATGAGCACGCGGATGACGAAGGAGCTGCGGCGTGCGATGTTAGTAGGGACAGCACCCGGATCGACGCCGAGGATGGAGATGTTGGACAGCTCTGGGTCGAGGGAGAGGCGGCGTTGGAGTTCTCCGCTGCATGTCGACGTTAGTTAGAAGTTAATCAAGAGAAGAAAGGGACGACACGCACATCATCATGATAAGGCAGAGTTTGGCGGCTGCATAGCGTCGCATTCCGCTCGTCCACGTTGGATCTTCTTCGAATGTACTCCAGGTCCCCTTTGCAATCGGATCGGTGCTGTCGTGGAGTATTGTCTTCCACTTTTCGTCGTTGAAGAAACTGGAATTTCCGCTCAGGTGGGCACTAATATTGTCAGTATAATCTGGTACATATACTTAGATCCTTGGGGAGGGGGGAGAAATGGCCACTTACTTATGAGCATTGCTCCCAAGCACCACGATTCTACCCATCTCGCGATCCATACTCTGCAACAGCAAGAGCACCAGCAACCACTGGCTCAGGTAGGAAGCCATAAATGTGGTTGTGAAGCCATCGTCTGTGAACCGCATGGCATCCATCTCGTGATACCCGGCATTCAGGATGAGCGCGCGGATAGGCGGGATCTCGCCTGCTGCGACTCGCGCATTGATGGTGGCAGCCGCGGCACGCACACTGTCGAGACTGAAGAGCTCGAGTGAGACTGCGTCGTAGGTGTGCGTGGTATTGTTTGCACCTTGGCTAGGAGCAACATAGGAGGAGGCGTTGCGGACGGTGTAGATGCCGTGGTATGAGGAGAGCTCAGGCGAGGACATGATACGGGACACAATGGCACTACCAATGGTGCCGTTGGCCCCTGTAAGGACGATAGTACCTTTGGAAGACATGTTGTAGTGATTGTATAAAGTTCTCAAGTCTTGAACTGTTAGAAGACGAAGAGTGAGAGAAAAAGTCCAAATCAATCCCCCGGGTGAGCTCCAGCTTTATATACTCCGCAAGGCACGGTCATTACTAATTTTGAGACAATATTACACTCCGCGTCTACGATTTGGACTCTTGGGTGGCTACCCATCTACTATGTTGTATAACCTTGTAGCCTGTACAGAGTCGTAGAGGGAAGTATAGAATGCTAGCCCTATCGATAGTGGGTCCGCTAAGAAAAATCAGACTATGTTAGACGGAGCAGCCAATCATATTCTTCCCACGAGTTACTTAAATAGGAAATTGTTATCTAGCCAATCACCGTCATGATCGCGCATCCCCAGCTGTAGCTTCAGGCGTTGTAATGGTGCTATGTTTACATGCATTGTTATCAAATTGAAGTGCTCTACGACCAACCTCGCAAAAGCTTTATGTGGTGACTACCAACTAACAGGTCTCAAGTGGCCGTCCGCCGTGTCGCAACCTAGACAGCTGTGCGCCAGCTACTCCTCCTTTTGCATAAAAATTGTTAGCCTGCAATAAATATTCTCTACCTAGACATATTCTATTTCTATTACCTAGACACGGACAGCAGTCGGAGCCGAGGGCCCCGTATGCTGCTGTTTCCTGTCCTACGAGTACAGCAGGTATCGGAATATCCGAGTTTGCGGGGAAGCTGACAGGCAACAGATAGCTGCTTCTGCGTCTCGAAGGAGATTAATCCATGATTCCATTTATCCAGAGCCAAAGTTTAGCTGTCTATCTGTTCATGTCATACGATATAGGCTTTAGATCGACCCTTTGGTAATTTACAAGTTCCTGCTTGGGTGGCCCAACGATATAGGGAGAACTGAACTCCCGGAATATCCGAGAATTATATCCACCCCAATAAATAGAAATACTGAATAGTGACCCATTACTTTGAGCTTGATTTGATTTGTTCTCTACACCTACATCATTAACATCGAGTACGACAAGGCAGCCGGCCATGGGTTTCTCGGAGCAAAGAATAGCCATCATCGGGGGCGGCCTCGGCGGCATGTCATTTATCAATGCGGCGCTACACGTCGGACTCACAAACGTGGAATTATACGAGCGAGCTGCCGAATTCAACGAGGTCGGAGCTGGTATTAACATCACCCGAAATGCAAATAGCATCCTCGATTCTTACGGACTCAAGGAGAGCATGTTGAAGAAATCCGCCTACGATTTGCCATGCTACATGGAATACCGGCATTACCGCACAGGCCAATATTTGGGTCAAGTCGACGAATCCGCAAAGCCGTCGTCGAGATTGCTTCATCGTGCCCATCTGCTGGAAACGTTGAAGGAGCGAGTGCCGGATAGCAAGCTTCATCTCGATAAGCGTTTGACTGGCATTACCCGGACAGACAATAATGAGGCATATCGATTGCATTTTCAGGATGGGACTCATACCGATGCGGATATTGTCGTGGGTTGTGATGGCATAAAGTCTGCTGTACGAGAGTATCTGAATATCACCGATAATCCGGATTACTCTGGCCAGGTGGTTTATCGCGGGTTTGTCGAATACCACGATTTACCCAGCGACACGGCTCAGCTGTTGCGTGGAACGACGAATTTCCGCGGGCCCCAGAGACATATCCTGGTCATACCCATCGGTAATGATGAGTCTCATACGGCCAAAGCCGCAATTATTGGGTTCATGACCGAGTCTCTTGAAGGCTGGACGTCGGAGAACTGGATGTCGCGATCAGAAATTGATAAGTTGTATGATCATGTGAAAGACTGGTGCCCGGCCGTACAAGACATCATTGCGGCATTGCGCAAAAGCTCACCGGATGGAAAGATGATGAAGCAGGCGTTGTACGTGCGGAAGCCGGTGGAGAAATGGTACGAAATGAATGGAGGCAATCCTGCTTCTGGAATAATCCTCCTTGGCGACTCTGCTCATTCTACCTTGCCTCATCAAGGTGATTCCCTCTCTCTATCATATTCCTCTTTCTGTAATCTGACTTTCTTCGTCATCAGGCCAAGGCTCATGCATGGCCATTGAATCCGGCATAGCACTCGCCACCATCCTCAGGTACTGGAAGAGCAACGACTTGGACGCTGCATTCCAGTTCTACAAGCAGCTTCGAAAGCCGCGAACGGATCGGATCACCGTGACGAGTTATGAAGTCGGCAAGCTAGCAAGCTCTCAAGACCCAGACGCATTTGACAACAAATTCAACCCGGGTGCAATGCGAGAGCGTATGCGATGGATCATGGACTATGACGTCCTTGAAGATTTGTGGTCTCGGAAGGAGTCGGCACAGTGCTTGGAAAAACTATGAGCGTTAGATCGTTCCTTTTGTTTTGTAGAGGTAAATCAGGTGAATTTGAGCTCTAACGCGCATGTCCGTCAGCATTTCAAGGGGGGTCCGTCTGTCGGAATCAGGCAATTGATGCATGAGTAACTGTAGACTTGTTCGTAACACATGATAAAATGTGGCAATGTGAATTAATACGCTGCATTAATATTCCGTGGTAATACGCGTTGGTCTCATGCAAGAGGAGGTGCACAGCATAGAATTAGAGGAGTACGAGGAGGTGTCAGGAGGAGAAGTGGAGACGCCTCCGCATTCCTCCATTCCTGCCTTCCGCGCTTGACATGTGATTCGCTCCCGCGTACCTCGACAAAACCAGAGCTCTCCTTCTTTCTCCTCGACAATGGCTTCTCCTTCTGCATCGATTCTTTTATTAGGACACTTGCTTTGTGTCAATAAGAACACCAGAATCTGTCAATAAGACAGCCAATTCGGCATGGATGTACGGCTGAACTAACCCTTCCACCGCCCCGCTGGATATGCTTGCTAACGGAATTCTATTGTTGCAGTCCCACCGGCCATCATCATCATCGCACAGTCCTTTCCGATCGAGGCGCTCACATCCAGCTTTAAATCACATATCGCTAGCGCCGCTTACCCCCCGATTCCCAATAGACGATTTACCGGACCAGGAGGACTATTTCCAGAACAGCCAGGGCTCATACTTCTCCAGCTCTTCGGTCCCGAGCACGCCACCCATTCTGTCACATTCACGCGCTAGCTCGCGCCCCCGACATCACAGGCGTTCTAAGAGTTCGACATACGCACTCAGCGACACCGATCTGTGGGGTTTAGGAGTTCAGCATCAACAGCGGGTTCAGCATACTGGCAGTTTAAAACAGGGCTCTCATACCCCGGTATATACCCTGCCGCCGGAGAAGAGAAAGTCCCACGACTCGGAATGGATGCTTCGAGCAGGGCTGGCCCTGACTTCATCAACTCGGGAAGAAAAAGGCCAGAGCTGGTTGGTTAAGCGGGAGAGCTCGACGAGCCTGGTAGCTGAGACAGAGTCGGACACTATACGTTCTCGTCGTACTAGTGCCAATCGTCATGGAAAAAGTACTCCTCACCGGTCGTCGAGATCATCTGCCGTCTCGACACCAGCGGCATTCTCGCGGCGGTCATCGAGGTCACGCGAACACAGTCGACGAGCCAGCCGCGCAGGTTTCGCGATGACAGCAATGAGCACAGAAGGAGGTTCATCCAGGCAGTCACGGAAATCTAGCATTGGAAGTCATCTGACAGTGCTTCCTGATTTCGTGGACGAACGGATTCGTGCCGAAATGGCTTCTATCCGTGATCGCGATCTATATAATGAAGACGACGATGAATCGGACTCCTCTTCGTATACATCGGGAAGCGAGACAGATGGTGAGATGGACGAGAAAGAATTCCAACGTTTGACTCGAGAGCGAGGGTTTGGTCTTGGGAGTTGGGTTGATCAGTTTGTCAGCTGGACGCTTTTCGGGGTTGAAGAGGATCTTTCCACGTCACCGCCTGTGCCTACAGAAGCGACTAATCGGCCTACTATCGTTGGTTTTGAGTCGGCTTTAACATCCCAATCGGAACCCGTAGATGGCTTAGAGGATGATCACGACGATCACGACTCCTACTCTACAGATCCTGTTGAGACAGCCGGCGATGAGGGCGGGTGGGCCGATGCAAGTTGGTTTTTTCGACTAGCGAAAAAAGCAATAATGTGATTGGCGCTCTCTCCTCTTTTGTATAGCGTTTGCTTTTTTCCCCAACTTGTTAATAATGACAACCGATACGAATAATTTCATGACTGGAAAGAGGCCTTGTTTTGGTTCAGTGAACATTAACTAACGAATACATTCATAGCTGCATATAATATTATTAGGATGGCTTGAAAATCCCAATCTCAGACCGAATCCAGATACATTGTTTAAACTTTATCTTTCATTGCTCTATATAATGCAGCTAGGGCTAGTTCCTGTCCTTGTCCTGCATGTTCTCTTCAGTTGCGATATACATCCAATGGGAATGTACTCCGTATGGGTGATGAATCATACCCAATTTTGGGGGTAGTATTATTCGCCCATCCTTTCCCTTTGAGAAATCTCTAGCCTGGAACCTATCACAAAGTTCCATTGTGCCCGATTAACGAGTTCACTTCCCAGACCTGCGTCAGCCTCGCAACTTTCTAACAATATATCCATCGACATATATATACGCATCATCATGTCCCCAATTTTTAATTGCCTCAACCCCCACACTCCAACATCCACCTTATTTTGAGTCACATACAAACCAGCACAAAAATGGGCTACAAGCATATAAAATGGCCACCTACATGCCGACGATGCGGCTCTGCCACGAGCAGAGAGGTGACCGGCGAAGGAAATCGCAATGGCAACGCCGGCCGCCCTTACTTTCGATGCACGGAATGTGATAAATTCTGCAGTTTCGATGATGAGCGAGGCATTGACGAGGACAACCCGGTATGCGACTGCCCAGGAAATATTCCCAGCAGACGTCAAATCGCAGGAGAAGAGAGGGATAGGGTCATACCGCGAGGCATACACTACTGTTGCGCGGTCGGAGGATGCTCGTTCTTTACCTGGTCGGCCTATGACGGAGCCCCCATCGAGGTTTACCGGGGAAAAGTTTCGCCAACGTCGATTTTGATTGCCCAGGGTCTTTGAAGACTCAGGATATACTATCCAACAAATGTTAATGATCATGGTATGCTTTTCGTCGACGTCAGTTTTCGGCAACTCCCGTATGTACAGATTGCGGAGGAAAAGTGGGTCGGGCGTGCCCTAACTCGACCTCACTTCACCAAGGCTTCAAGCTCTTTGGACGGTGACATCGGGGGTTTTTGTTTCTAGTTTCATAGAATAGTCAGTCTACTCGGCGTCTTTATGAATGATGAAATTTATTTTCAATTGAAACCCTGCCAAGCATTCGACATCAGCCAGTCAACTGGTCACCGGCCTGTTGCCCTGGTTAGTTGCACCACTTTTTTTTCCATATCCATCTCCGGTGACCTCTGTTTGCTCAAATATAGCTTCAGAACAAAGAATTATGTAGGCAGCAAGGTCATCTACCATGTCGAGGCTTTTTCTTCTCACTAGTGCAAGGCCCCCGTTTGCATTTTTATATGCCTCGCCGAGCCCAACCATCATTGCAAAATGCTCGTTTGCTTTGTTTAATTGGCCAGTGTAACGTATCTAGCCGTTTGCTGTTTCGCGTTTCCATATAAAATAACCAGGGTAACAAAAACATGCAAAACTGGGTGGGTCAGATCGCGGTTCTTTTTACGATCGAAGACAAAAGCGGTACCGCCATGAAACGCCGGTGAAGAAAGAAAGGAGTGCCCCAAACTTGCTACCGAGATTAATGAATTTTTTTCGAATATTTAAAGAACTCTCGCCCCTCTTCCCGCTCTTCTCTTCTCTCCTTCTGCAGAAGCAGCAACCCAACCATCCTTGAAGAAGGAGAGACTTCCAACAAGCCCAAAGCATTACCAAAGCCCCATTAAAGTGTTCCTTTTTGGTGGCTTGATATTCCTTTGTTAATTTGCTACTCATGTTTATCATCATCATATTATCATCTCAACATTGAGCAAAATCAACGTTGCTATCATCGAGTTAAGCAAAAAAAGCCTGTCGAAAATGCAAGAGATTGCGTTTTAGGAGAACTTCCCTTCCACCAATCCACTCGTAAGTGCATATCGTGCATGCTCAGAGACGAGAGAGATGCTAACAGCAAATACCAGATATTCACCATGGGTTTTTCCTCTGCAGTGTGGTGTGCGTTGTCGCTGAGGAACCTTCAGATAGTTCCTTTCTCTTTGATCTCTCTGTCGATACATCATATTCCAGACTCGCCGCTTCTATTGGGATGCATCAAATTTGGTGGACCCAATGAGACTCGTACGCCTGGAACAATGCTTGACCTATATTCACGGGGCCACCCTATCAAAGATCGGCAATCACCATTGTGACTCCGTACAGTGCACAACGAGCTCTCTATTTGACGATGCTCCGCGATCTTCAAGTGCTGACCGGTCTCCCTTACAGCATGCTTCCCAGAGTAGCGACTGTGGATTCCATGCAGGGACACGAATCTGACATAGTCATGCTCGACTGGGTTTGTTCCGGACAACACGCGTTGCAACATCAGCGTCGAAAATTTGTCCACAACACGTGCCTTCGAGCCTCATGGCATGACAGTCCCCGACATATTCGACCTCGGGTTTCCTTCCGACGTCGTTGTGATGGTATCGGCTATCAGGGCATCCAGGCGATGATACATACGGCGATTGAAAAGATGAGCACACTTAATAAGTAAGTTAGTTGTTTCAGCTGCATTTGACAATCCCTTGTTAATATACATATACTGAGTTAGGATGTCGCAACAATTTCTGCTCCCTCGATCCCGCGCTTACAAGTTCTATCTTCCCGAAGAGAGCTCCGAAGTAAGTCCTTGCGTCCCAGAAACTTATTGATACACGATACTAACGTGTCTGGCTCTAGCCTATCAGGCTCCTCATCGCCAGTCAGATGATTGTTCGAACGAACGAGCCGCAGAGCCCACGGAAACAAAAATCGACACGATTGTCACGGCCACTCATACAAAAAATGGTGCAGATTGAAGGGATTTATTCTCGATGACAAAATTTTGGTTGTCTTGAATCAGGAAAACATGGCCATTGATGCCTTTTGCCTGCCTGCCCGCTCAGAAAAGAGTTTAGCGATTCGTCTGTATGGAGAGGCCTGTTGATAATTCCGCACTATGGACTTGTAACGATACAAGGTGGAATAATCGTGGATTTTCAAGCAGTAAAACCGTCGAGGAGTTTAATTCTGCACAGACAAGGGTCCTCCCTTCATGTGTACAATCACCACAGAGCCAATTCCAGATTTCAACGCCGCTGGGAGCACCAAGGGAACAAAATATGACTTGAAGGGCTTTTCGTTCCTGACAGCCTACCCTCCGGACGTTGGGCCAAGGACTCGACCCGTCGCAGTTGGTGGTATCACGGACAGAACTAACACCACGAATCGAAAGACCGACGGTTGGTTCATCTCAGATTTATATCTTCCGCCTCGACCACGTTCTCACAAATGGTCGGACGTTTTTCCGAAGACCAGATATCTCACCATGTCAGCTGGGCGTTCTCCCCACGCCCCGATGTACGTTATCGCTGGCGAGCCTTCTACTCAGCTGAGCGGCGGTCATGGCAAATTGCCTGACGTCTTGCGGACGATCATCATACATACCAATGACGACCCCGCTGCTCCTTCAAACGCACCTGCGGCTGAGAATGGGAAAAAAGTTTCTTAACTTGGTTCCTCTTGATCCCACCGCGAAGGATTAATACGGATACAAAATTTTGGCGAGATTTGTGCTCGACGACAATGTTTTGCCGCCGGCCATGTCTGATAAGGACCGTTCCTTGTACGTTCGCGTGGAACAATGCCCAAAGCATCCACGTCTGCAACTTTTCACCGAGGCAAAATGTTTACGCTACATAAGGTTGGAATTATTCGCGCACAAAACATTGGCAAGCCGAGTCTTCAAGTTGACGACTCCGGGGAAAATAAAACCATACATTTTGAATTCTTATAAAAAGGATGCATAAGCATTGGCGTCTCAAACACCGACGAGGACGAGGTTCACGAACAAATTCGCCAGCATATGCGGAACCTTCGTGCACTAGGCAGCATTGTCAAGTTCCAGGCATTTATGGAGCAATCAAGGGACCATGAGAACTTCGTCGCTCAAGTTCAATTGCTGTCCAGCTTCAAAGATCTCCCATGGTATCCTTACCTTGGGAAACGCTCGGCAACCCGGTCACACAGTACGGACAGCTCTTCACTTGTGAGAATCTTCAACAGGTTTATGCACCGGGATGACGAAGATGTCTGCGTCTGATCATTTTTACGATATCAATGAAGCTTCAATGAAATTGATTTATGGCGCTCATTTGGAGCACCAGGTTTCGCCTATTCACCTCAAATCGCGTTGGAAGAGCAAGCCATGAACTCACCATCCTCGGGGTTCCAAACTCCAATGTTCCGCTTGACGCTGCCGAGTTCGGAGTACTATTTCCTGGTGGAGGAAGTTGATCTGCGGAGTGCATAACACGGACCTGTCTAGTAGGGTTCAAAATGCCCTGGGCTTGATTCGAAATAATCACTGGGTGGAAAATGGAAAATTCGAAGAAGCCTGCAAATCGCGTGGCTAGCCCGACAATCATTCCCCATGAGATGGGTTGCCGGGTGCATATATGGGACCAGTTCAGACTATGTCCCCGGAAAAGGATGGGCGTTCATCGAAGGTATATTTGGATGTGGAAAAACCTTGGTCCAAGCCTTGTTAGCGAAGCTTCTGACCGACCTCGGTTTTCATGTTCTGATTGTTGCCCCAACCAATGCAGCATTGCAGGCAATATCGAAAACTATTTTCGAGAAAATGCCCAACGCTCAATAAGGTCAGGGTTGTTTTCGCCGGAGCGGAGAATGCGAACAAGTCCAGCGAAAGAAAACGAACGGACAACCAAGGAAAACATTGACTACTCCATGGTTTGTTTACTTCAAAGCATCGCTGCCGTACACGATGCTCGCTACAACATGTTTCTCGAACATGATTTGCAGACCCATGTTGCAAACAAGTCTTGGCCACTCCAATGAAGCAACGTGGCGAGAAGTTTCTGTTTGAACACCAGATTGAATCCACCGACGACATGTTCATGGACCTGAATGAGTCCGACGAAGACTACGACTATACTCGTCCTGAATACGATGCAGTCGTCTTCTATACACGTTTTCACCCTACTCCCTTTTTCATCAAATCCAAAGTTTGAGTCATCGGAACAGCGCGAAGAATGGGAATTGCATCAGAGTGTATGCCAAAAGTCGAGGGACGCTTTGCAGGCCAACGTTATCTCAACCACCAAGCTCCTTTTATGCACGCAGCAATTGGCCATGTCCAGTCTCATCCGAAAGAACTTCGCCACTTGGATGCGATGGGATTGTGGGAATCGCCGACGAAGACGGACAAATCCTTATGGCCTGTTCAACTTATTCCTCTCGTTGACTCGGAAAGCCGACAGACCATACAGAGCTTCTCTTCTTATTCTGTATGCACGCAGAAATTAGCCATGTCACCCCTCATCCGAAAGAACCTGGCCACTGAGGGATGCGACGGGATCGCCGTTATCGGTGACGAAGACGGACAAAGCTTGGAGGCCTTGCAACTGGTTCCTCTGGCTTTGTTTCAGACCAAAATATGGTTTTGTGATAAGCACCAGCTGCCATCACCTGCAGCGTCGGCGAGCTTCAACTCGAGCGAATGTCTGGCCATCTGAAGACAGCGTCATTTGACCGCGCTCTGAGATATCATTCTCCAGCAGCGACGCTCAATATCCAATACTGAGTGCATCCGAAGCTCTCAATGTTCCCGAGAAAGTTGACGTACAAGTCTTGGCTTCTCAACGGTCCAGGTTGCGAAAATATTGTCGTCGATGCTGTTTTCTCCAAGGGTTTGACTACATGGGCAAAAACTTACCTACCAGCGAACTACAATCCCGATTACGACTTTTCGGCTTGCTAGGGATCAAAATGCCGACATTGAATCCAGCTGTTACTTACTTCTCCTCGATCCAATCCCAAAGTTGCGGCAATAAACCTACTGAGGGAATACCACTTGGTGGGTAATGAGCTGGGTTTGCAATCCCGCTTTATTCAACACGTATCCAACGAAATCCTATTTGATTATTTTCGCCTTGAAAGATCGTTCTCGGTAATGCTACACACGATCTTCAAAGAGCCACCGTATCCCACATCGACAATCACCATTGTGACTCCGTACAATGCACAACGAGCTCTCTCTATTTGACGATGCTCCGCGATCTCCAACTGTCGACCCGGTATCCCTTACAGCATGCTTCCAAAAGTAGCGACTGTGGATTCCATGCAGGGAAACGAATCTGACATAGTCATACTCGACTGGGTTAATAAGTATGGTGACAATCTGGGCTTTCTCAAGGACGAGAGGCGAGCGAATGTCGCCCTGAGTCGAGCTCGCGCATGTTTGAATGTGACCTTTAGTGCTACCCTTCAGGTCGTCGCCGAGTCCAATAAAAAGAAGAAGTGCAAAGGCAAGGAGAAGTGCGAAGTGATGCAAATTGGGACAACCTAGTTGAGAGAAGCTTGGATATGAAGGTCAAAGTTGACAACACAATTGCTGGTGATCCCGATATCAGGAGGATTTCGATGAAGATGGCCTAAATATGGTAACAATGAACCAACCTATGTACTTAGTGAGGAGAAAATTGAGAATCTGATCTGTGCTTTTCCGAAGTCACTCCACCAAATCCAGTCGTCATCCTGAAGATCCCGATTCGCCAACACGAGAAAACACACTCGAATTTTACTGTGCGATCCTTAACTGGAGAATACTTCGATTCTCTTGTTGCCTCGTGGTGAGGAATTTGTCCAAACATATTCCTGCCCATTGGCCGTCTTTCAAGGCGCCATAGAGCACTTTGAGAACAAGCGCTTGTAAGTGAATTTATCTTTCTCATACTGGGTGGTTTTATTCTGACTGTCTATAGCCGCTCTGTGGCATACAACCCAGTAACACAGATACTACGATTTGTAGTTATGCCTACCTTCGTTCACGAGGCTTGTTGTCGCTGGTTTACAAACTGAATCAACGATCTACGTTTCCCCCAGAATGCTCTACGTGACGGTGGCTCTGCGATGCTTGACGACTTAATCGGGCAGTTTACGAATTGGTAACATATCCCAGCTTGTTATTTGATATGGCACGGTGCTAACATAAAACAACAGATGCCCCTCTGTCGATGATCTTCTTGTCCTCCGCAAGTCTCCTAATAGAATACCTCAATACCAGACTCAATGTTCTTCCGTCTCTATTTCAAAGCCAGTGTACAAGGCTTGCGAGTTGTTTTTGGTGAGTATAGCTCTGCAAGTCTATTGTGATGATTGATGTTCAAATGTCTTCAAATATATGCACCCATACTGACAGATATGCTCAAACAGACTCGATACATTCGTATACGTTCGCTTGTCTGCCTGCCGTCGAAAAACAATAACCCGTCGAGATGCCTGCTGTGCCTACAGACCAGGAGTTGTGCTCACACCATCAAAGTCAATCATTGGCGAAGCTGTTAGAGTACAAAGAGAAATTCCCATCCCAAATCAATAACTCACGAACAAGAATATACAAAGAGTATTTTGTCAAATATCAAGCAACCCTCCCGAGAGATCCGTCACATGATACGATTATTGTTTATCCAAGCACTATAGGAGAGTATGCTGTCTTTAATTGGATTGAAGGTGCGACGGATGAAGGCATAGCCAATACCCCAGCGGACCATTCACCTACCTTAGAAGAGATAGCGGACTTGAAGATCAACAGTTATAAAAAGCGGAGGTGTGAGTTGATTGATTTTGGTGCATCTGTTTCCGATTTCCGAGGCCATAGCATTTGCTCTTTAGAAGGGATAGACAATACAAAGGTTAAAAGTCCGCTGAGACCAGATACTTCAGCTTTTATTTTTCATTCGATCTGGGATGTTCTCTAATACATTATATTGACAGGTGCTGGTGCCTAAATATGGTAGCCATAGTTACGTCAGCACGAGTCTCTCTTGCAACCAAGAGCAAAACCAATCATGAAAACTACCAGTATGGACAGCACGCAGTCGATGAGTGCTGAAATTGCACTTGTGGAAGACTTTCCGCCTACTTCGTTCGTCAGTGTTGGACAGTTCGGCTACATGCTAGATCTCTGGAAGGCTAACGTTGAGAAAGCACAGCGCAGTGTGTATCTCTCATTCTCAGAAGTAACGCCGTCTACTCTAGTCGCCATCGAGAAGTATCGCGACCAGAAGAGGCTATATTTTCGGCTCACTTACTTCGAAGACATCAGCGTCGCGGTCGTCAAGATTCCAACACGCGAGCACGAAGAAGCGCACTTGAATTTCGCTATGCATGTCTGCAGGGAGAGTGCTTTGATGGGAATGAAAGGCGCAGAATTTGTATGCCAGGGATCAATGACGAGAATTATTTCCGGAAACGTGTCTGGGAAAACCTCGAAAGAAGGTGATAGTACTCTGCTGAATTCTTTGACTCGCCCCAGTGAGGACGCATGGCCGAACGTGGCAATAGAGTCAGGCGATTCGAGGTCCCTGGCCTATCTACAAATGGACGCGCGATGGTGGATTGAGAACTCCGAGGGGCATGTGCGGATTGTCGTCTGCATCAAAGTTGATAAAAAGAATCGCAAGATTCAAATCTTGAAATACGCCCCAGCGTCGGCACGGATCCTCCATAATATGAGAAATCCACGACCTGTGGGAGTAGATTTCGTGGCGAACGTTTTTCTCGATCATTCAGTTTCTCCTCCGAACATCCAAGGGGCTCCATTAGTACTTGAGTTTACAGAAGTATTTGGCCGCCAACCTATTCCTCCTAACGAGAAGGACATTGTACTCAACATCCAGGACCTCGACGAGTGGGCCGCAACTATCTGGCGCTTGTGAAGCATATTGAAGCCTTCCTAGAAATGTGGAAACTTTTCGAGGGAACGCCCCAAAAATACGGAAGCAAATTTGTATGTCTAATCTACAACTTTTACTATAATTTTGATGCATCCAGCATTGCTAATAGTTTCTACAGAAAATACTTCCAAAGCCCGCCCAACGCCGAAACCCAACCATACCTATCACCGACATTATACCGGAAAATGAGCGCGCAACAAATTTTGATGCATCGCGAGAATTCGTACTAGATATGGACGAGTATCGAGAACATATACGTGAGGCAGTCCCTAGAGAGGCATTCAATAGAGCGACAAGGGACTTAGGCATCCTTTCAGATTTAAGATTCGGAAGATAATGCGGATTATCAACCTTCCTAGGCGTTAAAAAGAGTACCGCCTTAAGGGCCTTTTAGGGTTTGCGGAAGGCTCCGTGAAGCTATTATAGCGACAGTCATAGTTGTGAGGATCAGGTACAATTAGGCGATGGCAATGAAATGTGGCTAACTTGATTAGAATTATATTAATTTGTTTCTTTTTCTTTTTGTTTTCATAACCGCAAAGTAAACCTATCATTCAATTTTTCCTTTGTTAACAACGAAGCCCTCGAGCGCCGAAATGGCTGCCCACAGCCGATTCTCCGCTTCAGGGAAGACCAGAGAACGACGGCTGTAAAAGACCTCGTCATTGACCTCTTCTGGGTGGCGGGGTAAACAGTGCATGAACTTCCAGTTCTTCTTTGCGCCGCCTCGCTGAGCAAGCTCCGCAGTAATTTGGAAGCCTTCAAAGGCCTTGAGTCTCTTGATGGTCTCTTCCTCTTGGCCCATGGACACCCAGGTGTCCGTTACCAAGACATCGGCATCCTTTACGGCTTCCTCAGGGACATGAGTTTGAATGAGCTTTCCCGGTGAAGAAACGCCTGATCCGGCCTGCTTGATGATCTCAACCATGGCTGCTGGGATTTCATACCCCTTGGGTGTAGCCACTGCGAGATCAACGCCCATCTTGGCGGCAGCAATGGCCATATCGAACAGAACGTTGTTCGCATCTCCGATCCAGGCGATTTTCAATCCTTCCATGCCGAGACTATTCAGTCCCGCTGTAGGGCGGGCAGGGAAGGTCTCGTGGATTGTCAAAAAGTCAGCAATAATTTGCAGAGGGTGGAATGAGTCACATAGAGCATTAATGACGGGGACTGTAGAATGCTTTGCCAAATCTGCCACCTCCTGATGCTTGCCAACGCGAGCAACAATAGCAGAAACCATAGACGACACAACAACGGCTGTGTCATAGAGTGACTCATTGACCCCCAACTGAATATCGTCTTTACCCAAAAACATCGGCTGACCACCCAATTGCGCCACAGCACCTTCTGTAGAGATACGAGTTCGAGTGCTACGTTTGCTGAACATCATGGCTACCGTCTTCCCGGACAATGCGCCCAGCAGATTGCGAGGCACGGAACCGCTTTTGATGGCTTTTTTATGGTGCGAGGCATTGCGAACGAGTGCTGTGAATTCGGCGGGAGTCAGATCCGCAATGGACAGGAAATGGCGAGGAGCGAATGGGGAGACCGGCGGAGTAGTGGCCGAGGAGTATTTTCGTCGTAGCATAGAGGTTCTCGGTTTGGATTGAATGTGTTGGGTCAGTCTGGGCGCAAGTCCAGTGCGGACTGCCCCGAGGTTGAGGCTGGTAGCCATTGATCAGGGTGATCAGGTGTTCTGACAGGAAAATTATGGTCTGAAGATCAGTGCAAGCAGCTTCAGATTAATCAATGGCAAATGGTGCTGTGCAGGAAAGAAGAGAGAGAGCTCGTCACGATAGCTTGCAATATTTACGATAAGCCTGAGTCACCGATGTCGCTTAAGCGGTCAGCGATTGGCTCGGACTTCGGAACGCGTGCGGAGTCACGTGCGGCGTTGGCAACTAAAAGCATTACCTTGATACTAGCACTTTAATGCCTAAATGGTGCCTTGCATAGTTACCAACAACACTCCACCTGCTGTTCCTTACCAACTGCTCTTCGCTCTTCCATCACTTCCATCGACATGCCAGCATGGAGAAGGCACCTCGGAGACAAATCCCTTCAACGGCCAGACTGAGCTGTGAGGGATGCACCAAGCGCAAAGTTAAATGCGACAGGCTTATACCATGCACCAACTGCCAGAATCTGGGGGTTCTTTGTGTCCCCGTCGAGCGAAGACGGCTTCCTCGCGGTCGATCTCGCAGGCCCGAGAATATGCCATCACAAGCCAATTCAAGCAATCTATCTATCCAGGGGTCTTCTGGCCATATCACAGGTCTCGCTGACACTGCAAGAAATAACCGCACCAGATCGGTAACCTCATTCTATTAGTCTCTACTACGTCTTCCAGGGTGTGATCTGACACCTGATGCAGGCATGGGATCGAAGAGCGCAACCCAATAACCTTAGCTGGGCTATTGACCAGTGTAGACAAGTTGTTCCAAATGAAACGCTCTTCGCCCAGACGGAACGTTTGGATAGCTACCAAGAACGCCAGCAGCTGCTGCATATCTACCTCACCCAAGTCGATCCGATTGTAAAGATTCTGCACCGCCCATCACTTCGGGAACATCTGTTAGAAGGAAAGTGCTACTTGAATTACGACCCCTGGCATCCGGCACCCGCAGCACTTGCATCCGCGATTTACTATGCCGCCAGCTGTACTGTGAGCGCAGAAACGTGTCTTTCCTGCTTTGGAACCGACAAGCCATCTTTAATTGCAAAATATCAGAGGGATACGAATTATGCCCTCGACCGAGCAGATTATCTAATAACAGATGATTTCACGGTACTTCAAGCGTTTGTCATTTCATTGGTAAGTAGTGATTACATGTTTCCCCCCTTGTTTCGCCTATTGAATCGATAATATAGATAGCTATGAGATGTCACGACCGCACCCGACGCTTTTGGACAATGCTGGCCCTAGCTTTACGTATTGCGCAGGCTCTTTCACTCCATGATCCCAACCCCCCGTTTCCTGTCACCCCTTTTGAAAGAGAGATGCGCCGCCGGTTATGGCACGCAATTGGTTGGTTAGATGTCCAGGCTTCTTTGAGCAATGCATCAGAACCAATGATGCAGTCAGGCTGGCTCGGATTCCATCCTTTCCTCGACTTGGACGATGATGAATTCGGTACGGATTTGGAAATACCACTGTCCCCCCAGAGAAAAATCTCGGAGACCTCTGTTTTCCATCTCCTTTCTTATGCTCAAGAGACTGCCCGATTATTGATCATCTCGGGCTCCATAACGCCTTACACAGAAGACGCTTATCAGCGACAACAGCTAATACTGACGTTCAAGAAACGCACGGACGAGCTGTTTGTCGGGATTCAACCAAACGAGGTCAATTTTCATTGGTATCTCAAGGAGCTTGCGCATTCAATTGGAGTTTTCTTGCAGCTTCTTGCTGTACGCCCTCTGCAGAAGAACACATCACTTGAGAATCCCCAGGCCACCAGCGTTAGCATTCTAAGGCTAGCCGTAGAGGCCCTTGACTCGAGGTGCCGGGTGTATAGCAGCACCAAAACCCAAAGTTGGCGGTGGATTCAGCCTCTGTTTTTCCCTTGGCAGGCACTTGCGGTTGCTCTCGCTGAGATTCGGGCTTGTGACGACTTATGTTTGGTGGAAAGTGTATGGCCTCTTATCGAACAAAGTTACAAGTCCTTTACTACCCTCGAAATTGAGTTGTCAACAAATCGGTTGCGAAAGTCGATGCATAACATGATGGAGCAAGCCAGAAAATTCCACGACAGCATGTTCCTAATGTCTCATACAAATGAGAGCGAGGGCTCAGCCTTGTCCTGGGGCCTTTCGCTACCATCGATGTTGCAGCACCAAGTCCCTTCTTATCAAGAAAATGATGTTTCAACATGGATCGATGACAGGGAAATAGATGAGGTTGATCTCATGTGCCTCGGCTCAGATCGTGATTTTGAAAACACAGCTATCTTTCAAACCTTACATGATGTGAGTGATCAGGGGCTGTTTTACCAATAAATCGGATCTTGAAAGAGCTTTCGAGTGGACACCTTTTCTTCTTGTGTCATGCGGGTGCTAGTTACAACATTGTTGTTATATTGCTAGGAGTATTCCTCAATTTGAACATATTCAGCACGCCTTAGTCTTGTGCAACCATTGGCGGAACCATAGCACTGCGGCATTCTTCGCCCTTTCCATTCCCTCCATCTCATGCCTATCACTTTGATTCCCGCGTGTCGCAAAACCATGCGTCAAAGAAGGGAAGTACTGGTAGTCATAAGGCAAACCCAACGTTGGAATAACTTGATTACTGAAAGCCTTTAATTCCTCCGTGAACTGCGGATCGTGTTCAGGGGCCATTATCTGCACAGGGACACCGACTTCTCTGATCTCCTTTTTCTCTAGGAACGTGGGATGCGCCGTCGAAATGCAGTCGACGAGGCTTACCTCTTTCGCCCCCAGACGAAAAACCGCCCATCCACCGAAGCAAAATCCAATTGCACCTATAGAAGAGTATTTATGTTCGGACCGCAGAGATTTGGCGCAGTCGAAGATTTCTGGCTCCCTAATAGTCTTGGTATTGCGGCCCAGGAAACCTGGGAGGTCGAGCTCGTTCCATCTGCTCTCGTCGAGAATGATTTCAAGAGGGAGGACTTCTCCTCCGAAGCTAGATTCAAGATTAGTGAGATATAATTCAATATCCAGAAGCTGCGGCAATGTCGCAACTCACAAGTCGGGCACGTAGACTGTAGCACCCACCTCCTCCGCCAAATGATCTGCGAGGATTCGTGTATTGGAGAAGGTCCAGCCAAATAAATCATGGATCAGGAGGATCGCGACGTTAGGGTTGGTCCCTGTACTGTAGCAATCCTTGCTAGCCAGCTTTGTTTCTTGGCCAGTGGGTTTGGCATTCCAGTGGAATCCTTTCAAGCAACAGTCGCTCATTCTATCGTTGTCAGGGACGTTTTCCAGTATCAGCTAAAAAGAACTTTCCGCGAGTGATTAAGAGCTATGCAGCGGGTACAAAAATATTAAGGCTCTTTCAAGTTTTAACAACCGGCATGTTACAACTGAATACTTTACCCGTCTCAAAAAATACTACATACATAGTACCTGAATGCCAAGAATACGCAAATCCCTTAGCAAGACCCACTTCATACGAGCTTAATAACCCTAAATCATTATCAGATCGACAGATCCGCTGTGGGTCTGTATCTAAACTCCGGTCATATTACAGACAATACGCAAAATTCGTGAGCTCCGTGATCATTTCCATGTATAGCTGTGTACCCATTTCTTGCTACTTTTTGCGCAATTATAACTGACTGGGCTTGCAGATCATGTTTCGTAAAAAGCCGCGGAATTTCGGAATGTAACCGCCGAGCCGGCAGATGAAACTCCCGAGTTATACTGTATAGGCAGATTCAGCAGGTGAAGCTGATTTCACAGTGCGCTAGTACTGGAAATTAGTTACTTTCGTAGTTCAAGGTTTGTTTTTAAATCGGCGCGTGATCTGAATAAGCGGCCTGCCCAGAAACACTCATACTCCGCATCAATACTGAAATATACGTCTGGTTAAATTTAAAGGTACCACATCATTGATTCACAATTCGCCATATCGTACCTAGGTATGTTGTAAAACAACATCCCGCCCTTTCCTATTTTCCTGGCTATTGTCGTTAAACCTCGTTTCCTTTCAGGAATCATGCAGGCCTCAAGCTCAACTTCGGCTAGCCGGCCATCGGCAAATGAGTAATCAACAAAGAAAATCATCGTTGTTGGTGCCGGACCCGTAGGCTTGATGACAGCACTAAAACTTGCTACGGCTGCTCTTCAGGCTGACCTTGTGAATGTTTATTTCAATCGAGAGCTCTGTGAGATTCACGACAGAGACTCCTTCAGGCAGTCAAGCTATGGCATGGAACTAGATCAATTTGTTATTTTGATTTGCTGTCTTCGTGCTGGACAATCTGCCATGCAAACCCCCTCCTTCCCCCCAACATATGTAAAATGACTAGCTTAGAACTATTCTACGAGTCTATATAATGCTCTGTTGAAAGCTTCAAATTCATTTACAAGTCACCGTGTCTCGACTCGGACCACTCTCGCAGTTCTCTCCCATACCGATAGAGGAACCAAGGAACCGGTACAAACAGAATAGCCAGGAACCCTAGTAGACTGTTCCCCCATCCTAGACCTAACTTATCATACAACGGCGTTCCTGCCAGAGGTAGTAGGCCTGCCGCAATAGAACGCAATATAGTATTTGCCGCTAGAGCTGAAGCAGCTTTCCGAGGTCCGCAGGCATCGATGAGATAGAGCTGTACCGGCATCTGGATCACAAATTAGAAGAGCATAATCAAAGTAGATGCAATTCACTCACCAAAGTGAAGAGAGTGCCCAGACCAATGAACGACGTTCCGATGATCGGTACAATCCAGTGCGTGGCTTTATCGGCAGACCATCCATACCAAAAATATCCCACCGGTAGCACAGGGCAGAACATGGCCATCAGTGCAAGTCTGTTTTCTGGCTCATGAAAATTGCGCCTGCTGTGCCATTCTTGCAATCTGTCGTTCGTGATACTGAATATGGTCACGGCGATCAACATCCCTGTCCCCATGCCCAGGTAACAAAGACTTGAAATGCCTAGAGAGAACCCATATTGAGTTTGAAAAACACTTGAAAATGTTGTGAGGAGTAGAAATGTCAAACCAAAAGCGTATGCAACCGAAAGTGAGGTGAGGAGTACGGCCGGGTGTAAGACGAGTAGTTTAATTGGGACAAGCACGGCGCGCAGGAAGATATGGGCTGTTGGCTTTTTGACAGGCTGCGGTTGCTCTCCAGAGGCTACATCCTGATCACTTTGCGGTTTCTTGGTGAAAGTTTCTCGCATGAAAAGAATGCATGCCAATGCAACCGAGCCGTGCTATTGAACGGGAAGTCAAAATGGTAACTCTAGGTGTAGGGAAATGGATAGTCGTGCTTACCAGGATCAAGAGCACCCAAAATGTCCATCTCCATCCCTTGTATTGGGCAACAAATCCACCTATGATAGGCCCTAAGGATGGGCCAAGAGTCGGCCCCAATGAAAACATGCCCATCGCCACGCCTCGTTGTTCTTTAGGGATAACATCTGCAATTGTACCGCCGCCGATTGTCAAAGGGGCGGAACCTGCGCACCCAGCCAGAAATCTGAACGCGAGAAACATTCCGGTACTAGTTGACTTAGCACAACCAATTGTAAAGCCAAAGAATATGAGGTTAGATATGTGGTATGGAATAAGACGCCCATAGATCTCTGACATCGGCGCGACGATCAGAGGGCCGCAGACAAGTCCTAGCATGTAAATGCTGACTGTCAAGCTCTTCAGGCTCGGGTTGGTAACCCCGAACTCCTCTGCGAAGAACTTGGAACCCGGCGCGAAGATCGTCGATGAGAGGTTCCTATGTCCAGCTGATTAGCACTACGAGAACTAAAAGCGTCTAGGAGCAAAATGTACATTACGAGTGTCAAGACGCTGACGAGAACAACATGTCCAATTCGCTTGGACTTTGACCATTGCAAAGGCGAATTTTCTTCAAGCCTTTCTTGATCTGGGGTCACGTTCTCGTAATTGTTCAGCGAACGTTCTTTGGATGTGTGATTATCCATCGGTCTTGATTTTTCTGCAAGCCTTCGCACGAATCCTGGTGGTAGGTGACGTTACTCCTAGTATTTAGTGGTCGAAAGCGTAGCAAATACAACAAACTCTACGACACCCAAGCTATCTCAGTTATAAAACTACCAACTATATCTGATCTTCTTATGCCGATGTTCCGGGAGGCCTGTCGAACACTGGAGAGAATTAAGGGGAACAGCAGTCCGCCGGCCCCATAGAGGGATTAAAAGTGAGTCTTTAAGACTTAATTGCCAATAAAATCTAGTTAAAGGCCCGCCATGTTTCGAGGTTTGCGTAATTTTTACGGATTCAGGGTATTAAAGAATAAAAACGCACCCGGAGTCTGTGTATTAGCCCTAAATTCAAGATCTCCACTGCCGTAACCCCGCTCGAGAAAATGGGGCAACGGTATAACAACAATGAAATCAAGCGTTGCAGCGATGTTTAAATATTGAGTGTATACGAAGAAATGTTATAAAAAACCTGGCGGTTAAGCTTCTATTTCAGTCTCAAATATCACTTCTCTATCTCAATTCAGTCCCAACTCTTAACCCCCAAGTTATTTCTGAACTTCGTCATCAAAACCAACAAAATCAAACAATGGCCCCAGACATTGCGATTGTCGGAGGTGGCCCCTGTGGCCTTGTTCTTGCTGGGATGCTCGAGCAGCAAGGTATCGACTATGTAGTCTACGAAAGAAGTGCGAAGGACACTCCTCCTCGAGGCGGATGCTTGGATATCCACCGCAGCAGCGGACAGATCGCTCTCAAAGAGGCCGGTTGCTTTGAAGAATTCAAGAAGTATGCTCGAGGGGGTTATGCCACAATCCACTCAGTGTGGGATCACACCGGGAAAAAGCTCTTCGAGTTTGGCGAAGGACGCGACTCTCCCGAGATTGATCGCACGCAGTTGCGGAGAGTCATGCTTTCTTCAATCCCGGAGGACAAGATACGCTGGTCGGCTCCTGTGAAGGGCTCTTCCCGAAATGAGAACGGGGATGTTGTTTTGGAATTTGAGGATGGTACTACTGCTTCTGGGTTCAAACTTGTTGTCGGAACCGACGGCGTGCGCAGCAAAATTCGACATTTGGTAAGGCCTTCCATCGACCACATGGGGAAAATGCAGATATCATCCGCTTACAATTCTTTAGGTTACATCAGCGGAGCCAAAATACTCGGATATCATCTTCCTCACGTTGTTTGTCCGACCCTCCAATCCCTACCATTCCACCCTCGAGCAACTCGCAGGCCAGGGGCCGATGGTAATCTGCGGCCGAAGCAAGAAGGTCTGGATCCAACGACAAGGTGACAGCCATTACAGAATGGACTTTGGATGGAAGGGGCCTGCCGAGTTTCCAACCGCTGGGGAGCTTGACCTCACAGACGAAGATGCTGTCAAAAACTTTCTTCTCCGGGAAGAATATTTTGGTGGCCACACGACATTCATCCATGATATCATTCGAAACTCCACTGGACCCTTCCGTACATGGCCTTTGTATTACTTCCCGGTCGAGCACCTGAACTGGACAACTTCTCCTGGCGTTACATTAGTTGGAGATGCCGCGCATGTCACCACGCCCTTCGTCGGAGATGGAGTGAACTGTGCCATGCGCAATGCATTAGGCCTGGCTCGAAAGATCAAGGAGTTTGGTATCACTCAAGATGCTGTCACTGCATATGAACAAGAAATGTTCCCCATTGCTCGGGATGTGATTAGCCGGAGTGTGATTGCGGGGGAGCTGTTCTTTGAATGGGACAGTCCTAACGGTCTGATGGCAAACATGGCCTCTCCTGATCGGGTTATCCGAGATCAGGGTGACTATTAACTGAGAGTTCAAATTGTGTGGAAATGGCGCATTTATAACCACCCTTATCTCATAAAGTAAGATGTACCTACCCTGCCCATATATCTCTACATCACAAGCGAAGTTGTTGAATCTATATAAACACAACCCCGTTTGATATACACGTATTGCTCTATTTCTAAACCGTTATTCCAGAGGCTTGGAGGCTTCGAAATTCGGCTTTGCTAAGACTTGCCATTTGTGTTTGCGTAAATTCTTTCAAAGTCTAGTAAGCTAATTAGATTAGAAGGTAACTAGGTTAAGTCTATGTAGAAGTATTGTAAGTGAATATAATATAAGTTATTATAAAATGTTGACTTACTTTAATTATGCTTATAAATAGATTCTAGGTACTGTTACAGGAATTGGAGAAGCAGCCGGGACAACGACTATAGCTCGTCGAGGTTTAACTTGATATTCGTGACAATTCCCTAGGAAATAGTTCGTCAAATCATGAAGACAGCACCTCTTTGTACCTAGGGCCTTATTAAAAGCACATCGCTAGACTCGCGTCCGGAAATATCGCCGCTTGTGTTACGTGACTGAACCAGCTCACATAATCCATGCCGTGGCACATGTCTGCTTGGAATCCGACGCTGAGAAATCGATGGACGTAAAGTAAAGCCAGAGCGAATCAATGATCTCAAAGACCATAACAGAATATCGAGCACGTTATATTCCGAAGATCAGTCAATCGGGCGGCCGTTCCAGGCAGAGGGATATGGACTTTTTTTGTATTTGGAAGAGAAAAGACTTATCCGAGCATTATGCCCCTCTCACATCAGGAGTAGACCCAATTCATGTAGGCAAAATAATCTTAATTATCTATGTCTATGGCTATAAGTTGTAGTACCTAGGTAGTTTTTAAGGTTCGTAAAGGGCCCGAACGTGTCTAAGAGGGAGCCTTGGGCACAAAGTTGACCCTGCATCTCGCAGACAGTATTGATAATAGCGTTTGAGTATCTATAACAACAGATGAAGCTTCGGAATTAGAAATCGAGATACTGTGAGAGGATCGACAGACAGATAAAGGTGTATATCCACGAAATTTACCACAGTATTGCCGTTTAGATATTTAGGTAGCCGCCGACTGCGCCCTGAAATTCTAGGAGTGTACCTTTTGAGTGAATCACTTCTATTCTTTACATATTTTCTTTTTGTGGAGATCATTGGTCGCATGTACCACACACAAAGCGGCGATATCTCCCAGCATCGTAGCAGTGTACCTGGCTACTGGAATAGTGTTGGTGACTTTCTCGATTTCCTAGCACACACAGCTAATAAATCAGTTCAGGGCTTAAATCAACAATTGGACATTTCAACAATAAGGTGTATAGCTTTGCTTCCCCGCGAAAACATCAGCAGCCAATAATCCCAAGGCTTTCCTCACCGGAAAAGAATAAAGTTAGCCGCGATGTCAATCAAATTCTCTCTCCTTCACTCTTAGTATTTCTGGCAAGTGCCATGAACAATACTCTCATCTGAAGTGGACCGACCTGATAAGATAGTCCCTTACGAAAAGTCGACATCCCTCGGAGATCACCAAACATGGCATCGCACTAATCGAGGCCAAGATTACATAGATTGAAGAACTACAGATAATTGTGAAGATCAATCTCTTAATACCAGTATTATGTCTTCAATATTTAGGGGTCAAGTAGCGGATTGAATGACTCGCGATGCCCAACAATGCAACTCTGCAACCACGAATCAGTCGGCCCATAGAAGTTCCTTATCAGTGCCACAACTGACTTAGTCCCAGGACTTATCATAAACTGAATGCTTGATTGTGGCTTAAATTAACTTGTGGGGACCTCTGCTATTGTCATTTTGGGCATTTGACCAGGTCTAGCATTTGTTAGTGTGACAATGTTCGATTTTGTCACGTTCCGCGGAGATCCTCATGGGGCTTTAGTTTAGGGCTAGGGTATTTGTTGCAGTTGTGGGAGATAAAGATCCAATGCCCTCGGAAATCTTCCTATGAAGTCTCTTAGCCGACTGATAACAGGAAAAAGAAAATATACAAACATTGCTACGATGCAACAAACCCCTTTCCATCTTGTAACTTGTACTAGATACCTAGGTAGTATATATGATGACTTTGAAGTCTTGCTATGGAAGACGGATGATCAATGATATTTTGGACTTCTGTTTACAGCAGCGTAGGTAAATAGCTGCAACAACAATGACGGCCCTGTCAGCGCCGGACACACTGAGTGGGGAGGACATCGTGTCTATTGTCATATTGGTTGTCTCCATTTTATCTGCTCTTGGAGCTGCATGGATGATACTGAGCTTCGCTGTTGGATACTCTCTCATGTGCGAATTATTGTATGCTTGAAAATTACTTTACTGATATCTGGATGCATTCTAGCTTATCCCGTCGTTACGGACATTTCGACATCAGTTAACATTAGGTCTGTAAATTCTACTTTTGTGAGGGGAGCTTCGATCCTAAGTTGTCAATAGGCCTCGGGATAAGCGATTTTGCAATGGCTCTGAATTTCATTCTGTCGACATGCATAAATCTCTCTGGCAAAAATATCTGGATGGAGCCTCAAAAGGGCTTCTGTTCCTTTAATGGCTTCATGACGCAGGTCTTTGTGATACAAAGTACGGTATTTCGTCTCTTCACCTTTGCACAAACTTCTTCCGGAGTCGAAGATCATGGCAACTCGCTAATGTTATGATGTAGCCGACTACTGGGTCCTTAACATTGCCATCTGCACATATAGTATTCTAGCAAATCATAAATGTCTTTATGGGTGGATACAGGACCATCCTCTTGTTGTGTGTTTGTGGCCCTGGGTGTTATCGACTACATGGGCTGTACTTGGCCTGGTGTTGCCCGGTTACCAGAATATTGGAGGCTGTGAGTCCTTGTTATCCTCGTGCTGTTTCACTACCTTTTTAAGAACTAACCTCAATACTGCAAAATACAGTCTGCTGGTTCGGCAGCGATCGCACGCGGTTGCTTGTCAATTTCATCCCCAGATGGATTATAATCATCATTATCATCGCGCTTTACCTCCGGCTGACCTACATTCTCCTCCGCATTCAGAAACAGCTGGAAAGCAGTGAAGAAGAAGATACAACGATTATACTATCGGGATATTATCATCGCACGAACCGCCCCGTTGACTTGCAGCAGAAGGGTCCGCAAACGAATTCATATCCCCATACTTCAGACTCACGATCAGCCACGGGTAATATCCAACGCAGTGGGCCGTCTTCCAAATTGAAAAAGGTACGTACCTCAAGGTAGCGTAATTACTATGATTCTGGAAGCTACAACTTTTACAGGTGGCTGTACGAATGATGATGTATCCAGTACTGTACATGCTGATATGGACAACTCCGACTGCCATTCGAATATATCAAGGGACTACAGGCAGGTCAGCGTCACTTCCTGTAAACTGTGTGGACAAGGTACTGTCTTCTTCCTTTCCATAATGATAGACTAGTACTGATACTCGTGAAATCGACAGGCCTGTATCGCGATCCAAGGTATAGCAGACTCGATCATCTACGGTAATTTACTACTCATCTTACGACACTAGAAATTTTTATTGATTCTAACATTATCCTACGATAGGCCTGAACGAGCGAACGTGGAATGAGTGGATGAAACGTATCTTCCCACGAAGAAGCAGGATAAATCCATAGATCCAGGCCTTTCTTGATTTTCTTATAGCATATCAGATCTCTCGTTACTGTCCTAGGTAGCAAGAATCAGAACCGAATAGTAAGATGAATGAATATTTTAGTGCAACAATTCATGTACCAGCTGTGTCTCAGGGATTACAAAGCCGAGTAAAAGGACACAAAGTGACTCTTTGGGGAAAACATGAGGCTTCCTTCCGTTTTATTTATGTTTTCGACAGATCCGTCCGTCTTTATTTTCCGACTCTTCATTTTATTCATGTATTGACTGCCGGACTGATTCATCGGCGCACAAGGCCACATGCCGATAGAAGAAGAGTGAGCTGTCTCCCTGCTCAACACCCAGCAGAAAGCTGTGCAGCTTTTTAATAAGATCTAGCAAGATGGTACTGATGTTACTTCTGGTCCTTGAGTAGGGACACTCTGGTTCTGCCTGTTGTCCACAGGTCCGATGCTAAGCACGAGGAGATATGAAGTTTGAGTATCAGAAACCCGGTGACCTCTAGAAGTCTGGTATTCATCCTGAAACATTGTAACCAACTTGGTTGTCTGAGTAGCATATGAACACTTCTAGGCAGCTCACCATTCAAGCAAGATGAATGATCAGTATCTGATCTGGAAGCAGCTGGGTCAATCATTCTTAAAGTTGCCAATGAACTGTGGACAGAATACTATCAAGGGCAGTTTCAGGTGAACAAGTTCATGATGTTGTCCATGGAAATTATTGAAGAAATGTATCCTTCTGAGCAAGAATAAAGATTAATGAGAAAGTCATAATTAAGTGTATGCTTTTTGGCTAGATCAATGACCTTCATGTGGTAGACTAGGAAGATGATATAGAGTATGATATGCTGTATACCCAATTTCCGCTATCGTTAAGTATCATGTTTATAGAGATTCCCAGCTGATTATTCCTATCTGGTGAATCATTGTTCAACGCAAGATTTTGTCCACGCTGTCACTGTCCCCAGCAGAGCTATTGGCGTTCTGGACATCCATGTCAAAAGATTGAAGAACGGAGATGCCTTTTTGACCAGCAAAAGGATTTGTGTTATCTCTCTGAATGCTGTGGAGCTGGTAAGAGCCCTTACCCTGGCTGCTACCATTGAGCCGAAACTTCTTCGGATATGATATAGACGTCGTTTTATCGGGATTTTGCGAGCGCGATGAAAAGATTGAAAGTTGCTTAAAATACATCACAATCAAGGGTTTCATTCGCATTGCGCATGAGCAGACAATCCCGAGATTGACTTCGACAATGGACCACACGCCGAGGATAGCTTCGACATAGGTTGTGTCGGTGGCCTTTTCAAGTTTGAGCACGTAGGGGAGCCGAGCAATGGAGCAGACGATGACACTTTAGAATCATTGAGCATGGAATTATACCAGAAAGAAGTTCATGCTAAACGCGGGGGGAAGCTTACCCTGATCCGAGGGCTAGCAGGCAGCCGATTGTTCCTTTCTGTTTCCGGGAAAGTTGGAGACTGTGAATTGTGGGAATGGGTAGACTGATAACAGCCAAATCCGAGGCAATATTCAGTACTGCTTGAGCTAGCGCGACGTTTTCTAGACATTTGGTAGTGCCCAATTTGAGGGGATTACAGGGTCCGCCGGTAATGGCACATAAGGTCAAAGTATAGCCAAAAATCGCAACACCCACGGCAATGACAACGAAGCGGTACCAGAACGAAGGGTTAATGCGGTACAAGACAGACAATATGGCTGTCTTTGTGATTGCGGGACATATCAGGTATGTCAAGGTGTTGGGGAGCAGCTTCTATATTGTATTCAGTGAGCAACCAAATTGCGCTAATCAATCATAAGGCTCACTTTGTTGAACTTCACAAGATCTTCCAAGGACACATCCCACATATGTTTTCCCCACCCATCTTTCATTACTGCCACTGAGTCAGATTTAGGAAGCACCTCCCAATGCATGGCAAGACACATACAATTGACAATTGTCGCAAAGTAGAAAACAGCAACGGCATAGGATACTGTGATGATGACTTTCCGGGTACAGGTGTTAGTCTGGGTTTAGAGCTTATCGTACAGCAGCCATACCCAAGTCAATCTCAGTTTGTTTGACCAATTTCAAGGTCTGGAACCAACGAAGGCTGAGAAAGAGAGTCGTGAGGAAGCACGTGATGCCAAACGCGATTACGGTCCCTGTTTGTAGCGAAGTATAAGGCCCGTCGAAATGCGATGTCTCCCCAGCCGGTGGTTGTAGAGCTGGTGTTGTAGCCAAATTCATTGTCCCTTATCATCAGGCTAGCTATTGAAGCGAATGGCCACGTACTCCAGTCTTGATTGATGAAATGGGCATTGGCCCTCTACATATAAACTGGTTAGGTTATGGTTCATGACATAAAGTTTTGTAACAGGGACCTGGTTTTAAGCGAGCAGTCTCACCATTTCTCCCGTCTTTCTGGAGGCCTTAGCGCTACTATTACAGGGGACACTCGTAACCTAGGAAAAAATAAGGGCTATAATATGAATAATAATAGGCTTGTGATGGCCTAATTGGGACTAGTGCGTTTCTTTTAGTTTAGGCCCACTTTTCACAAAGCACACTAAACTCTTAGTTGATCCACTAGGCCCCACATCCCTAGACTCAGGCTAATACTAACCTGCCTACTCCGTAAGCCCTAAAACCTTCGGTTGTGAACGTGGTTAAATTTTCTTGACAACTTACAAGGCTTTTAAGCTTTTAGCTCAGCAGGGATTAGAAAAACCTGTGCACTCCTCTTGGCTGTACCTCTGATTATTTTGGGTTAGGGGCTGGGGCTGGTGAAGCCAGAATAAGAGGCTGCGGATTAGACAGTTAGAGGCTCTTTGGAATGATTCTTTTGGTATCCGTATGTGTGGTTATGAGATGGAAATTGGAACGTGTGTAGATTTTCTCTGAGCTAAAAAAAAAAAGCTTTGCCAAGAATTTTTGACAGCCGCGCATTGACTTTCGAGTTTCGACCCCTGGCCCCTGGGCAAATGCAACCTCATTTGACATAATCCTTTGATTGGACCACAGTCAAGCCAAGGCCGAAGAAGAAACGAATCTAGCCACACCAAGTCCCTCTAAGACATGTGCATAAGTCGGTCCAGCAAGAGACGGCCCCGCATGTCAATAATGACTAATGCAGATTCGACTCGAAACGTGGAAAATCATGAGATAACCGTTCGGTTATTCTTAACTCCTGAGTACCTATACGGCGGATAACAAGGAGCTATTCCTCCGAAAACGTAGATTTCTATTTTCTGAACCAGGATATCTCAGCTACTTACTCCTTCATCTCTTTAGACAGAAAATAATTACTACTCTACGTGGGCAGATTGCGTGACATGGAAACATTGTTTGGGCGCAAATCCACCATGGAGCCAGTCTCTGGCGACCAGGTGCAACCATTACATTTTTTCGAGAATAGTCTACTTGTTCAGGGAAACAATATGGCTGTGTCATTTGTGTTTGATGCTGTCCTCAATCCAGAAGCCTTACGCCTGTCCCTTGAAGGGCTCGTCAAGCGTGACGGGTGGCAGAGGTTGGGCGGCCGGCTGTGGAAGAACGTAAGAAAACCCCATTGTCAATAATGACATTATAGTTACTAACGATTCGCACGGACAAATAGGCCTCAGGCAATATCGAATGGCACATTCCAGCGCAATTCACGACCGAAAGACCTCCGATCTCCTTCGCGCACGTGGACCATGGCATACCTTCTGCTTCTCACCCAGCAGCTTCCCAGATCCCAAAATCGGGCACTCGGCCTGCCGTTGTTGGTGACCCAGATGATCTGGAGGAGTTGGCCTGGGGATCTGAATACAAGCCAGGCGGGATCAAGGACTATCTCAACACCGATCGTCCGGTTTTGGGGCTACGAGTCAATTCATTCACAGACAAGACAATTGTGGTAGTGCAGTGGCAACATGTTGCTTTTGACGCACTTGGACTGCAGTACGTTGTAGAAGGGTGGACAGCTATGCTTTGGGGCAGGGAAGCCGGGATTCCCACTCCATGTGACACCAACTCAGATCCATTCGGTCCAATTGCTCAGGGCTCACGACCATCTATAGAGGATCATGTTCTAAAGAATAGAAAGGTTGGGCTACTTGGTATGCTCAAGTGGGGGATGGGCTATGGGGTCGACATGTTACTACGAGCGAAGGAGAATCGCATGGTCTGCGTTCCAGAGACGTACTGGCGGCCGGAGCTGGAGAAAGCCCTAGCAGAATTGCGCGACGAATCGACTACCAAGGGTGAAGACACGTCCAAGGTGTTTTTAACCGAGAACGACGTTATAACAGCTTGGATCATCCAGTCTGTAATTGTTCCCATGGGAATGCGCTCCAACAGAACGGTAGATTCTAAAACTTCTAGCCCCATGCGAATATAGAACTTTCTGACCCTCTGGCCTAGGTTGCTGTATCTATCGCAATGTCTCTCCGCAAGGCATTTGAGGGCGATCTCATCCCTCCCTCTTCCGAGCAACCTTATGTGGGCAATGCCTTCGGTTGGGCCAATATACTTGTTAGCGCTGGCGACGTCATCTCTAAACCTCTGAGCTGGCTAGCACAGCAGATTCGTCGTGCCATCAATGAGCAGGGTACGCGCGCTCAGCACGAGGCCTACTATGCGATGGTTCGCACGTCCGGCACCGGCCTTCCCATTGTCGTCTTCGGCGACGGCGACATGGCGCAACTTGGCTTTTCCAATTGGTCCAAGGCTGATCTTTTTAACCTAGACTTTGCCCCAGCTTGTCAAAACTCCAGTGATGGCAGTGGACCCTGTAGGCCCTCGTATGTACAAGAGAACCATGGCCCCATTAAACCTGCTGACGGTTTCTTCATTCTTGGCAAGGATGAAAAGGGGAATTACTGGACTTCTGCGTACAGGGTCAAAGGCCAGTGGGATAAATTTGATCAGTATTTGAAGCAGAACCCTCATTGTATGTAGTTTGATCTTTTGATAGAAATTTGAATAATGTACATATATACATGCTTGGTACTATCAGGTAGCTGTCCAATAAAATCCTTGTAAACACTAGCGCGCCCCACCGAATCACAACGTCAGCCCGGAATGTTCGACGTCGAATGCAGAACCTCGTGCAAACATCATCATCTAATTTCCAAAACCTCAAACTAATGCACAGTACTTAGCGGATATGCGGCTAGATGCCCTTGAAGTACTGGCGAGGTGCCCATTGACTGTCTAAGTCAAATCCATATCATGACCGACGACCCCTCGGCGCCGCTGCTGGGCACGGCGTCTACGAAATCACGAGACACTTCTCCATATCCCAACAAACAACACGGTTCATCGTCATATACCCTAAGCTCCGAATCTACCCCTCTGCTTCGCCATGACGATACACGCGAGATATCTTACGGCACAGAAGAACAGAGGAGACCCTCAGTATCGGCATCACACGATTCCGAAGATCCCACCAAACAACGCCCCCGTCGTTGGCCCATAACTATTGCGATCTCATCTTTGATCGCCGCCGTTCTTTTGACTCTGGTGTTTGGCTTTGCCGCCCCATCTGCGGTTAAACAATACGCTCAAGAAGCTGCTGTCTTCACACCTCAGAAGATTTCGATCGATTCAGCCACACCCGAAGGCGTGGCCGTGAGGATACAGGGAGAATTTTCCCTGGATGGTTCGAGAGTCGGTGGGGCACTCGTGCGCAATACAGGTCGATTTGCAACGTGGATTGCAAGAGAGGTCGAGACCAGCGAAGCCCACGTGGACGTCTATCTACCGGAGTACGATAATGTCCTCCTTGGTCGTGCTTCTTTGCCCGCTGTGAAAGTGAATATCAGGGAGGGGCACTCAAATTATATTGATATATTAGCCGATTTACAATCAGGAGATGTAGATGGCATTCGGCAAGTTGCGGATAAGTGGATGAATGGACGACTTAACAAGCTTCGTGTACAAGGTACTGCGAATGTCGATATCAAATCCGGGATATTGAAATTGGGCAACCAGATGATTACTGCGAATAGGGTCCTTGATGGTTAGTTGTACCTCTATCTAAACTTGCTTACTAGGCTCCATACTTACTCAGTTTCACAGGCCAAGATATTCCTCATCTACCGTCTATTAGTGTAGCCAAGCTTAACGTGCACGAGAACCCATGGAACCCCGAGGATCCCGGCATTGCTGTAGAAGTTGCAGTCAGCATCTCAAACGACTACGCCCTATCCTTGGTCATACCACCTCTGGGATTTGATATTCTCGTCCCGAACTGTATTCCGGCTGATCCATACATCCTGGTCGCTGACGTGACCACGAATGAAGTCGACGTACAGCCTGCAGAGCCGGCATTCGTTGATGTTAGCGGTATTATTCGGAATCTACCGTCAGAGCTGACGAAAACTTGTCCGGGAAAGAAGGATTCTCCTCTTGACTTGATCATTTCTGGGTATCTCAAAGGCGACAAGACCATCATTTACGTTCGCGGCGCAGACGCTCCTTCTCCATCAACTCCTGCATGGATGATAGATCTTCTAAAGAGTGTTACCATCCCGGTGCCTGTGAGCGGCCACGATTTCGGCCAGTTGATTAAGAATTTCTCCATGACAGACGTCCATTTCTCTCTACCAGACCCCTTTGCCGAGCCGGGTTCTCCTGATGCGCAACCAAAAGTGTCAGCTATGGTAAAAGTCATGGTAGACTTGCCAGAGGAAATGAATTTCGACGTTGATATCCCGCGAGTGCGGGCAAATGTCGATGTCTATTACCAGGGCGATAAATTTGGTATTCTCGACTTGAGCGAGTGGCAGCCTTCCAATGCAACCCGAATCAATGACACGGACAGCACCCATCCATTATTGCTGGTTTCCTTTGAAATCAAGGATGGGCCTCTACAAGTCACCGACAACGATGTATTCTCCGAAGTCGTGCAGTCAATATTATTCGGAAGCGAGCCAGTGAATCTGGATTTACAGGCACTTGTGGACGGGGAATTGGCAACAACGCTAGGCCAGTTCACCATACATGATATACCCGCGCAGGGGAGCATTGATGTCAAACGTGGGCTGTTTTCCTAGGCTTACACACAAAAATGACCCATGTTTTGAGACACTAATCATTTGAATTATCTTCTTACAGCCCCATTCGGAAGCTCCATTGGAGGCTTGCTCAAACCGAAAATTGAAACGCTAGAAATACTGCATACGACACATTCGACCATCTCATTGCAAGCCACGGTCAACTTTACTAATCCTACACCATATTCTGCGACTATACCTTATATTGATTGCTTGCTGCTCTTTAACGGAACCGCCCTTGCCCATGTAACGGGCCATTCATTGTCCATTGTCCCGGGGAACAACGTGGGTGTCTCTTTTGAGGCTTTGTGGAGTCCCCTGGCTTCTAGTGGCGACACTGGAGTTGTCAAGGGCCGTGAGCTTCTCTCGAGCTATGTTTCTGGTATATAATCATTGAATCCTTTCGCACAAAAGCAGATTAGTTTTGTTAACAACATATAGGCTGGAATACTACCGTAACTCTGCAAGCTCACGAGGGCTCTATTCCGGGATTGCCTGATATCGGAAAAGCACTATCAGGTATCCAGTTGGACGTCCTAGTTCCAAACTTGGGAGCTCCTGATGGTGACGATGACGACGACGACGATCACGATGGCAAGCCATATTTCATCAAGGACGCAACGGTACGTCTTCCTTTGAAAAATTTCTTTCATATTTTTTTTAGCTTTGTTCCTTCGCAGTGTATAGCAGACTCTGGTCTTCTATGATGCCGAATCATGCGGCCATTAACCATTGAATAAATGATCGACAATACTAACAATGTGTTCTCTACAGTTACATGTTTGGTCATCCACAGCAGTCTTCACTCTCATTTCCCCTCTGAGCCACTCAACACTATACATCAACAGCATAGACGCCACAGCATTATACAACCACACCGAGCCCATCGGAAGAATAGACTATAACGATTATCCATTTGCAGTTCCACCAGGCATCTCACAGACACCCAAATTACCGGTCACTCCTGAGCTGGGTGGCGTCGGCTATGACGCCGTTCGAAAAGCCTTGGGGGGCTCGTTACTTATGGACGCGAAAGCAAAGGTCGGCGTTACGTTGGGCGAATATTCGACTACGATATTTTATCAGGGCACAGGGATTGGTGCTAAGGTTCGGATTTAGTTGAGATGTCTTTCTATATAGCGTTGCTTCTTTATACCTCCGTGTTTCGTTGATTATGAATGTTTTACTTGACCGGTTGCTTAAGGTGTTGATATATGGGAAAAGATTTTTACTTCTTAAATACAAGATTACAATCATTCCAGGATAACTTTCAAACAAGATAAATTAATAAACAGCAAATTCCCTCCAGCTGAAAACATAACCATTGAAATCCTTTCTTCTTAACCGGGAGGAAGAGTGCTAGCATCGACAACATCAGCGGCTTCCTTCTCGACCTCATCTGGAATTTCTGTAAGAGGAGAACGAGTCAGGGCCATCAGTCCAGTTCTGGTTGATTCCAGAATACCGAAGGGACCGATAAGCTTGAGGAAGGAGTCGATACGAGATGGTTTGGCAGACCTGTTTTGTTTGATTCATTAGAGGCTTTGTTGCAAGCAAGGATATGGCTCGAAACTTACACTTCAACAATACAGTTGTTTGTGCTGATGTCCAATACTTTACCGCCAAACTGGTGGGTGAGACGGGTAATAGCGTCAAGATGTTCATGCTTGTGTCGCAGGGCTTGCGAAGCAGGAATATTGCGAGGATGGAAATCCGAGTCCTCAATGGCAGTGGCGTCTGGGTTTCCGTTGGAGGCATCCTCGGAGGTCATCTCTCGGTGGTGCTTGAGCAATTCCTCAAAGGCTTCTGGGCCCAAGGTGCTCACTTTGGCGAGCAAAAGCTCGCGCTGGACGAGGGGAGCTTCAGTGTAGTCCAGCACAGCCCACACAGGGACAAGGTCGTCGAGTTGGCGACGAGCCTGCTCAACGACACCCTCCAATCCGCGCAGAACGATCGTCATGCGGGAAAGATCGGCAACCTCGGTGTTGCACACGACCAAACTGTCGATGTTGAACCCACGTGCAGCGAGAATTCCGGAGACACGGGACAGAACACCGGGCTCGTTTTGGACAAGGCAGTTCAGAACATGGCGTTTGGGAGGGTTGGTTGAAGGCAGTGGCGTCTCGTACAAGATCGACGAAACGGCGGCGGGAGCGTCCCATTGGGGCGCACTGTCGGACACGGGGAGCTTCAGAGGCGAGCGACGGTGCAGGGCCTTGTATGCAAGAGCAGAAGTAGAGCTACTCGTCATTCGGTAGGACGAAGGGGAATTCGAGAGCCCATGGCGGAAAGCTGATGTTGTAGGCCTGGCGGCAGTCGACTTTGATAGCACAGCCGCTGGCTTGGCCAGGGCACGGCGAAAAGCCATTGTGAAATTGGCTTCTCTGCCGTAAAGCTGAGAGAAGATATAGGTTATAGATCGGCCTTCTCTCAATCCCAACTGATAATTGAGATGAGGTTGAACTGGAGGTTGAGCAGGAAGAAGGTGCTGCGGGAGAGAAAAGAGTCACTTCTTATTTTACCGCCGACGTCGGCTTCGTTCTATTGGCGGTGTAATTTATTACCGCTAATACCCCATATTCCGCCTCGGCCAATCAGAGTGTACCCAAAAGAGAGTAGGACAGTTGGATTTGATGTAGTTCTGAGGTCAAAATCTCTCTGTTCTCGGCCTGATCTACAAGAGCTGAGAATAATAATAATTCACATATTTCTTAGGTAGTTATATATTAGTTATATGCCATCTAGTTAGCTATATTCATGACAGCACAATATGTAGGTGTGATACTGCAGACCGGTAATTACATTACGATATTACCAGCTCCGGGGAGGCAGCTGAAAAGTCCGCCGGCGAATCATAACGACTGCATCCATCGCTCGAAGAGGTCGCTGAGTCGATCAGCCCTAAAGAGCATACCGAAACCCCAGATATTGTCTCTTAAAGACAATGGCTTTCGTACTCAGTAGCATTGTGAAGGCAAACTCAGTGAAAAATGAATCAAAGATGATAAATACTAAGAAAAGGGAAAGGCCGACAGCCCCAGGGCCGCTATGCCCGTTTAGTGCAAGGCGGCCATCTCTCCACGTAAAAACTTCAAGTCCAAAGCCTCAACTTCTGCTGCCGTCCCCTCTTTAAGCCATACTCGCTATCTTTTTTCTTGCTGCTCGACTTGCTTTGCAAGATGGCTGACGACGAGCGCCGCGCAAAGCGATCTCGCTTTGACCAGACTGAACCTGATCATCGTCGACAATCCAGGTTCGACCGTCGGTCGCGATCTCCAACCTCTCGACAATCCGACTCGACTCGCCAGCGCAGTCCACTGCCCAAGGATCCTCGCAGCCCCGGCGCTGGAGCTTCCACAAATGATCCCGCCGCTGCAGCAGGTAAGGCTTTCTTCAATTGCTTCGCCGAACGACTGGCTAACGGCGTGTAGCTGCTGCCGCCGCCAAAATCAATGAGCAGTTGAACATCAAGAAGAGGATGACACCGGCATACAATCCAACCCAAAAAGTCGATGTGCCTCCCGTCGCTTCGGTAAGATTGAAATCTGTTGACGTTCTTATTTTTTACTCCAATCATCCTTTTCGTCTCGTCGTATCCTAACGATTCTCCGACAGAGCGAAAGCCCCGCCGCAAAAATAACCGCCTCCACAGACGGTGCTACCAAGCTCGACAACGATGTTTACATTGCAGATGGAGACTATATTAAAGATATCGACGTGAACAGCCTGCGGAACCGCTATGCTCTCACCCGAGGATCCACGCAGAGAATGGTAAATAAACTCCTGTTATCATCTTGCTGATACTCCCAGCCCTGGGCAGGGCTCTATACCTTGCTCCAGCCAAATTAACTGGGTCCTCCCTTTATTTTTTGAATGGCATTGCTTTATATCGGTGCTCGAGGCTTACCCAGTCAATTCTAGCATTTCATTACCCCTCTTTTGCATCTGCTGACCTCGGCTGCGTGATCTAGATTAAAGAAGAAACTGGCGCTGGTACGCGTTACCCCCAAACATGTTTTATATATTTCAAACTGGTTGTTGAAGACCCATGCTTATTAAAGTTGTCAAGATGTCACCACCCGTGGTAGCTATTATCCGGATAGGTCTATGGCCACTCCTACGGTAAGTCTTCATATCACCTCAATCACGAATCCTTCTTCTAATAGTCTGCGCATCAGAACCCCCCGCTTTACCTCCACGTTACCAGTACCTCCCGAGAAGGCCTCGATAAGGCCATTGAGAAAATTGAGGAGCTCATGAAACAAGAATTACCGAACTTGGTAGATGAGCGCCGATTCCGTCGACGGGAAGAACAGCCCCAGGTGGAACGGGATGAATTTGGACGGGTGGGATTGCCTGTAACCCCCAGCGTGTATGTTCGAGCTCGCTAATTGATATTTGGCTTATAGAGAAAATGGCCTGAGGAGCGAATCCCTATCGATCTGGAGCCAATCCAGGGCTTTAATCTGCGAGCTCAGGTTGTCGGCCAGGGCGGAGCATACGTGAAGCATATACAACAGAAGACTGGCTGCAAAGTTCAGATCAAAGGACGTGGATCCGGCTTTCGAGAACATGGCACCGATCGTGAGAGTGACGAGCCCATGTATTTGCATGTCGCGTAAGTCATGATTTCTTCATCTTCTCATACTACAAGTATGAGAGTATGGTATCATTAGTTACTAACTGTAACCAGTGGCCCCGATCCCGAGCAGGTGCAAGTCGCCAAGGAACTTTGCGTAGACCTGCTGGCAAACGTTGGCGAGCAATATCAACGCTTCAAGGAGAATCCCCCTCAACACAATTATGGCGGCTACGGCCAACGTGGCGAGCGTCACTACGGTGGAGGCGGACATGGTGGTGGTGGTTATGGCGGCGGCAGCTACGGCAGCGGCGGCGGCGGCGGTTATCATCACCATAATCAACAACACCAACATCAGCATCAGCAGTCCCCCGCGGCAGCAGCATCAATGAGCCCTTCGGGACCAAGTGCTTCAGCGGAGAGTACTCCAGGAGCCGCCAGTGCCACAGACTATGCTGCTCAATATTCTCAATACTACAACGGCCAGGATCCATACGCAGCTTATGGAGGCTATCAGAACTACGTTGCTTATTATCAATATTACCAACAATGGGCCCAGCAACAGCAAGCTGGTGGCGCTGCAGATAGCAGTGCAGCTGCTCCTCCTCCGCCTCCAGGATCATCTACCGAAGCTCCTCCGCCGCCTCCTCCAGGGGCTGGAGGATCGGGCTCCCCTCCACCGCCACCACCCTCTGGTGGTGGAAGCTACAGCGCTGTAAGTAACTTGTTTAAGCTTGCCTCTTTTGACCGTTTGATTTGAGCTAATTGTTTCTCAAAGGTCCCACCGCCACCGGGTCTGTAATTGACTCAACACGATTATCTCTTCACTTGCTTGAAAAGAGGTGTCATAAAATTGCCGTCATACAATACCACAAGTCATTTCTTACATCCAATACAAAACAATTTTTGGAGAGAGATAGCGAGATCCATGTCTAATAATATATGCAATGATTTCCTCCATTACCATTCCATACCTTCGTCACCTTAAACTTCGGGGGCTCTTTTCTTTTCCTTTTTGCTCTTGGTTTGATTGTATCAAAAAATTCTCCCATTTTTCTTGTTTTCCTTAAGCTTTTTTGCTATGAATGAGTGATTGATTTATTGGGCATAATAAAAAATATATCTGCTATTGGTATTTATTCCCTATAATCATTGTAAATTCATTCTACTACTTATATAATCTGTAGAGCACTTTGTTGTGGCCCCCTTCTATTTGTATAAAGTGACGCTCCTCCGTTTCTTAGTGTATGAACACATGTATCAGATATCTTATCAAATGCAAGGATTGACACCAGCTAAAACGACCAAAAACTGGCATAACCTGGCAATATCGCGGCCATGACAGCGGCTTCAAGTTGTGCTAACTTCAACATATCGTTTTTATGTCGAGTAATATTCTCAGTGCCATACTTGCACACATCGCACGCAAAATCACACGGAGAGGATGACGACGATACGTGTCCCGTAGTCTGGCTTGACATGATTTCCTCAAGCTCCAAATCGCCGGAGAACTCCTTGATGATTTGGTGTCTGCACCGATCCGTTGCCTCGCAAAAGGCAATTACTTTGCCGAAGCTCTCAGTTCGCGCTTTCAAGGAGCGTGCTTTTGAGCTCGTTGATTGGGGTGTGAAGCGATAACTAGCGTTGCCGCCGCGTGGGTTTTCGTCCTTTTTGAGGCGTTCAAAGACTCGGTCGCGCTCGGTGCGGTTGTAGTAGATTATGGAAACTGCGGCGCGGCCGTCTCTGCCTGCTCGGCCGGATTCTTGGACGAGGCCTTCGAAGCTTCGTGGAGGCGTCCAGTGAACCACGAAGCGGACGTGAGGGTTGTCGATGCCCATGCCAAAGGCGTTGGTGGCTACGACGATTGAGAATGCCGGTGGAGGAGGGCCGTTTGGCTGGTCCCAGTCTGGGGGTTCTTTGGATGCCCACATTTTTTGTATTCGTTTTCGTTCGCTTGGCGGAAGACCGGCATGGTAAGCCACTGCGTGGATGTCTGAGTTCGAGCTAGAAAGAACGACGGCGAGGGCATCGGCAACCGCTCGCATGGGCACATAGACGATGCCTGAAATAGGTGGAAGCTTGATATCCGAGTCCTCGCTGCTGCTTTTCATGTGGCGAATCTCATGGCGATCTCGAACAAAGTCTAACCATTGGAGTAGATCTTGTACTCGCCTGCCTTCTTCGTCATCGTCGTCGTCGATTCCTTCGATATACCTGACTTCATAGTGAATGTTGGGGCGTGCAGAGGGTGTATGGAACCATTTGATTGAGTTCCTGTCAAGACCCATGAGGTTTACAATGTCGTCGCGCACTTTCGGCGTCGCTGTTGCCGTGAGCGCCGTTATAGGAACCAGGGGACTGGTGAAAGTCTTCCTGAACCACGAAAGCTCTTTATATGCTGGGCGGAAATCATGGCCCCATTCACTGATACAATGCGCTTCATCGATTGCCACACGGTTCAGCTCTCCTTGGGCGTGTATGCGTATGAGGTTGCGCCGGAAAGTTTCCGTGCAGCAGAACTCTGGAGTGACGTAGAGCAGTCGGGTTTTGGGATGCCCCGATAGAAGATCCTCGATTATCGCCTTTCTTTCCGGTAACGGTGTAGTACCGTTGATCGTCGCAACGGGAATTCCGTAGGCCTCAAGTGCAGCAACTTGGTCTACCTGGAATATATTTCAATAGACGCCCATTGTTAAGACAGTTTCAGATCATACCATGAGCGAAAGCAGCGGTGATACTACAAGAGTCACTATCCATTCCGTCAGTCAGATCACGGACATTGTCTTCAAGATATAAGACATACCGCCATGGCTGACAACGGCGGGCAGTTGAAAGCACAGACTTTTTCCAAAGGACGTAGCAGCCTGTAGGAAGACATCGTGGCCGTCGATGACTGCAGATATGACCTGGCGTTGCAGTGGTCTAACTTTTATCAGTTTTCTTATCTCATCGCGAATTCGTGGTATAGAAGACCAACCGAAACGACGACTTCCCAAAGACGCGTCGTAGCGTAAAGTCGATATCAACCCGTAAACGCTGGTGATCTACTACCATATCTGCATGACGAAGCTCAGTCTTAGACGCATTTCGGAGAGTCCTTTAATCTCCTTAATCTTTCTCGCCAGAAATCGCAGTCTCTTGACGAATGCCCCTGTTGCTGGTAATGTGACAAGTCGCGTCGTGAAGAACTGTCGGGAAGCAAGTCTCGGACCAATCAGATGTCATGTGATACCCCATGATTAGAGATCAAGCTCTACAATGTTTACTATTAACATGAATAACATGAAGTTCATGATTTCAGGGAAATATAAGCATATTATTTTTTAGCACTAATTTTTCACTTTCATGATGATTGATTGATTGATTGATTGATTGATTGATTGATTGATTGATTGATTGATTGATTGATTGATTGATTAATTAATCAAGTATTTATAGTGCGGTTAGAGCGATGTTCTTTTACCTGTTGCTATGCTAACATTTTATACAGGTTTTATATACAGAGATGTGCCTTCCTTGTACTAGGACCTTATTGTGACATTATTTAATCCTTTTCTTGCATAGTCTTAGCCTGCGTAGAGAAATAGGCTATAAGGGAAAAATTAACTAAAAATCTTGTGAGTAATTATGTAGCACTAAGTCTAGAATAAAATAAGGGAGATGGAGATATGTAATTGAGAACTGTGCTCTTCCCTAGCTCTTATAACAATTGTTGTTGAAACCAGAACCCCTTTAACTGATATGGCCCCTAGTGCATCAGGTATGGTGAGGCCTGCGGGATTTGAACCCACATATCCTTGTATATAGCCGTGGCTGGGGGGTAAATGGCTCTTCGGATATACCAGGTGGCTGACCCCTAAGCCACCAGGCCTCTAAAAAAAATGAGGCGAGCCGAGATCGAATCGGCGACAACTCGATTTCACACCGAAGTATACTTCAGTCGAGCATTCTCCCAACTGAATTATCACCCCTTCACTTCCAAGATTTTCGGCAAATTCAGTCCATGCACCGCGTTGCTAGCAAAATGTAACTAAAAATAGTAATGAGAATAGACAACATCCTTGAAATGTTTAATTCAACGTTTGTTTTCAGGGCTTCTCACTACCACCGCGGTCATGTGTGCTAAGGACGTCCTGATAACCATTATCTACAGTATAAGAAGAAGAATAAGCGAAATGCAGTTTATCAATCCCCGAAAACCACATGATTATGTTGTTGTTCAAATGAATACTTTGCTCCTTTCATCCACCGCACTCCCACCATATCTCAAGGTACCTCCGAAAAATGGCCGAATGGTGAATAACCGGGAAAACCTTGATGACTTCACAGCTAACTCTCAGTACCAATCGCACGAGATCTCGACGGCATAGTTTGCTTGAGTACAGTAAGCGCTTAGCTATCGCGAAAAGCACTTCGGTAAGGTTGAAGACCGGAATATAGGCTTTGTAAGTGTGCCAACCAATTACTCTAAACCTGACAGCTTGCTTCATAGTAGTTTCGAATGCTTCTTCCACTGCTAGACGGTCATTCCAGTCTAGATTGTCATCGCCAATCCGATGATAAGGCCATCCTCGTTTACCAGGGAAATCCAAGCGAAGGGTGTAGTCATTCTCCGACAAGGATGGACTGTAAAGCATTTCCAAACTTTTGATGAACTTGAGCCCACCCGTGGCGGCCATGCAAGAGCACATGTCGAGAAACGCGTTCAACTTGCTATCGTCGTCTGAATTGAAAGGGTGGCCCTCGTCGTATTCGATTACATCAATATCAATGTCGATGCTGAAGTAGTTCTCGCCATAGAAGATAGGTAGAACTTCAGAGCGAAGCTGCTGGGAAACCTGGGCCAGAGCTGGTGGCTTGATTGTGTAAACACATCTGCTCCACCTTGATTTCCTTGTATTGCCAACGACTGCGAATCGGTAGATCATGATGCGGAGCTCGGCTGGCAAGTCCATGAGACGGGATGACTTCTCCATGGTTTTGTTCTGGCAGAGCCAAGTCAGTGAATGGGAGAGGAGAGTGGGTTAAGATATGATGGGGTGCTCCAGACATCCCTATCTCGCCGGTAGGTAAGCCAGCGCCTAGCAGGAGCCCATTTGGGCACCGCCTCGGACGTCAGCACATATTTTTTCTCTCTTAGACTCTCCAATATGAGCCCTGGAGCGCTTCAAGGCGATATTGAGCCCCTAGATCGACCTTCCATTAAGATATTACCAGAAGTTTCTGCTGTTGACGTCTTGTATTCTATTTTGAGTCGTAAAAGAAAGGGCTAATTACAGCTTATCATTGCCCGAAATACATCCTAATATTATTCTTTCAAATGACATCACTTCTTTCGTCTGTTTGTCCCTTTCATCCACTTCAATCAGTGATAACATGACTCCCTCCACACCTCATAACAATGGCTGAATAGTGCGCAAACTGAAATATCCTGATAACCGGACACCTAGTGGCCATAATCCCACGAGAGCTCGACGAACTTGTTGGCGCGATGGCAGTGCTTAGCTAGTGTGAAAAGCACTTGAATGGTGTTTGAGACTGGAACATGGGCCTTCAAGTCTTCCCTGAGGTATGCAGCGACCGATTGCTTTAGAGTAGTGTTGACTGCTTTCGTAACTGCGGAGCGATCATTCCAGTCTAGATTGTTGTCACCAATACGACTACGAGACTCCCTGTGTTCATCGTCATCATAAATGAGATCAAAGCCGAACAAGTAGTTGCTCATATCCTCATAGACTGGCTCGCTGTAATTAAGGCTCAGTTCGTTAATGAACTTTAGCCCACCAGTCGCGGCTATGGAAGAACACATGTCGAGAAACTCTTCTAGCTTGGAACCGTCATCGATCCTGACAGGAAAAATGCCCTCTTCGTATTCGATTACATCAATATCCATGTCAATTCTGAATGAGTTCTCGCCATAGAAGATAGGTAGAACCTCAGTGCGAACCTGTGTGGATACCTGGGCGAGAGCTGGTGGCCTAAGTGTGAAGACATCGTTTCCCCACGGTTGTCCTGTACGAACGACTGCCTGACGATACACCATGGTGCGGAGCTCGGCTGGCAAGTCCATGAGACGGAATGGCTGCATCGTCTTGTTCCAGTAGAGTCAAGTCAGCCAATAAGGAGTAGGGTAGATATCATCCGAGGTTTCACTTACGTTCTCCCCGGCAGGCTTGGATGAGGCCGAGGTCCGCGTCATGATTGTTGTTGATAACTGCTGCCGATAAGGTGATGATACCTGAGAGACGTTAGAGGCGCTCATATCGTACTGGATGTTCAAGTAGAGAACATAAATATACATACCAATTGTCCGTAGAGATGCTTTTGAAAGCTATGCCAGGTCTAATCACCTCACACACATATCACGAGTAATGTATCTGACGAGATGGTGATATGAGAGTGATGAGGAGCAAGTCAGAATTGATGATGTATCGAGAGAAGAATGATGAGAGGGAAGGAGATCAGTGGGGAAACCAGAACGAGCGTTTGCTCCCACGTGACACCATTGCCCTGAACAGAAATAGACGCAGTTTTCCTGTTAAATATTAATTTTCTTTCAAATATCTCAAGAAAAATACTTCAAACTAATCAAAACAAAGAAAGACTCACTTCCGCCATGCATCTGAGGTTGACGTCACATGCTTCTGTTTCTGGATTGTGCCCTAACTTGGCGGTACATTTCAAGTAGATCATGGTAGATTGTTTAATTAAGAAAAGCCGAATTCCACAAAAAGAAAATAAAGACAAGCAATTAATATATCCTATACAGTGGCTAGTCTAGCTGATATCAGCCTCGTACGCCATCTTGCATATAAATTACCAATTGGGGTATAGTGTTGTTCGGCCTTAACCGTTACAGCCTCATCACTTCATCTTCATCTTCCAACAGAGAGAAACTAGACATCATCGAATTTATCTTCTTCTATTCTAGATGACAAGGAAAATGGCAGCCGACGAGGATACAGACAAGTCTCTGCGCGACCTGACCGCCTCAGTCCAGGATCTCTGCAACACCCTCAGCTCTGAACGCAGCTCTCCTGGCAAATCTCGAGCAGACGCAAAGGCCAAGGATGAAGTTTCCACCACAATCTACGAGCAAATCCGCCAGGGCAAGGCAGAGCAGATCCCCGACTGGGCAGAAGTCGAGCTCATGTCCGAGGACAAGATTGAGGCGGAGAATAAGCAGTACACAGACAAGTATGAAGATTTCTGGAAAGACGTCGACGAATCAACGCAGTCGGAGCAGGAAGCTGCTGCTCAGGCCTATGCGTCGGCTTTCAGCCGCTTTCCAGAGATATACCGTCTCATTGGCTGGCGCAAGAACAGCGAGGATGAGGATGTTCTATTCAACAAGTCTGCCCTCACGCAGTCCTGCGCTCTTCTGATCGAATCCATCTTCGGCATTGAAGCGTATCAGATGAGCCGTTTCGGGGGGTTCTCTGAACAATCGCGCGCTCTGTTTGAGCTCTCGCGTCTTCCGCGTCTGCTCACGATTCTCGTCCGGATCGCTTGCCGGCAGATATACATTCTCAATGCCTGTGGGCCGGACAGACGCAAACGTATCGAAGAACGACCGTTTGACGCTCTGACAACTGTGGCTGTACTGGCGCTTGTAGCACGCTCATTGCCATTTCCGGGTAATGTCAACAGCTCGCTGACCATGGAGAAGCTGCTTCATCGATGCTATAAACGCCGGATTCTGAAACAGCCAGCGGCTAGTCACATCGATGCTTATGAGAAACAGTTCGATCTGATATATGATTGCATAACGGCGCTAGACTTTACGAGCAAGTTCAAAGAAATCAGAGATCCGTTGTGCTTGCTGTTTTACACGCGGTACAAGACTGATACAATCCACATGTTTCTTGAGCGTGTGAGGATTCATGGAGAGGTGACTATTGGCATCGATCCTTTTCCAGAGCTGCCTTTGGAAGAGAGTGCGAGCGCAGTGTTTCGGCCGGAGATTTTCACTGTTCCGTATTTACAGGACTTTGGGCGGTTGAATATCGAGTGGACGGATTGCCTGGATGAGCATCTCAAGATATACACTGGCCGGAATGCGATTAGAATATTTGCGCATCCCACGTTTTTCTATAACTGCCTTGATTTACACCAGTAAGCCTAATCTCTAACCTTCAGCAGACACCAGCTAACCAATACAGAGCTGAGCGCGACTACATGGACCCGACATACCGCGAGCTCTCTCTCACCTACGCCCTCCTCTTCCGTCCAACATCATCTCGCAACCTCCGTCGCCTACAAGGCTATGTCGCTGCCGGCAAAGACCAGAATCTACCATGGCACCAATGCGTAACCTTCGCCAACCGCCCCATTTGCCGCTTCATCCCTCCCTGGATCGAGTCCAAGCTCCCTGCAGCGAAAATCCTCGACATCAACCCAGCCAAAAGACCAACCAAAAACATCCTCTCAGACAGCTTCTTCCGCTGCTCCGCTCCACCCAGCACCCAAATCGGACTCAACATCGCCAGCCCATCTCGATGCGTATCGAGCATCGCCGGGTCATATAACCAGCACAGAGTAACCTCAACCCGGATGCACCAAATACTATCAGAACTCGCACCAAACTATCCCGAAGATCTCAAATTCATGATCACCTCTGTAATGGAAACGCGCTTCTCGGAAGACATGGAGGCGTTTGTGCACTTCCCCTTTTTTGCGCCGAGGCTGCGCAGGCTCAAGCAATATCTGGATTCGCGCGAGCCGCGGACTTTGCGTGAGTTGTGGGTTGATAGGAGGGATTATCGGGCGTGGTGGATGTTTTGGGGGGGTGCGTTGGTTGGGGGGAGTGTTTTGGTGGGCGTGCTCGCATATGTAGCAAAGGGGGTTTTATCCCCATCCCCAAGGTCTTAAGTCGGCCCTTATATCGTTATGACCATTGTTGAAGGGGATTTGTTGTCCGGCTATCTGAGAGACCTCTTGAAAAAGAGTAAATCGCCTGACAGGATTCTCCTGGTATCAATTGGAAGTATGCATGCTAGTTAAATAATAATAATACAGTAATAAATCTAGTGGCAGATATGTATATACATCAATTGGTCGCTGAGAAGGCCGGCTATAACGATTGCCGCTCCCTGTTCTGCACCCTGACCAGCTGCTTCTGCAGCTCTTTCTTCACGCCGTGTACGTCGTGTCCCAACCTCTTCCAGGGCTTCCACATCCTCTCAATCTGCGAGAATACGCGAAGTAGAGCATCGGTTCCGCAATGGGCACCAAAGGCCTTCAAGATGACGATGTTGAGCTCGCGGCTGAGGAATACGCCGTTCTCAATTCGTCGTGTCATCTTCTCGTCGGGGTACCAATGTCTATGGAATTGACCAAATTGTCCTACCTCGTCAAACAGTTCCATCAGATTTTCCTCCTCTGGGATGATGTCGACATGGAAGTTTTTGCGGTGGTTCGGGCTTTTAGAGGGTTTTTGGCGTTGGGCCTCTTTGCTCTGTGATTCAAAATCTTCCTCTTGTGGATCTTCTGCATGGTCGAGAGAAGATTCAATGGTGGTTTCACAGATCGATTGTAATGGATTTTCCCATCTAGGTGACAACGACTCATCATTTTCAGGACGGCCTATTCTCGTATAGGATTCATATAATGCGCGTCTGAATGCCCTCCAAACTTCCTGGAGTCTCTCAGCCGTCCAACCCTTGGATGCGTGGTGAATGGCAAATCCACGGAATAGGAAGTAATAGACGATTTGCCGAGGTGGGACTTCATACACTTGCTCCATGTCCATCAAAAGCCGACTGAGAGCTGTCAGGTCGCCCGTATGAAGGCAGTGATAGCGGAAAAGGATATGGAATGTTCTCGTATCAGGCGTGATGGGAACAACATTCTGCAATGAATGCATTTTTTCATCAAACAGTTTTTTTCTCGACAGAAGGTAATTGTCGAATATTGATCCGAGTCCCCTGGCATTTGACTTCCAAACAGAAAAATCAGGGGACAGAGACGGACCAAGCACGGCATTCCGACGATCTTTCGAGGTGACGCCGGTTGTTTTCCTGAGGTCATTCATCATGCGAGAGTAGAGCTGTTCAACCGTCTCCAACTCGCCTGACTTAAGAAGAGATGAAATCAAGCAATTAAGAACAACTGTATCAACTATTTGTCCTGACTGGACATATGATTCAAACATTCGGTGTATTGCGTCGACATCTCCCCTCTGCCCGTACGAGAATATCAAAGACATTTGGCCATTTCGTGAAAGCTTCAGCTTTCGAGAGTTCATCTCTGATAAAAGGCGATCGGCCACTGTGAAATTGCCTGTAGTTGAAGCAATCCGGAAAAGAAGCTCAAACACCACGCTGTCTGACTGTTTGCCATACATCTTCTCCATCCGATGCCAGACAGTGATGGCATCTTGCAGATCTCTTCCCTCTAGAATAGGTACCTTGTGGGATATAAAATATATGGCAGATGTACACATAGATCTGGACACCTTGAAGCCTGACTGAATCATGTCATCGAAAATGCTGAGATAGTAGCGAGCATAAGACCGGCGTCTATCTGGCGGGTGTGCAAACCGGTACAGAAGTACTCTTCTTTCCTCCTTGGTAAGGACTTTCACGCCCGGTGAAGGCAGTCGTTTATATAAACTAAAAACATATTGGTTGGACTTGGATGTATCGTTGAGGGCCGCCAGGAATACTTCGAGTGCAAAATCATGGGATCTAGTGTCGAGAAGGAGCTTGTCTGCAACTCTTTTTAACCTCCTCTTCGAGGCCTTTGTTGCCTTTGTCTGGCTCTTTTGTACGTTCAGCATCCGTCTCATTAAACCTGACCATTCGCTTGGTCCTTTCCCTGCAACGAAGTGTATAGGAAACTGCGGCTCTTCTGTGGCTGGTCCATTATTTTTGGTATATTCACTTCTCGTGTCTTCGTCGGAAATATGATGGTAAGGGTCGTCGTCAGGGTCATTCCTTACGGCGTGGGTGCTCAATGATTTCGCATGAATGTGAGAGACGTGGGTAGCGAATGGAAACTTTCGAAACCCAGAAGGTAAATTGTCGACATGCCTCTTCCCATGGCTATAAATTGGGGAGTTTGCGAATGTGCATAATCTGCTTTGTTGTGTTGTTTTGTGGATGGGAGGGAGTTGTTTTCGAGGCGCGTGGTCAAAGCAAAAGCCAGCAACCACCAATGACTGTATAAAAATATCGGCCACTGCTTTAACTGCAAGAGGTCGATGAGCTACTCGATGGCACCCAGTTTTGGCACGGCGATTGGCCACGCTCTGGGTGTGCATCGAGTTTGTTTTCGCATTAGTGATGGCAGTTGGCCTTGAAGCAGGTGCTGGCTGCGCAGATCTGTGAAAATTTGGCATCGGCTCGAGGACATGGCGAGTTCAAATCATCGGCACATGTTTTAAAAGAAGCAATTAAGAAAGAGGGATAGTCAAGCGCTGGGTGAGCGTTCGCTGCCAGTAGCAAAAGGCGTAGCAACAAAAATAATCGCCAACTCGAGATGGACTTTCTTGCGGAGCTGCGGCGGAGCCAATCGGAGCTCTCCAATTTGCGACTAAGGATCGTCTTTTTCTGCAAAGCCGCCCGGGAGACCGCCGGACGGACCTTCTTCGACAGCACAACCCCAATTCATTTCAATGCCATTGCGTCTGATTGTCTCTAGCTAGCTAGACTCTAATTGGAGCATATGCTCGACTTAATCTTTTGAGATTCGCCTTCCACTACCACCACATTGACACAGTTCGCCAAGGACAAACCATGGGGAAGTACAACCTAACCGCACTGCGAGTTCGACAGACTGCTCTTCGCCAAAAGGCCAGCGCAAAGATAGACAAGCTGCCGGAATGGGTCGATATCATCGGTGATATACCCCCAGCACAGGTTGTTGTTCGCCATCAGCCCATCCAACATGAATACCTACGCCAGCGCGTCAGGACAGTGCCTGAAACCTCAGAGACCGAACTCTTCTACGAGAGCGTTCACAAAAGGAGGACGACGAACCGCAATAAAAAACCCAGCAAGCTCTTTCAGCCCGTGAAAATCAAATATGAAGAAGACCAGCTTCGAAAGGAGTTCTTCCGCGATCACCCATGGGAACTGGCACGACCTCGAATCATACTGGAAAAGACTGGAAAGGATTTTGAGAATTATAACTGGAGCCGGATACAACAACCAGGCAAGAGACTTGACGGTGAAAGGTATGCTCATATTTCCGATACTACTGTGGAAGTTACTTGTTTTGCATGGATTTGAACTAATTCGGTGCCTGGTAGTGTGGTGCAACGACAACTCTGGCTTCTCAACAACGTGCCCGACATGACAAAGACCGCTGCCTATGATATTGCTCGTCGAGAATTCTACCGTCTCCGTTTAAGACAAGAAATCGAACAACGGGTGGCGGCCGAGGAAGCCGAAGCGAACGGCGCGGTGTTTGGCCCTCGTATGCTGGACGTCTCGATGGGTCTCGAAGACAAGATCTACGAAGACTGGAAGTCATGGGCCAAGATCCAAGCCCAAGTCCTTGATCAAAGAGCCGCAGCATTTGTTGGAGCCCCAGAGGTCGCGTTACCTACCGATGATAGCAGCAGTGCAGCTGGTCCTCAGCCCGAAGCCGAGGCAGAAAACGAGGCCTAATTTGGTGTTCCTCAATCATGTATGATACAGGATGTTGTTTTTCTCTTATATTATGCAAATGCAAGATATAAATCTGTATAAATATTATTTCAAGATACCTACCAGATGCCTACTACGTACGGCTCACTCCTACGAATCCGGGTACTCTTTGTCCATGGCAATACTAACTACCTAATAAACACCCAGGTAAAATGTAGATAATATATATATATATATATATAAAGCAAAGAAAGAACACTATTCTACCCCTTGAGGCTTCCAGGATGAATGCGCGTTCCTGGCGGTTGAGCCACTGCCAAGCCCAGACCCACCAATGCGACTGCAAGAAGAGCTCAAGTCTGTGACTTAATCGACTCTGCCCAAAGCAGCTCTCAACTACTATTGTCACATCAACCTCCAGTTCGTTTCCTGCCACTGAGCTTGCTGTGCTGTGCCGATCGCCACGACCTGACAAATACCTGTCTCATCAGGGGGAAGATAACTCCGTCTTAACTGTCAGAGACATTCGGCTGCGAATACTGTACATCCCCGACTGCAAACAACGACCGTTCTCTCTTACAACGCAAACCTGATCTCTCTCTCTCGCTGACCACCCAGCGGCTATTCTGTTTGAACGTGAACTTATTGTTTGTGCAACGTGGGCTGGAGGTGCTCTCCCCTCACTGACGTGTACATATTGTGGGTGGTTGTCACCCTTCGGACCTCCACAAGCGCCTCCCTTGCACCGACGTCTATTCGCGTTGGCCATCTTTCTCTGCGGCCATCAAAAGAGTAAGGCCCAATAACCTGCCACATTTTAGCAATACTCCGCACGCTTTCCCTACTCGTCCTTGTTTACCCCGACTTTCGCCCGTACTTCAGCCCCCCCGAGGATGCCGAGACAGTGTTGAGAATACGCCGTTACGTTGCGTTGCGATCGTCGATTATGTGTTTTTCCGGTGCGGACTCTATTCAAGAGGCTCTTGAAACGATCGAGTAATACTACTTGCCCGGAAATTTGGGCGGAACTCGGTGACACCAGTGGTCTGCGTCGCGCTTGACATTATGTTCCGCTTTGACGAAACTACCAAGACGTCCCGTTCCCTTCGAACTCAGACAAGCATGGAGGATGATATGACGGTAGCAACCACGACGCCCGGGTCGAGTTTCTCGTCCGTCGGTTCAGCGCAAAGCGCCCCCTCAAGTATCGACGACGATCCTGAATATGTGCAGCAGACGGTGAAGGTCGCAAAAGATGCAAACTATGAAACCGCTCGGAAGTCGGGTATAAAGAAGCTCACACAAGAAGAGACGATCGAGTTGACTCGACAGGCCGTGGAAAATGGAATCCAGGAAACGAAACGGTCGTTGGCCGGCAATGAGGCCGTGAGCGACGTTGTGCGGCCGAAATTGACGATTGATCTTGGCCATTCACATATTGCGCAAATCCCCGAGGATGTTGTCGATATAATCAAGGATGAGGTAGAGAGGTATGCGAATCTTCCTGAAAGAGGTGGAATTACTTATGCTGATATTGACCAGGCTTTCTTTATCCAACAACCAACTTCTTCGTATTCCCTACCGTTTCGGAGAATGTGCCCATCTACGGTATCTCAATATTCGCGCAAATAACTTTCGCGAATTTCCAAAGGGGGTTCGTTACCACCATCAAATGTCAGCTTTTTGATACTGACTTTGAATTAGATTTACAAACTGCCTTTGCTCGAGATTTTAGACCTCAGCCGAAATAAGATCAGCAGAATCCCGGACGAAGTGCGAAAGCTTACATCACTACGTGTATTCTCTATAATGCAAAATCGCTTGGACGACCTACCGTCAGGACTTGCGGATATGAACAAATTGCAGATCCTCAAGGTGTCAGGAAACTTCCTCAAGTACCCTCTTCGCAGGGTTCTAGAAAACAAGGAGGGTGAAGTGGCCGCCCTACCCATGTCAACGAATGAAAAGGAAGCATTGGTTACCGCAGAGTTGAAGCGCTTTCTCAAGACCAGACGGCAAAGCGCAACGCCGGAGCCGGAGAGCGGCAGCGAGGCGAGTGAGCCAATGATTGACACACCCAAGCCTGTCAAACGTGGAGGAAATAGTCGTTTTCCTGTGATACCTAGCACTGGCGATGGTTCCTCAGACCCGCGATCTCCGAATCTTTCAAGACCACCGCCTATCCCTTTGAGATCTCACCAACGGTTAGCCTCAGGCCAGGCCTCTTTGCAGCAGAGCTTCTCGAGACCTGGAATTGCTCCTATTGGGGGAGCCAACGAGCGGAATCGCAGTAATAGTGAAGGGATCATACCTCTGTCGGCGCGCAACAAACGAATGGGATTGATTTCACGCAGGACAGAACTTTCCACGCTAGACGAAATGCGACCATATCGAAACAGCCACTTGCGAGGTCTCAGTCACGGTTCTCTCCTCAGAACCAACTCAACCAGCGGGCGAAATGGCAGCGCTTCTTCCAGTCCTGGAAGTCCTCGGGGAGAACGCAGACGAATAAGGGATGGACCATCTCGACGTATGTCAAGTTTACCCGAGCACAGAGAGGAGATGGCGCATTCACCAATCGTGAAAGGTGCCAAGGGGATATTATTTTCCTTGTTTCAAATCCACTCTCACATGTCTACTTTGATCAATGTAATCAAGGGAGACGACGCGCGACGGCACAGTTTGGAGATAGTATTCTACAATGCGTCTACGCACGTGGAACAACTGAACGAAGCCTTGGAAAGCATTGTCGACATGGATGCGGAAAACCGAGATTTTGCGAGGCTCTCGAGCGACGTCAAGCGCGAATGCGTGACGTGTTTGATGGCATATACGCACGTAGGAGCACAGCTTCGTCAAGGAACACAGAAAATCGTCGAGCAAGGCGATCCGCGATATGTTCGGACGCTTATGTTGATGGTGTATAGCAGTCTTTTGGAGTTGCGCAATGCTTGTATAAGCCTTGGGGCATCATTGATCACGCAAAAAGAAAGTAAACCTGTCAGTGATAGGCCTGTTGTTGAATCCAGGGAGGCACAGATACCGACTTCGCCCGACGGCTTGCCGACAGTCGCGGTGACTCCAACAAGAGAGCCTACCCAGCCAGTACGTCGGTTCAGAAGTGACACTATGATTCAGCATCCTCAAAGCGGACCCCCGGCTCCGCTGCCATCCAGTTCAGTGTATCAGACCTCTACTCTCTCTCCAGGCCAAACCACTCCGAACGTTTTCGGCAGCCGAAGTAGATCCAATAGTCGCACTGCTGCAGTACTGAATACAAGTGGCGCATCTTCTCTAGCGACACCTCGTTCAGGAGAGGCGTTCCCGCCTATTCCAACCATGTCTGCGAATCGCATTAATCCAGTCACCGGCCTGGATGAGTTTGTAGAAGAGCAGATCTTTGAAAAGATCTTCAAACAACTCACAGCTGCATATAACGCGGCTCTCCGCGCTCTACCCTCTGCCAGCCATCAGTTCTCTCGGTGTCTAGAAATAGCGGAGACGACCCGGGAACCCGAAGAGATCCGTATCATGTGGAACAACCTCATCCGACGATGTAATGCATGCTACGAAAGCTCCGAGGCACTGGGACAGAAGCTGTTAACGATGAAAGTCAAGGAACCCGGCGGCGGAACGAGAAACCAAAAGGACTTTTGGCAATTGTGCAAAGTCTTCATGCAGTCGTTTGTCGACTTGGTGACTGATATGCGAGAAGTGAGGAACATGCAGCTGCTACCACCAGACATTGTCACGATCCTGCGACCTGTTCAAAAAGCCAGCAGGGAAGCAGGGCGCCTGATTGAAACGTCCCCTTGGTCTTATTTCGCAAACTTGCCTGCCGCCCCAACTATTCCATATGTCTACGGTCCTCCGCTACAAACCAACACTACCTCCACCGCCACACATACTATGTCTACAATTCAACACCACCACCCATCCTCATCAGCACCGTACCTCAGCCATCCAAGCGGACGACTGCCCAGCATTTCTCCCCCGTCATCCGCCTTACCTGCCACTCCTCTAAGCGCAGCACTGGGTCCAGCTGTCCAAGCAACGATACCGTCGACCCCGGCAAGCGCTTACACCGATCGCTTCTTTGCAGGCGACGTCTTCCAACGAGCGGACACGTTGTTGTCGATGCAGAACCAGGCTCCGTACCTCTACCGCCGATGAGCATGAGCAGATATATGCATACACCTCTACTATTAACACCATCGTCTCTACCGGGTCAATGATGGAGTCAACCTCTATACCGCGATAACATCGTAGTAAAGTCCCTTCAACATAAGTGAGAAGAGGAAACCAAGAGACAAGGCTTGTCCGCGTTCTTGAATGTGCATCAAAACAAACCGCTTATACTACTCAGCAGTCAACAACTATGATATACCCTTCTCTAGAGAGGAGAACCCACCTATCTATCTACCAACCTACACATTACATGATGTATATACATACATACATATCGAATCGAACGGTGATCCGATCCGGACCGAAAAGGAGGAACGAAAAGTTGAAATGAGGCCTTTTGATTTCCAGCGAAGAAAAGGACAATCGGAGTTTTGTCGGCGGTGTCTTGTCTATTTTGATTACAAATACGTACTACGTACTCATGTATTTTTCTGTCTGGATATGATTGTATTGATTGATGGCATCAAAGCGGGCGTTTTCAAAGTTTATAGTATTTTTTGCTCTCGTTTATTTTATTGCAATGCGTATAAGATTTCCTCTTATAAAATATTATTTAGTTAGATTACTAGAAAAGCTCTAGAGACTAATAGATTTAGGGTAATAATGCGTACACGCTCCCATTTCATGCATCCACGCCTATCTAACCCGATTGGGAATGTCTTGGCACACTATTCCTATTTGGGACTATATAAAGGTTGTATCTCCCTCAGTCACGTGAACTAATCTCTATATCGCTAAGTAAAAAATCTCTAAGCTAGCCCCTAAGCCAGCATATAAGCAAGTCCACACGTAAGTTGATGAGCAAGTTGACGAGCAAGTTGACGAGCAAGTTAATGAGTAAACTAATACTAGGGTTAGGGTTATGGGATTGCTTACTAATAATATTATAAATCCTAAAATAGGAATAGTGTGCCAAGACATTCCAAATCGGGTTAGATAGGCGTGGATGCATGAAATGGGAGCGTGTACGCATTATTACCCTAAAAATAGAAAAATGCGTTATAGCATTCGAGGTTGCTGACTCAAAAAAGACCTGGTGAGAATGATGATGACGTACAAAGAAGAGCTTGCTGACTCAAAAAACACTAACTTTGATGACAATGATGACATGCAAATGAAAACTGCTTAAAAGCATTCGAGCTTGCTGACAGACCTAATTTAAGCACCTAGAGTTCAGAATAGGATCCTGATGCCAGAACTGGATCCAGAGATGTCAACTCAAGTCTTCTGTTTCCGTTAAAACGGGATATCCTTCGGAATAGGATAGGCTCCTATATATAAGTTAACAATCTGAAAGTCATTATGTTTCTGCTCACTCCTCTGATGACGATTTGACTGGAGCCAGAGTTTCATTTATAGAATGCCCTGGGTTAGTTCCGCTCACTCGCGCAATGAAATTGTCCGGCGGTGATCCAGTGGGTGGCTATATCTTTGTCGTACATTCCTGCACGTAAGCATGGGATATCCAATTAATTGCATAAGCGCCGCATCAGAAGGCAGCACTAACTTCATTAGGAATGGCATGGGTGCCGCACGGACAAGCCATGGTCGTGAAAGTGCTAGGTCTATTCATTCCGTATGGAATAGGAAGGTGCTAATTATGGACTCCATAGTTGCCCAAACATGTTATCCCACAATCAAATTATTTGTATTACAAGTCACGAGAGATACAGAAATCTAATAACACCGCATTGCATACAATCTCAAAATTGAAAAGACAGTGGCGGCAGTTACAAGATCAACGCAGTCATACACTCCTAAAAAAGGCATATAAAATGAGCTACCTCAGCCATGCCGATATCTTCATGGGAATCCGATGTCGAGAGACGGGAAAAATCAGGACGTTTAGCGCAGATAAGACAGGTATTTGGTCTGTATGCAACTCATATCTGGTAAGAAAATCCTTATATCATATCATGAATCTTATAAAGGTAGGACTCGTGCTACCCTGTGCCGGACCATAAAACGCCTGATGATTTCAGGCGCAATCACGCAACTATCCATGCCATCGGCCCGGATTTTCCAGGATCTCCTTGGCCTTGGCTTCTATTAGCAAGATAGAAGTGATATAGACAATAAAAATCTTACACTTGAGTAGAAGACCTCTCTATTGTATTTCCAACAGTGCATTCTTCATACTTATTAATTGTAGATCGACCTAGAAAGATATCATAATTAATCAGCAACTCATATACTGAAGACCACAAGTCGTTAAAAATAGATTACCACAGAAGCAACATCCATCAATACAGATAGAAAAGAACTGGAATTATTTCTTTTATCCTCACGCTGAAATCACCTCCATCTAACATGTCTTGTTGACCAGTAGTGAAATGCACCCACAGCTATCACCACAAGTCCCAGTATTTCTCATTCAGCGCAAGCATACAATGTCAACTGCTAGCAGGTTCATTCGTCACCTCTGGTCGTCGCCTATTCTGCTACCCTTGCCAGCCAGGCCATTGTAAATGTCAGTGATGGCGGGTTTCATGGTGTGAGCTTTCATAGTGTGGCTGCTGTCATGGCGTGATCGCTCACGCGGTCCTTTGCCTTTGGCGACCCTTGTGATTTGTTTCCCCTGCGCCTCAGTCATTCCAACCAATTGTCCACATTCACACAGTGATGTTTTTCATTGAATAATAGCTTTCATGTACAATTCACTTTGCCGTCAGTCAAACACCCTAAACTGTATAGTAGTATTTGAACCAGAACGTACAACGAATAAGATGGAAAATCACTAACTGTTACTGAGAATGTCTTGGCTGTACCTGGAAACTCAAACTGTATGTCTAGAATTTCACAATCGATTGCTAGAACTCCAATGTGTATTTCAGAGCTCGACAAGGTGTTCTTCACGTAAGCGAGACTTCATTGGTTTGGACCTGACACTTTCCTATGTTTCTACCAACAAAACGTTGACAGTACACTTTACGGCCATCACACAAGCCAGCTATGAGGTTATGCTAAGTTGAAAGGTTGCTTAATGCATACATCTCCACTGGCTACTAAACCCACAATCTACTTCGAGCTCATTGCATTGAGCCCAGCAATGCGCCCAAAGACGAGCGCGCGTAAAACAGCAACAGCATTTGGCGCGGTGTCGTGGAAATGGCCGGTAATCTCACCTGCGGCGTAGAGGTTAGGAATAGCGCCTTGCTGGGTTAATACTCGCGCTTCTGTGTCAGTCGCAAGTCCACCAAAAGTGTATACAATAGCAGCGGCTAAAGGAAAAGCTAAATACGGCGGAGAGTTGAGCGGGCGGGCCCAGTTCGACTTTGGAGGTTCCAAGTGTGGGCCAGTTGCAAGGCCATCAAGGCGGCCAGCAGAAAAACGGGATACGTCTGTGTCACAAGCTGCGTTGTAGCTTGAGATTGTATCTAAGAGCGCCTGTTCCGGCACCTTCATCTGGACTGCTAGACCAGATACTGTGTCTGCTGTAAGAGGCGGGATGTCGGTGCGAATGGCCGCTTCATAGCCTTCCACCTCAGAGAGTCTTGAATCGCAAACTACCCAGGCTGACTGGCCCGGAGCATCAAAGTGGATAGTTCGTGAAAGTTGTTCCCAGGTGTCATGGACGAGCCCTGCGCCCTCATCAACGAATCGCTTTCCGTTGCGATTCACCACAATACCATAAGGATAGACGAGTACTAGTGGTGCAGGCATATCGCTGCGCGGATCAATTATTTCGCTATGCATGCCATTCCAATTTCCATTTACCGCAGCTCCGTTATTCAGCGCCATTTGGATCCCATCTCCTGTGTTCCACCGCGTGCCTGGAGATATCGGTCGTAGAGACTCCGCGCCGGTCCCGAAATAGGTATGCAGGAGGTCTGGATTACCTTGGAATCCACCGCTGGCGAGAACAACGGATTTGGCAATGAATCGCCGCCCGTCTGCCGCCTCAATGGTGGCCCCTTCTTTCCCAAGGTGCAGTTGCTTGGCGTGGCATTCGTACACCAGCTGGATGCCTTTTGCCCTGGCAGATCGCTGCAGCGCTTCGATTATGGCGGCACCTTTGCCGACGGGCTGAATCCTATTTGGCCACGACTTCAAGAAATAGTCCATGGCATGAAATTGCACACCTTGTGTCTCGAGCCATTGGACGGCCTGCGGTGCCTGGTCGGCCAACTTTTCGAAATAGGCGCGGTCGCCATCTACGCCACTGATGGTCATCATATCATCCACGAAACCAGGCAGTATCTCATTAACAGATCGCATGCGCATGTTGGCCGGGCTATAACGCGTGTTCCCCCCGCTGGCATCCTCAGGCGTGCGCTCTAGCACGGCAATCTGAGCTGCTGGAACGAGTTCCGCCGCCGATACTGCGGCGGCTAGACCGGCCACGCCGTGACCAACTATGACAAGGTCATACATGCTAATTGTGCCTGCCATTTCGTTTTAATAGTTAGATTTCAGCAGGTTTTAGACACTCAAGTTGCTTGTCGTGGTGTTTGATGAAAAGATCTCGTCGTCGCTGAAGTCGAAATGACTCGCGCCGTGGGATTCGCTTATGTGTTGGCGCTAGTGTCTTCTATACTACGGCGATCAACAAATACAAAAACATACAATAAAAGATAAATCGCCTTTTATACGAGTCCCTGCTAAAACGTGATTATATTAATTTATCCAGGCATAGATGTGTGATGCGTGCTACAAAGTCCAGGAGCTCTACCACAGCTGCTAGTCTTTAATAGTGTGTTTGTCAAATATACTCTCATCCCACTCCCTATCAATGCCGTCATCAAACTGATAGAGGGCATAGTTACCCACCTCAGAAGCGGCCGCCTCTTTACGAATCTCCTCTGGCACCATCATAAACAGCTCTAGCGACGCCGCATTGGCTCGGTGCCCAGCATACAGCTTGGGATGATGTTTCTCCCACAGGCTATCCAGCCACAGCCGGCCGCTCACGAGCGATTCTGTTGGTTCCTTGTTCTCCTCCGACACGGCCTCGCCCTGTCCACGCACGAGCCTGCCCTGCTTCTTGAGCGGTGCGAGCAAAAAAGACCAGTAGAACATCGACAGCAAAAGATTCGAGCTTTAGGCGCGGGTTGACAAGTTCGAGGGAGAAAGAAAGACCGCCGTAGAAAGCCATGAAAAACAGATCGCAAATTTTCGATCACAGCTAGGTGACGTCGAGGGCAGAATGCACGATGCGGTTAGAAGTACTTCACTCATTGAGAAGGCGAAAGCTCAAATGCAGACGAGAGTAAAAGAACTAGAGACACAGGACCAGCACCAAAAAGAGGACTTGAATAGAGCAAAGAAGGAGACTTTATCACTGCAAAAAAAAAATGAGACGCTTGAACAAGAGCTTCAAGCTCTCCGTAAGGCGAATGGAGAGGTGGTGCAGCAGAGAGATTATCTAAGGGATAAAATCCATGACTACCAAGCGGCACAATCAATCGAGGATGAGAATTCCCAAACCATCCAAGCTCGGATCAAGGAGTGCCAGACTACTATCAACAATCTTCAAGGCAAAGAAAAACAGCTGAATCAGAAACTCGAAGCGAAAGAAAAGCTCATTACTCGGTTACGAAAAGCGAATGGCGACCAGTCTCGAAAGGGAGAATCAAAGAAAGACCGAGAAATCGAACTTGAGGCGCAACTTGACAAGGAAACTAAGGACAGAAAGGACTTCGAAGCGGCGCTTGAACTTCAAATGCAACAGAAAAAAGAACTAGAACAGGAAGTCCAAGAATTGAAATCTCAACGGGAGCAGACCTTAATTGAGTCAAAAAATGGCATGCTCCTGTCGTTGAACAAGGACTTACAGGCGCAGGTTGATCAATCGGTCGAGCAAAGAAGTAAAGACAAGGAAGGGTACAATAAGGAGCTACAACAAGCCAAGGACGAAATTCGTCGCTTAGAAGCAGAGCTCAGAGATATACCACGACTTGACCTGAACAACAGAATCCTATTCCAGGCCAATACGGAGAATTAAGAGCCCGGAGGTATGATGGAAATGGGGTATCAAAATGAATCAGCTGATACATTGCCCAGATCGAAAGTTGTATGGTACTATGGGGATAGGAACAAGAAGCCTGATGTGCAGTATATGAGCCCCTTAGAGATACAACGCCTCGCAAAAAAATATATCTAAAATGGAAGATTCTTATTTGATCGGAAAACTGACCGAAGCCTGAATACTGAATCAATTATTGAGTATATCAATGAAGGAAAAGAGTTGGAGATTGTGGTCGTTGCCAGCAGCGATGTGGAAATAATTAACCCACCGGAAGGTTTGATGATTGCATCGACCATAAAATGGCGGATAAGAGACCTCCTAGAAGGGCATATTCAACCCATCACAGAGGGATTGTTTAGAAATGTTCTTCCGGCAGCTCCTAGAACAGATGATCAAGAGGATGAAACCCGCCAGAAAAGGAAAAAGACTCTCCAAAAGAAGGGGAAAGAGAAGTGAGTACATATCTAGTATAGTAATATGGAGTTCTCGCTGGTAACCCCTGGTTTCCCTGCTTTTGGTAGAGCTTAACCATAGAGCCTCGGAGACACACTGGCTCAAAACAGGCAAGCTAGATTTATCCGCATTGGTTAGAAAAATCACAAATGCTGTGGTTATGTGACATTCATCTGGCCATTCTTTTCCCTCTAGTGGATGTGTTTCCAATACAGCTTTAAGTGCAAGCACATCACCAAGTGATTTCAGTAAATAAATATGACGTAGGATTCACTTACATGTTTCTGTTCCGGTAAAGACTTTATTGCACCGGTTAATCATTCTAGAACATTGTACAATTGGCGACTCTTAATATAATGTATTCCCGAAGCAGCAACAAATGGTGATTCTCAACACGGGGCCAGCCCTTCCTGATATCTGTTTAGCGTTTGTTTGGCGAGCTCTGCAGCCTCATTCGAACTATTTTGAAGCAACGATCAGTCGACGTATAGATTATTGTAGATATGGATTGTGAAGTCGAATACTATGTACTTCTTGTGTGTGACTTTGAAAATCTGAAATGCTTAATGGAATATATGTAATGTTCTGTGTTTTGTAGATGGAGTAAGGGATTTTATTAATGTTAAATAAGATAAGTTCTTTATAGTGTAATGATTTAATATGATCTTATATCTTATTTATATGGGTAAAGGGAATTTTTTGTTTATGCTGGGGTATTAATAAATTGTTAATATAGAAGAGATACTGCTTCTTCTTATATTTCTTTATGATAATTTTATTTATAGGTAGTTCTATAGCTGGCTATAATTATATAAATAGAGTAGTAAGCTTGTCTTAATAAGATCTATTTTATTGATCTTATTATTAAATTTATAATTAAATATATTC